>JAWDGP010007811.1:40000-105000 GCA_033675545.1 Elysia crispata | reverse complement strand
TTACCTGGACTCAAGGTCCATCACAAGGTTTTCCAAAAGCGCCAGTGGCTGTGGAGTCAGAGCATTCGCCCAGTTATATACAGAGATAATCTATGCGGGTTCAATCGTACTGCGTCAATGTGTGAGTGGGTAACCTCATCTCTCCAGTTCCGCGCTGGCCCTGTCCGGCGGAAGATTGTTTGATACATGCTAAAAAGGCCCTTGTTTTTGGACGGGTTATATCAAACAAACAAACAAACGAATTAGGTTCACCACGACTTACATTTTCCTCTACATGATACAAAAAAAAAATGGCTTCAGTCCATCCTGGACTAGGGAAAATATAGAAAAAAGAAAACCCCACAAAAACACACACACACACGAATTTATATTTATATATATATATATATATATATATATATATATATATATATATTTATACATATATATCCTTTTTAAAAGCTCATTATCGATTAATTAGAAACAACATGAAAGTTCCTGCAAGGCAATATCCTCTAGGCTTTTTTCCGGGAATTCGTAGTCTTAAAAAGAGCGCTTAGAAAGATCTTTAGATAAAAATCGAAGGTACAGCATTAGCTGCTTTCCAGTACTACACCTGAGCAAAGAATATAATGATTGAAATATATAACAGCATGGCTCTGTTATTTGAAATAAGTAGAAGCTTTCATCAAAGACGGGCCTAGAATTAGAAAATAATAATTTTTTTCACCTTATCATAATTATTTCAAATATACCTTCATCATGATGAGATAAATTCACAACGATTTGGACTGCGAGCGCTTTGCCAAAACCGACGTGGGGCGAGAAATGAATAATATAAAAAAAAATAAGAACAGAACAGGCGTAAGCATGACATAGCACAAATCAATCGAATTTCCCTGAACGAGCACGGACATTTTTTTTGTATTAAAATAATATACATTTCTTCGCTCCATATTTACAACCGTTGTTAATTGTTTGTAAATCCAAAATGAGGGTCGCCATTAGCGTGTTTACACAGAAGGATGCAATACTCGAGCTTGCTGCCTCGAGGCTCTGGACCAGGAACCGAAGACCAGAAGACTCGTAGCTCTGTGAGAGTCGGAGAGAATGAAACCTCGAGCACAACCCTATACAGACTCAGGTTGCAGCGCTCCTGTAACTTTGCTGGCAGAAGTTCCCTCGCCTGTCTTACAAGTCCACAGCAGATTTCATCATAATTGTCTTACACATAGCAGCGACAGACTGCTCCGACCTTTAAGAGTTCGCGTTCTATATAGGGTAAGTCCGTGAACGTAAGCGCACACAGCCGGAACTTACAAACGAACAGCCGCGGATGAGCTGTGCAAAGGTTTTATAAAGAATTCTCGAGCTGATGCTATTGAAGAGAATGATAATTGTCTTGGCAAGAGTCGTAGCTGATTCATAAATCATTATTTAGTGTGATATCTGTTACAGAACTATGAAAACACTGCAATCACATTGGTTATATGTAATATTGGCGTCGTGTACTGCAGTCCTATTGGTCTGCAGGATTGAACGGTGAGAGGTTAGCAACAGAATTAAACATTGACACAATTGTCAGGGCGTGAAAATCATTTTATAAGTCTGTCCGCACGGTGCCTTTTCTATTTCAGGATCTGTTGAGCTGTAACATGGCTTAAGTCACAAAGAAAAACTAGCAATCATGTACAGTATTTAGACTAATATCAATTCAATGGAAAAATTAAACCACAGAATCAAAAGGTAAAAATAGTTCCATAAGAATTAAGTCAAGAGCAAAATGCCAAATTCCCTGTTATTGTCCGAGACCGTGCATTTCAAGCACTATATTTTAACATCTCACACAGAATCTCGCCGTTTCTAGCCTGGCACATTGTCCACAAACAGCTTCTCAGCAGGGCACTGCCTGAGATATCTTAGTGAACATGGCTTTCCTCCTAAAGTTAATTTTATGCTGCTTATCGTTATTTGCCTTTCACCGCTTCTCCAGATACTGCCCTGGATCAGAAAACAATTTCTACCTTAAATTAAATTTCTGCGGTCTCATCTCTTGGTGAACCTAACTGTGTAACTGGCACCGCCCTTGGTCTTCCTCCCATCGGGTTTCCGGCCGCAGAGTGCTCTGCCTTGAGACAAAGCTTCGATGGGAGCCGGGACAGCAGAGGTCGCCCTGGTCAAGCGGAAGGTGTGGGTCACACCTTGGTCATGTGTGTCGAGCTCTGAAACGAGTCGACCCTGGACACCATTGTGTTGTAGCGAGATCTGGCCTCGGCTCCCCCGCAGAGACTGGCGAAGCCTGCGGATGGGGACAGAGGAACAGGAACAACAATTAAAAAAAAATAATTATTTGTATTAATTTTCTGATACAGAGAGGTACGGGTATCCGCATGAATAAAACCAGCGCTAAGCCAATGCAGTGGCGTATAATTAAAGGGCACGTTTGATTGTGGTTGACATAGCTCATCCTTAACACGGTTTTCTCAGACCATTTTTGCATATCAAACTTGAGCTCCCGGAGTGGAACTGAAAAAATGGGGCCCTGAACTCAATAATTCAGCTGTGGGAATCGAACCCAGGAAGGTGTTTGTAGCTAGGCACTGAGCTTATGCGCTTGGTCAGGGTGGATAAAGTCAAGACCGAAAAAAAATCATTGAAAACTCTCAAATGATAAAAAAGTACTGTTACAACCAAATACTACTTACGGTATTTTTAAAATCATGCTTCTCTTCGTTGTAAAGAGCTAATTACTCATTACAACCTATACAACTCCTTTTTGAAATCGCATTACTCTATGACGTAAACCAGTTTAAGAGTATTCAAAATTATAATTTCTATATCAAGTGAAGAGGTAAGGGATGAAGAAAACAACAACAAACAAACAGAAAAGGAAAACTTGAGGGAGGGGGATGATGTATGGAAGAGAAGGTGGAAGTGGGGAAATCAAGAACCTGGGAAAAAAAGATAGAAAGATAGATCTCTAGATAGCCCGATGAATCAAAAACTGGATAGACATGAGGATGAATAGGTAGACAGAGAAATAAACAAATACATAGGCATGTATTTAAAAAGAATGATGGATAACTAGACAATTAGATTGAGGATAGTTAGATGGATAGAGAAATAAATAGATAGTTAGATGGATATAGAAATAAATAGATAGATGGATAGTGAAATAAAAAAAGATAATTAGATAGATAGACATTTAGATGGAAAGATAGATAGATAGATAGATAGACAGACAGACATATAGATAAAAAGATAGGTTAATAGGTAAATAGATGTATAGCTAGATCGATAATCATATGTTGTCTGTCTCAAAGATGGGACATACGTACCGGGTCTTACCTTTCATGAAGTTTGCGTTGAATCCGGCGTAGATAAACGGGTTGATGGCGCTGTTGGCATAGGCCAGATAGCACGCGAAGTAGCTGAAGTGGATGTACCAGTCATGAAGCTGTGGGGTCAACAGAGCAGCGTACTGACTTTTATACTTGTTAAATCATGATTAGTATTTTCTTGAAACTGGTAGCAGCTCTACTACTACTACTACTACTACTACTACTACTACTACTACTACTACTACTACTACTACTACTACTACTACTACTACTACTACTACTACTACTACTACTACTACTACTACTACTACTACAACTATTACCACTACCACTGTTACTTCTACTACTACTACTACTACTGCTGCTGCTGCTGCTGCTACTACTACTACTACTACTACTACTACTACTACTACTACTACTACTGCTACTACTGCTACTACCACTACTACTACTACTACTACTGCTACTACTACTACTACTACTACTACTACTACTACTACTACTATTACTACTACCACTGTTACTTCTACTACTACTACTACTACTACTACTACTCCTGCTGCTCGTGCCGTAGGTTATTATCTCAAAATGTTCTTCAATGCTACTCTCTAGAGATTCTTTGAATTGCCATCTTCATTCTTACAAAATTAACAACATAATCACATTGTCATCAACATCAATATTACCATCTGATCCATATTTTTTGCCATTACATTAAATAGGCAGTTGGTATATCTTGAATTTTTTATCAGAACAATTCATACTAATTCCTCAAGATTGAGCCAATAATAAATAAGACGCATACTTGATTCATGGCTACAGACCAGTAAAACAACATCTTTTGTTGTTAAGGGCATCTGCGTAAGTGTCTCTACGCCAAGTCAAACAACGATTTGGTCCACATTCAAAGAGACTTTTCCGAGATTTTTATCCTTTTAATATATCAGCAACAGATGGAAAGACACCTGTGGCGTATAAGCTCACGTGGGTGAGAAGTTTTTGAAGATGCCGCTCCAGTTGAAACCGTAACTAGACTCCCAATAGCTCAAAAATGAATTTGTTTACATCAACTAACTTGACTTCCGGCTGAAACCTTGCGCCACTTCTCGCTGGTTCTTGCCACTTTGATGGATCGGTGTTATTATTACGCCGCGGGTGAGTCTAAACGCTGATAATGTTGAAGTTATCGTGAAGTTTTTTTTTAAAACTTTTGTCAAGTCTGTCTCGAGTTCCGGTTCGGTTTCAGAACGGATCTATCAAGACTGAGTTACACCGCAAAGCAAGATGGAATGGAGATTGGGTGGGTGGCGGGGAAAAATGAGATTTTCTTTTTTTTTTTTGGGGAGAGGGGAGAGGCGTTGTGGGGAGTAATGACGAAACCAACACAATTTCAGGGGAGCTTTTCATAATACCAGGATTTAAGATCTGATTGAACAACTGTCCTATTTCTGATGATGATGATGATGATGATGATGATGATGATGATGATGAAGCTAATAATAATAATAATAATAATAATAATAATAATAATAATAATAATAATAATAATAATAATAATAATAATAATAATAATAATAATAATAATAATAATAATAATAATAATAATAATAATAATAATAATAATAATAATAATAATAATAATAATAATAATAATAATAATAATAATAATAATAATAATAATAATAATAATAATAAAAATAAGAATATAATAAGAATTTTACCATTTATGGAAAGGGAATGGTTAACTAATTTTGTAAAACCAAGTCTAATAAACAGAATTAAAAAAAAAAAAATCATTGTCATATAGGTTTAAAATAACCGAGCGGTTAAGAATTCCTGAAAGGAGATGCATTTCATGCGAAAGTGTTTAAGAGGATTTAAAAACAGATTGGAAAAATACATAATTAATCGATTTCCTTTACAGAAGTTTTCTAATTTCATATCGTTTTGTTTAAATTTGATCTGCCTAGCGCCAAGGTAAATATCATACCCAAAATCTTAGAAAAGATATAGATTTTCGAAAATAATGTTTGAAATATATCTTTCTTAACTGATGCAATCACCGATAGAAAATTTTCGTTTGCGTGATACAGGATGTTTAACACCAAATCAACCGATCTCACATTATTATCTCTGATCAATCAACGCTGATATGTCTAGGGAAGCTGTTTGTAAATTGTTTAGTATTTTTCCCCACACTCGTGTTTCAATTTCAAACACCCATTCATTTGCCCCGCAATAAATCAAAAGTGTCAGAGATAGTTATTTCTACGAGGGAGAGATTTACTGTGGAAAAAAAACGTCAAGGTGATGCTTTCCATCTATTCTTCGGAGATGAAGGCTGTGTTTTTCTTTCTCTTTTTCACGACTTAGCAAAGGTCTGTGCACTGAGACAAAGCCTGTAATTTCTAGCAGATCATTGGTTTATTTTAAGAACATTAGAACAGGGAACAGCCTTGAAGATGTCACCTTTCAAGGAAAACGTTACCCAATACAAAACCGGTAAAATAATTAGTTTCATATCATTGCACTTAAACTGCAGAGGCACGCCGATAAAACACTTGAGTTTCTTAACACGGCTGTGCAATTAGATTTCAACAAAGTTCAGATAAAGCTGTGAGACAAAAAGTAATTTACACCACATTAATGTCACTAACGCGCCTTGTGCTTTTAATGCAATAATTATTTCTATTAAAACTCTTCTCTGATACTCTGTCTTCCTGACTTCTTATGTGTCAGATCATCTGTCTTCCAATGTGTTTGTTCGCTGCCTCTTACAGTATTTCTGATTCAAGCCAAGGGGAGCCAATTCAATTTACAAGTCGGTAACAGACTTTACGTTAGAGTTTTTTTTATATTTTTATATACGAGACATTGTTTACTAGTCTGCTACGAAACTTTGGTCAATATCTTCTCTTGGGCTTGTAAAAAAGTATAGAATAACACTCGCCAGTTTTGTTCTGTAAAACGTAAAACTTGAACGTAAACAAATATGACATTGGGGTGATAGTAACTCGTGTAAAGTTACAAATGCCAGTTTATTTCCAATCGGGGTTGAATTTTTATTGATTTATGTTCGTCTGGAATCATGGAATGGTTTGTGTGTCCAGAGGGGCAAACGCTTGCTTTATTTGATAAGATATATTCAGTAGACAAGCGTTTAAATAATCCTACAGACCGTCTACATTCAAAAATGATAAATACGACTTCGCCACGCGGAATCAATAACTATAAATCGCTTAAAGTGTTTCCTATCTTCATAAAAAGACCTCATGCAATAACCTGAGGTCTATTTTTTTCTGGCACAAACAACTTTGATTCTTGTGGCGCAAATGTTGACCCAGAGTGACCAGTAGGATATCACAACTCGCCACTGCTGATAGATCAGACAGACCAGCAGGTTCTACTAACTGACCACTGTAGATAGATCAGACTGACCATCAGGATATTGCCACTGACCGCTGCTGATCGCTAAGACTGACCTGCAGATTTCTCCACTGAACACTGCTGATAACTCAGACTAACCGGCCGGATCTCCCAACTGACCGCTGCTGAGAGTTCAGACTAGCCAGCAGGATCTCTCCACTGATCATTGCAGATAGCTCAGACTGACCAGTATGATCTCGCCACCGACCATTGCAGATAGCTCAAACTGACCAGTATGATCTCGCCACTGACCATTGCAGATAGCTCAGACTGACCAGTATGATCTCGCCACTGACCATTGCAGATAGCTAAGACTGACCAGTATGATCTCGCCACTGACCATTGCAGATAGCTCAGACTGACCAGTATGATCTCTCCCCTGACCATTGCAGATAGCTAAGACTGACCAGCATGATCTCGCCCCTGACTACTGCAAATACTCAGACGGCCCAGCAGAATGTTCTCACAAACCGCTTGTCTAGCCGCTGTTAATTGTTGGTTTACAGTCTCATTCATCCCAAATATTCAGCCCAGCAGGGTGCCATCAAGGACGACTTGCAGTTTTCTTATATCGAGCACTCTATGGTGGGGATTTAAACGTAGCTCTTCCTTGATGAACTCGGATGTCCGAGTCACAGATGTCACTGCTTATTCAAATGAACGCACACAATAAGTTAACTTAAACAATAAAAGAAAACAATCTTGCTAACCATAGAGCCTCTTTTAATGAACACACCCATGTAACCGACCATGGC
Organism: Elysia crispata; assembly: GCA_033675545.1. Taxonomy (NCBI): domain Eukaryota; kingdom Metazoa; phylum Mollusca; class Gastropoda; family Plakobranchidae; genus Elysia; species Elysia crispata. The sequence continues at coordinate 97,499 of JAWDGP010007811.1, read as the reverse complement.
GCCGTTTTTACTGATCACTATCAGGTTGCTAACTATAACGCTTCTTTTCGTGAACACAATCAGGTTACTTACCATAGCGCCTGATTTAGTAAACACTTTCAGGTTACTTAACATAGCGCCTCTTTTAGAGAATACTATCGGGTTGCTAGCTATAGCGCTAGTGTTATTGAACACGATCAAGTTACTTACCATCGCGCCTGATTTAGTAAACACTTTCAGGTTACTTACCATAGCGCCTCTTTTAGTGGACACATTCAGGTTACTTACCATAGCGCCTCTTTTAGTGAACACATTCAGGTTACTTACCATAGCTCCTCTTTTAGTGGACACATTCAGGTTACTTACCATAGCGCCTCTTTTAGTGGACACATTCAGGTTACTTACCATAGCGCCTCTTTTAGAAAACACATTCAGGTTACTTACCATAGCTCCTCTTTTAGTGGACACATTCAGATTACTTACCATAGCGCCTCCTTTAGTGGACACATTCAGGTTACTTACTATAGCGCCTCTTTTAGTGAACTCATTCAGGTTACTTACCATAGCGCCTCTTTTAATAAAAACATTCATGTTACTTAGCATAACGCCTCTTTTAGTGAACACAATCAGGTTACTTACCATAGCGCTCTTTTAGTGAACAGATTCAGGTTACGTACCATAGCACCTCTTTTAGTGGATACATTCAGGGTACTTACCATAGCGCCTCTTTTAGTGAACACAATCAGATTACTTATCATATCACCTCTTTTAATGAACACATTCAGGTTACTTACCATAGCGCCTCTTTTAGAGAATACTATCGGGTTGCTAGCTATAGCGCTCGTGTTATTGAACACGATCAGGTTACTTACCATATCGCCTCTTTTAGAGAATACAATCAGATTGCTTACTATAGCACTAGTGTTAGTGAACACAATCGGAAATCGGATTACTTACCATAGCGTCTCTCTGGTGGACAAACTCGGCGTAGATGAGCGAGATAATAAGCGGGAGCCAGCAGAGCACAAACACCGCTTGAATAACAACCAACATCTTGATAATCTGTCGAAAAAAAAAAGAGAATTACTACATTGAAGTTATGCATTTTAGACAGTACACAGCAGATACATACACACACAAAAAGATATGGCTTTCCTATGTCAAGATTAATTTTATCATCATAAACAGTGCGTCACTATAACTTGGCAGCCACCATCATCTTCATCTTCATCACCCACAACACTCTCAATTTCACAGTTCTACCCTTAACACAAAATCCACAGTTCTACCCTTAACACAAAATTCACAGTTCTACCCTTAACACAACATTCACAGTTCTACCCTTAACACAAAATCCACAGTTCTACCCTTAACACAAAATTCACAGTTCTACCCTTAACACAACATTCACAGTTCTACCCTTAACACAAAATCCACAGTTCTACCCTTAACACAAAATCCACAGTTCTACCCTTAACACAACATTCACAGTTCTACCCTTAACACAAAATCCACAGTTCTACCCTTAACACAACATTCACAGTTCTACCCTTAACACAACATTCACAGTTTTACCCGTAACATAAACTTCACAGTTCTACCCTCTACACAAAATTCATCTTTCTACCCATAACATAAGCTTTAATCCTCTTCCTATTCTACTCACTCTCTTTCTGAGGCGTATCTGGGACTTGATGTCCTTGCTGATCCTCTCTCCAGGCACCTTGGCTGACCACACCGTCACGATGATAACGGCGTACGTGATGGTCATGATGAGGCAGGGGATGAAGAACAGGACTATACACACCGTCATGTAGTACAGGCGACGTAACGGGCTGGGGCGGGACAATAAAAAATATACACTCATCAGTTGTGCCTTGAATACGGTATCTATGTGCTTTCAGTTCACAACAGATTCGTCTCAAACTTAAGTATTCAGAATGTTAAGGGCTACTGGTAAATGTTATTAGGGGATATACTATTTCTATTTCCCTTATCTATTTGATATTCCCTTCCAACGCATTTTAAAAGGCTCTAAATTCCGTAAAAATGCCTTGAGCTACACTGCCTTGTTGGAATTTACAGCTGCTGCTTTGTTTTTACCTACATAGTAATAAATATTTTAAAAAAATCTGTAATTAAAAATTAGATTTTACAAAATTAGCAAACAAGTTTGGTTCGTAACCCCGGCGCTAGACTTATCAACGTGTTAGGAGTAATCAAAAGTCTGTTTCATTAACTTCCCCAGGAACAACGTTTAAATCCATTTTTCAGGTCTAACACAGGCGCTATTAAGTCATGATTTACAACAGTTTGATTTCCCTGCTGTTTTAATGTCAAAAAACTTATTACGTTGTTTTTATCGTTAGAAAGAAATGCTCGGCTTTTTACACCCCCACCCCTATATGCCAATATCGTTTGTTTTAAAACTTTTAATTAGCGAAGCAAGTAACGTGAAATAATATTTGGATCATTAGTATCAATCAACGACATAGAAATGGTTAAAGTGTGTTATCACCTGTAGGCCATGAGCTTGCCTGTCTCCTCATCGAGCCAAACCTCCACAGGCCAGACGTCATCGCACCAGCCCTCAACCATATTGCGCCACTGAAGCTGGAGAAAGTATGATTATAAACATAAATTTTGATAGACATTACTGTTATGAAGATAATGAGTGGTACTGTAAACACATCAGTCGTCACTTCACGCCTTCTAGGAGCTACATTGACTTCGGCCTTACGTTGGTGACGCTGAGTAATGAGAATGTGTGTAGACAACAAGTACAGCCTGTATGGGAGATCTTTCACTCCTACTAATCAGTAAAACTTAGTTGAGTCTCCGTGGCTTGGACAAAATGTGAAATCTGGTAAAGCATCATTACAAGGATGCCTGTAAAAGAAGAGTCAACAATTGAAGTTGTATTTATGCTCGCACAACCAAATTGATTAACAGCCATCCATTTGAATAGCTTTTCAAGTCCTCGATTGGTTCGTATCGTCTCTTATCTCATGATGAGTTAGGCATGATATCCTTGTCAAAGACATTCCTTAACTCTAGAGGTAAGCTTTGATCTGATCATCGGAAAGGTCAGCTATGCTACTGTATTTGTCCTCTTAAAGAGAAAGGACTGCAACCTAAACAGCCCTTTGAAAATGCTAATGATTGAGCTTTTTTTTTTTGGGGGGGGGGGGGGCAGAGGCGATCATTTTGACCACATACACAAAAAAAAGAAGAAATCTTGCAAAATATAGGAAGTTTTAAATCACTTTTCATGCACTGTGTTCTTAGCTTGGTTTGTATATATTAATCATAAATAAAGTGATGATGATGGAAGACATGCTACACTTTTGGTTGTTATTAAAATAAGATGCTTCTATATCCTTCACTGCAATATGAGAGAAAGATGTAGAGATCGTGAGAAAGAGAAGGAGAAAGAGAGAGAGAGAGAGAGAGAGAGAGAGAGAGAGAGAGAGAGAGAGAGAGAGAGAGAGAGAGAGAGAGAGAGAGAGAGAGAGAGAGAGAGAGAGAGAGACAGAAAGAGAGAGACAGAAAGAGAGAGAACCAGATAAAAAAGAGAGAGAAAGAGACACTCACAGAGAAATAGACAGAGGCAGAGGTAAAAGATCCAAAGAGATGCAGAGATCAAACCCCAGATGAACCCACAGGCCTCACCTCCTGGTACCTCCTGAAGAAGAGCAGCGGACTGGCCACCACTAGAGAGAACACCCAGATCAGAGCTATGGTACAGCGGGCTCGGCGCTCCACAAAATGGGCTTTCATGGCGAACACGATTCCGAAAAACCGGTCACCAGCAATCACAGCCAGGGTGGAGATACTAGCCACCAGAGACAGGACTGGGGAGAAAAAAAAACAGTAAAAAAAATTATGTGAAATAATATGAATATTTAAGTAATTTGATAAAAGCACGATTTATGTATGAATCCTTTTAAACGCGCATCATGATGTAATTGGGAAGCGCACCTGTAGGTTTTTTGTGTGTCTTATCTTCACAGTCTTATGGTCATTGTCTAGAAAGATCTTTAAATAGATTTGGAAGCTTTCGAAATAGCTGATTTTCCGCAATCTTACTGGGAAACAAATCGGAGAGTAGCCATGTTGTCTTCTCTCTCTAACAATTCAGTGTTACTGGCTCTAAACAATCAGCACTTTATCGTCCGTTAAGAGCGATGAACTGTCCAAACTTGGCTAATGGCCTCGTCAGTTTCTAAAAAAACCTTTCCCTGTATTTCCCTCATTTCCCGTTCAAGTAAATATAATTCTCTTTTTATAAAACGAATCTAGGAACCTTTTCTCAATAAAAAAATTGTACAATATATTTTCCCCTATTCGCCTCTCTTGTTTTTCTGCAATGATGTTTGACCCTTCTCTAATCATTGAAAAAACGAAGCTTTCCCTCACGCTAGCCTCTATATCACGCAATTCACAGCTAACAGCACTGCTCAGTTTAGCGGAACAAAACTAAACAAAAGAAACGGGAGATGCGTTGGTTTTTCTTGCCCACATCCATCGATCAACGGCTTGAAAGCAAAAACCATCCAAATGTGAAAGTGATTTACACCGGGCATCTCTTGCTATTCCTGTCTCGGATCTTGAGAGGTTATGTAAGCACCATCCATCAGAAGACGAATCCCTCCTTAAAATGCTCTCACGGAGGAAAGAGGAAGCTATACCGGTGAGATGTATAAAAAAACTGGAAAAAGGCTGTTATTTACACATTCTTTGTTTAATTTTTAACCCGTCAAAGAGAATTCATATGTGGATTTTTGAAAATTTTTCTCCAACCTTATCAAGATAAACAAGAGAAACAAAGAGATTTGTGAAAGCTATTTAAAAACAAAAACAACTAAAACAAAGTAAAAAACATGCACACAAAAATTTAAACAAAAGACAAGACAATAAAATAGTCTTTTTTTTTCTTATCAAGCATCAGGCCAGCTTGAATTCGTTCGTTTCTAACAGAACCCTGGGTGATAATTTGAACAATGACAAGTCTAAAAAAATCCAAACTACTTGCAAGTAATCTAGGCCAATTTTTTTCCTCCTGAAATATAATGTGCTAATTTGGCTTGGGTCAGTGGAGACTGTCCCCACGCTTTGTGGTCAGTCTGTCAACTCTACTCAATCTCATTTGGTCAAGAAAAGGACCAGCGGTCATCACCTGCGATTCTGGCCAGTGGCCACACGCTAAGTGGTTTGCACGAGAAGCTTAAAAAAATTTTTTGGGAGGATGGGGGGTGGGGAGTGGGGGTGGGGTGGGGTGGGGGGAGGGGAGGGGTGGTCAGATGTGTGTGAGGGGAGGTCAAAGTTCAGAAGTCACGATATATTTATCACAACCAATGATCGTTTCAGCATTGACCGATAATTTTTTAGATAACTCTTTAAACGTAGAAATTAAAAAAAAAAAAACAACCTAGGTTGGAATTGAATGGGTTGGGTTTGTTAGTATTTGGGTTAACAAGTTAGTAGTTTCATTTTCTGATTCGAAATTTTTTGCTGTCACAGAGAGACAACTCCACGTAAAGCTCGTCATTATCATGTCATCAGACATGACGTCACAAACAAGGTCAGAACAAAGATGTTGATTTTTTCCTTCATTACTCTTTTTGGTCGCTCACTCTTGATAATTATCGATTGACTCTTGTTATTAAAAGACGTTTCTTATTTATATTAGATAAAATCAATAAAAAGCTTTTGTTATACCATAGATGATTGAAAGACAACTTACCCTGAGGATCCAGCAAAAACTGAATTCAAGGCGTCTTACAAGAGTGTAAGTCCAGGTTCATATCTATCACAAGCTAGACGGAGAGAAAGGGAGAGGGATAAAGGGAGAGGAAGGAAGAGAGAGAGAGAGAGAGAGAGAGAGAGAGAGAGAGAGAGAGAGAGAGAGAGAGAGAGAGAGAGAGAGAGAGAGAGAGAGAGAGAGAGAGAGAGAGAGAGAGAGAGAGAGAGAGAGAGAGAGAGAGAGAGAGAGAGAGAGAGTCTGTGAGGGAGATTAATACAGTAGTTTTAGATTGTTTAAAATCTTTTGAGCCTCCCATACAGGCTTAAACGGTGACAGAAAATGAGAGAAAGCGATAACATTTTTATAAAAACAGGAGCAATGATAGACCGCACAAGAGAATGATATCTGATGACAACGCACTTGAAGAAACAATTTTTTTTTCTTTAAAGAGATGTACATTAACAGTTATTGTTAAAATGGTAGAGGTTTGCCAGACTGCTACTAACTTGATTTGCCTCAAAATCAAGTTGGCCCACGGTTCACATAGTAAGTACATCTTAAGCTCTTTTGGTTTTTTTTCCTTTCTCAATGCTCGCTCACACGTCATCTGCGTTGTCTCACTAACATTAAGAGTCATGAATACCAAGAATGTGAGCGCTTTTCCTCCTCTCTTTCGGTCAGCTTTGAGTAATAGTTTGCTAACCTCTCGCCGTCACTTCCTCATTCCACTTTGTAATGAGTTAAGATGGGTGGGGAATTCTCCACCTAGACTTACACGATGTTTTGGATTCCTTAAAAAAGAAGAGGAACTAGTCGTCGTTAATAGAATCCATTTGCACAAACATTTCCAATGAAAAATAGAGTAGCGGGCAAAGTCACTCTAGCCAATTTTAAAGCTGTTGCATGGAAAGTAATACTAAATTTATTACCTAAGTGCCGAATAAAAAAAAGTTATAGCAAAAAACAAAACCAGCAAACAGTAAATACAACAGCATTATCTCTAGAACATAAAGGTCCAATCTTTATTAAAATATGAGCAATTATTTCAAGTTAATTTTGTTGAAGGTTGCCATGGCGCATGACGTATATGGCTCCCAATTTATGATAATCATGGCATAAACCGATCCATAAGATAATTCCCCATCGCTTCTTATGAAGTTTGTCTTGACCTAGTGTTAGTACAGTTGTCTCATTAGTTTTTTTTAAACTGCGCCTAAGCTTCTTTTGGAAGAGGAAAGAGGTGTTGTTTACCACTTTACCCTCTTAAAATGCCTCTCAATGGTCTCTATATGTAAGGATGTTGCCTTGTGGGAAACGGTGATCATTTTTTTTTACCTCTAAATTTATTGTCACTTAAGCGGTGCCAGCTGTGACTGTACTAGTCCAAGCCTAGGCATGACTGAGTATCTGCTTCACTAGAAACTTTTTACCTCAGGAGCACTATACATGTAGTATCTTGTCTCTGGCCGATGAAAAAAATTGATTTAACTGAAGCCCTGACAGTGTGATGGCCACCCGATTTTGGGACATCTTCGAAACTCTAGAATATACTTTCCTGCTACAAATAATTTTCTGGACGCAACATCACGAGCCAAAAAAAAAAAAGGTATGTACCATGCCTTGTCATCTAGCTGCCAATACTATTTTGATTCTGAGTGAGAAACTCACTGGAAAATTTTCCACATGCATATTCTTTGGAAAGTTTCGAGAACATGGAGACGTCCAGCGTCTCGTCATATGCACCAAGATTTAAGCCAAAATGACCATGGTAATAAATGGCTTTTTTCACATGCCAGTTCTCGCATGAACAGGCAATCCTCAAACACAAGCTTACACCAAAAAAGGTCTACATGCCTTTCTTTGTAAAACATAATCAGTGAGTTGACTCTATTTTACCTTTGAAGGGTTCCATGACAAAACTCATTATATCCACATTTGGAAAATTTCTATTTAAAGATATAAAACAGTTCGCCTTTGTAGTCTTCTCTCACAGCCCAAGTTTATAATGGTGATACCAAGCCAAATCAAAGAATGTCAAAATTGAAAAAAAAAAAATAAAGAGCAACAAACAACTCGTTTTTACTCTTTTCTCAGCATTTTGAAAATGGCCTTCACAGCTTTTTGTAGTGAAATTATTCATTTTAGCTTCGTGCCGCCATTAGTGCACCCTTATATCTGATTTACCAAAAATAAAACTTTAAAACATAGCGGGGTCTTGCGCCGGCAGGAAAATGTCAACGAATGCTAAAATATCTGCTGTCTTTCACGTGTAACCATGTTAGCGCCAATTTAATCCCAGATCGACACAAATGATGCAGGCCCAGACAATCTGTCCCAGGTCTAGCCCAGACTAATTTCTGGCTTGAGCAGGCACACCCCCATGCACACACACAGCATGACGCCCGGCCTGACACCTAGACAAGTACAACCCAGGTAATTTTGGGCTCACCCTCTGGGGAGACAAAAGACAAACCCACCAAGCGAGCTGTGGAGCAGTGATGTCTTGCAGTGATACCAGATCGTGGCGCAGGAAAAGTCCCGATGAACTTTGAGCAGGTAAAGAAAACCCCAACAAAACAAAATAAAAAATATCAACGAAAAGGGGAAAAAAAGTTAAGATGAAGAAAAAAACAATAATAGAAAGTAAGAAATAAATAAGAAACAAATTAATTCTATACTTCTAACATTTGTTACAAGATCCTTCTAAGCGTTCATGTTAAGACTGAAATTATAAATACAAATGTCTAGAGGTGCACTGCAGGAATTCACAGCCACCAATTTGTTAATGTAATTATGATGGTTTAAATCGATCTATCAATTGAAAAGAATTAAGAAAAAAAAAACAACCCAGTTAATCAAAATTAAAAAAAAATACTACCCCCCCCCCTTTTCCGCGAAAATACATTTTCTCTATTTTTTTTGTCTTATATTTTGCGAAAACTGCAGAGTAGAATCAAAGAAAAAAGACCATCTTTTGAAGATTTAGTTAAAACATGCGCTATATATGTGCTTCTGAATTCATGCGCTTTAGAAAAAAATCCAATGCTCAATATAGGTTCCAGTTCCCCTCATGCCATGGTGTGAAACTAGTCACAGATTTCCAAAAGACCTGAGTAAAACGGCATGTCAATAACACCTCATTGATGGCCCTGTATATAGAGGCTAGATATTCTGAAACATCAGCATGTAAGCTTGAAACAATATGTAAGCCTCTCTCTGTCATTTCTTAAATCCTCTAGGTCAAGCTGGCCTTGCTCATTCACCGATTTGGCCACAAAAATATTTTTCTGTTATTTTTGTTCTATGTTGCTTTTGACGCTCTCTATGTTTTGTAACAAAAAAAAAAAAATCATCTTTCAGCGATTTCCGATAAGGTTAGGTCAAAGTCCTGAAAATAAAAATTCATATATAGTGAACGTCGCCTCCTGCTGTTCCATGATGGATTCTTCTGTAGCTGTTTACGATAAACGTAGTCTCCCTCTCCATTTAAGAGAAATATAGTTTTCATCTACTTTTCTAAAACTCTCAGCCTTTTCCAAGATAAACGTAGATTAATTGGATCCTCAGCCATGTAAATCAAATACTTTCTGACCGATTATGTAAATATGAGAGCGCAAGTTGTATGTTCAACGCCACTTGTACAAGACCCCAGGGGCGCAAACGAACACATTCGCTAAGCTCTTTTTTTCGGGGACACAAATTCCTTTGTAGGCAAACATCTAAACATGACTTGCAAAGGGATGGAAATATCCCATATAAAACTAAAGTATTTCGAACTATTCCATGTTAAAACAAAAGCCAAAAGCAAACATATTTTGTTTTGGTAAATATTATGTTCTGTGGCTTTAATGTCAAGACTAATCAGAATAAAAATTTTTGCCGTATTTTCTTATTAATTTGTTGATAAACTTTGACTCACAGGATCTTCGAGATCCCGAAACGGTATGTAAATATTCACAAGCTGTCACTTTTGCAGTGGACTATGTTTATACTATTTCAACTGTAGACGATTTTTGATCATTCTCAATTTACGATATTTAACCGTCATGTTTAGGTCTTTCCGACACCAGACATACTTTCTCTCTAGACACCCTAAAGGAACTAAGGAAAAAATAACAGAGAGAAATTTCTACGTAGAGATATACTAGTAAATCTATAGATCTTGCTGTGAAGTTGTTTGTATAGGGAGCCCTACATTGTTTGTTCTCGGCTTAAGTTTATCAAACACCTTTTAAAAACAAACGAATGGATTTCTGATAAGTGATCCAAAGTCGACTCTCTAAGTGATCCAAAGTTGACTCTATAAGTGATCCAAAGTCGACTCTCTAAGTGATCCAAAGTCGACTCTCTAATTGATTCAAAGTTGACTCTCTGATTGATCCAAAGTCAACTCTCTAATTGATCCAAAGTTGGCTCTCTAAGGGATCCAAAGTCGACTCTCTAATTGATATAAAGTGGACTCTCTAAGTGATCCAAAGTCGACTCTCTAAGTGATCCAAAGTCGACTCTCTAATTGATCCAAAGTTGACACTCTAAGTGATCCAAAGTGCACGACAGACTTAATTATGTTTGGATAGTAAACCAGACAAGCTGCAAATCAATGTTTTGATTTACTTTGTTATCGACCGCTAGGCAAAAACAATTATAATGAAATATGAAATTAATAATATTATTTTACTTTAGATTCCTAGCTGTAAGGAAATTATAGTGCGCCAATTTTTTGGAACAAGTATTTATCTGTGTTTGAAAGAATAAGTTTTATGTATGGATTTTTAAAGCCAGTTTTGCGCTAAATTTTCTATAATGTTTGTGAATCTTGAGGCAAGTGGCGATGCAGATTGTGTGGCTTATCTCTGGCAGGTCTAGAAAAGAACCGCCCGGGAGACAGTTATGCTACCTCATTGTGATGGACAAATAATTGTTTATTTATTATAGACATTGATAAGCAAAACATAAAACCGGCTAGGAAAATGTTTTCTGTCTTAAGATTTAGGGATATAAAAAAACTTTTCCCAGTTTCAAAGCTGAGCACTTAGGCCAAACCAGCAGAACTTATCTACTGAAGAAGATGTTTTTTATAAAGCAGATTTTTGCTTGTTCAAAAGGAGATCGAGGAAAACCTACTGCTTGTTGCTATCGTAGCAAAACTGTTGAGGAAGAAACAAAGACGGGCAAAAAGTTAACCGAATCAGTGAATATATACAACGTTAAGGCGATTACAGACGGATAGCTCAGGGATAAACAAGAGGTAAAAATGAAGACTATAAATTTATAAGGAAGGAGAGCGTATCCCCCCCCCCCCCCTACCACATTATCCAAGTTTCTTCCTCATCCTCCTCCTCCCCCCGCCCCCCGCGAGCCTCCCTCTTATAGATCCAATGAAAATAAATAAAAGATGTTCTTTTTCTGTCTTGAGAGCCATGTGCCATGAAACATTTTAGCTTCGCTCTGCAATGGCCATTGCCAAAACATCTTTTATTGCTTTGCACATAAAATCCTTTTACGATGTAGTTCCATGCCGATCTCCTAATGCTGTTTTGTATGTTTGAAGATTCAGCAAAGTTATCTTGATACACCGATTTTTTTAATCAGTATATATATATATATTCTTCCACATCAATCTATCAATGTATCCAGCTATCAATTATATATATATTGAATTTTGAATTTATATATTTCTATCGATCTATCTAGCTAACGATCAATCTTTTTTTAAAACAAATATCTATCCTTCTTTCTATCAGTCTATGAAATTAATTATTTTTATATTGACATTTCAATAAATATATCATCTGTTTATTTGTCTTTGGATATGTATCTTCCTTAATAACTGTATAAAACCAAGCTTTCTTGACGCACATTTGATGAAAAACAGAAATTATATTCGAAATCCATAAAAAAGGTGTAGTGATAGAAGATTGCCTGTTTGACCGTTTGATATACAGTAGCTCGTTCTTAACAAGGTTATTTCAGACCTGTTCTACGCTTCAAATCAGCCACGCTACGGTTGAACAGGGCGGAACAGGGCGGAACTAAAAAGGACCTACTCTCGCCAAATGGCCCTGTAAATATCAGGGTGGGAGGGGGTGATCTAAACCCACGGTCATCGACTCTCCTAATAAGGAAACACGAAAACAGAGTGGAGCTTGACGCAGAAAGAGAGTTAGATGAATGGAAAGATAGTTAGGTAAAGAAACAGAAAGAGATAGAGAGAGATAGGTCGATAAATAGATAAATAAGGAGAGATAAATAGATAAATAGATAGATACAGAAAGAGACAGAGAGATAGAGAGAGAGAGACAGATAGATAGATAGATAGACAGATAGATAAGTAGATAGATAGATAGATAGAGAGAAAGAGAGAGAAAAAGAGAGAGAGAAAGACAGATAGATAGATAGATAGATAGATAGATAGAGAGGAGAGAGAGAGAGAGAGAGAGAGAGAGAGAGAGAGAGAGAGAGAGAGAGAGAGAGAGAGAGAGAGAGAGAGAGAGAGAGAGAGAGAGAGGGGAGAGAGAAACCAATACAAAAATACAAAATAAGGAGCTGGAATATCAACAGTAACACTGAGAGAAGCACAGCACAGACTCGACAGAAAGGTCCATATTAGAATAGATCGGGAGTGGAAAAAGCCGAATAACAATAAAGAGAAAGAGAAAGCTAAAAATTGAGACAATTAATTTTTTTTTTAATCCCAAACTAGAGCGCCGTAGAAAATGAAAGAAAAGAAAGTGAAGCTATTTGTTCGCGTCGAGCAGTAAAGTCGGCGAGTCTTTCTCTTCTCGAGCCGTGCTTGACGGGCGTCCGTGATAATCTGGGCATTAAATCGATAGCCTTAACCCTCAGTTCAGCCTGATCAAGCACCCCAGGAAACTCCATAACCTGCGACAGTTGGACGTCATAATCAACATCGTTTTAAACTTTTTTTAAATTTCAAGCCATTAAGAGATTAGGCAAGGCCTGAAGTTATATTTTTTGGTGAAATCGTTAAAGTTTTGTGTTGCTCAAAAACCTTTGAGACGCAATAGCGTATATTTATCTTCCTTTTTACAGTCCATTCATAAGCAGATGACCACAGGTTTGGCCACCTAATGAAGAGTCTGTTGCTATATGATCAGTCTACGACCAAAGATAGCGAGCGAGTGTATTAAAGCAGAGACGTTATTCTTTTGCATGACTTGCACGAAGTCTAGATCACCGCCGCAGACGCTTCTCTACTTTCATGAAAAATTTATGCTGCCATTTATTGTGAAGGTAACCCACTTTGACCCAGTGTATGTCTGCCGATAAAAGGGGGATTATTCGAAACACGTCCTTTACAATATGTTCTTGGTTTCAGAACATTTTTCCCCCATCAAATGAAGAGTGGAATTCCAAGCTTTTATCCATACTAAGCCTTTGAATGAATTCTTTTTTTTTTTCCATAATAACTTCATAAAGACTGCAGACATTGTATAACCGAAGAAAATCAGGGCATGACCCTTTGAAGATAAGGCACGAAACAATTTTTTAAAATCTTTTTTGCTATCATAGGATTTTTGTTTTTCACACTTGGTATAGCACGGCTTTGTATTTTTTAACAGTTATCTGCCTGCTCTTTATGAAGTTGGTCTACAGCATCGATCGAATGAACTATGTGAAACTGGTCGGTCTAATCATCTGGATGTATGTGAGTCAAAGTTACCCCCTATTTTTATAGAACCAGCCTTGGTTCAAGTCGATAGTCCGATTCTTTCTATAATTGTACTTGAACCCTCTCTATAATGAGACAAGGATGAAATATATGACTTCGGGTTTCGCCACCTGCGGATCCACCAGGGAGATGGGCGAGTGTGTTAACTGCAGGCCACCGAAAAGAAGGGGAGTAGGACGCATCGAGAGGGGAGAGCTATGGTTACTCGTCATTATCATCTCCATATTCATCATCGTCATCATCATTTACAATCATTACGATGATTGACTAATTGCGACATTTTAGCAGCCCATCCTCCGTCTCTGTCTCAGTCTCCACCTTCCTACGACATTATTACGGTCTATTCTTGTATCGGTACACCGATTCTCCGTGTGTCTCACAGGTAACACACTCATACTTCAGTCTCGAATAGGGTAGGTCTGCTGCTTAGAGGGGCTGACACAAAAAAAGACCAAGTGTAACCTAGTGTGATATGACCATATTTTAAACAAAGTCAGTGAAAGCAGTTGAATATCAACAAAACATATAACTGCTCATGATTATACAGTGCTAGCGGGTTCCCATTAACGCAAAATTAAGCTAGAGTCCGACACCACCAGCAGATGTTCCAGCAGAGAATCGAACTGCTTACTCCTGCATGTTACTTCAACGCTCTACCGACCATGTCCAGAGTTCACAGAGAAGAACGGCGATGCCATTTATCAGACCAGAGAACTTGCAATTGCTTCACAAAAGTATAATTATGAAATGTTTTTCTTGCGTTTCTGTTGCAGCAGGGCTCTCTTTGCACGATACATATTGATTCAGTTCCATTCTGATCTGCTCATCAAGATGAAAAATGCGATTTTTTTTTTCAAATCGTTTGTTCACGTGTCAGCCCGTCCGTATACGGAATGTTTGACCTACTACTAGCTGGTTAAACGTCCGATTAGGTAACTCTTGAAGACGCTGGAAAATACCCGCAATATGGATCATCCGCTCAGGAAAAAAAAAACCCACACTGAAAAGATGGTGCTGCCATTTATTACGAATGTTACCCATTTTGACCCGGTGAAGATTTGACGATAAAAGGGAGATTACTCCAAACACGTCATATACAAGTTCTTGGTTTCAGAATATTTTGTTAAATCAAACGGTGAGTGGAATTATCGGCTTTCATCCTTACTCAGGCTTTCATCAAATTCCCTATTTTTTTCATAACTACTTCGCTATAGGCACACATATGGTACTTACGGAAAAAATTGGGGCAATAACCCTTTTAAGAAAAGACAAGTAAACAAATTTAAAATTTCTTTTTTTTTTTTTACGATTTTATATTTCAGTTGGCAACGAACTGTTCAAGTAGTTTGTCTCCTCTGTAGCATCGACCGAGTCAAGTATGTCGGACTTATGATCTGGGTGTATGTGAGTCAGTTACCCCCACACCCTCCGTTGTTTCAGATCCAGTCTTCGTTCATGCCGCCAGTCTGATCATGTCAATAACTGTACATGAACCTTCCTTGTAATTAGAGAAAGCAATATGAGGCTTAGGGTTCCGATGGCTGTATAAGAACAAATCCGCCAAGACGATGGGCTACTGTGTTAACCGCAGGTCACATAGAAGGAGGGGAGTAGAGAAAGTCGAGCGGGGAAAGCTATGGTTGCTCGCCATTATCATCTTCCATCATAACCATCCTTGATTGATTGAAAAGTTGTAGAAGTCCAGTCCACTAGGAGCGGTGACATCAGGACTTAAGTCTACTCTTCTTCTTCTTCTTCTTCTTCTTCTTCTTCTTCTTCTTCTTCTTCTTCTTCTTCTTCTTCTTCTTCTTCTTCTTCTTCTTCTTCTTCTTCTTCTTATCATTATAATTATTATTATTATTATTATTATTATTATTATTATTATTATTATTATTATTATTATTATTATTATTATTATTATTATCATCATCATCGTCATCATCATGATTATTATTATTATTATTATTATTATTATTATTATTATTATTATTATTATTATTATTATTATTATTATTATTATTATTACAATAACCATCTTAATATAGCTACTACTATTTCTCTAGTCTTTCATCACTGCTATTACTGCCATCAACCTCATATCTTTTTGTACCTTTAATTTCCTAAAGTACAAAGGTTTACACGAGAGAGAGAGAGAGAGAGAGAGAGAGAGAGAGAGAGAGAGAGAGAGAGAGAGAGAGAGAGAGAGAGAGAGAGAGAGAGAGAGAGAGAGAGAGAGAGAGAGAGAGAGAGAGAGAGAGAGAGAGAGAGAGAGAGAGAGAAAGCGCGTTTTTTTCTCAAATGCTCTGTTTCTGTGGAATATATTTGACCTGTTTCAGAAACAAAACACGGCCAGTTATTCTAAATTATACCACAATTCATTAAGCACAACTGTTACGCCAAGTTTTCTTCTCCGTCAGCCTCGATGTGAGTTATCTTCTCCAGTTCCAATTGCAGCCAGCTCTACTTACTTAAATTTTTAATCATCTAATGCAAACATAATTATATGTCTGTTTTTATATCACAAATATTTCTATATTTACAGCCTCGTGCTTGTTTCCTCTCTCTATTTCCATCTTAGATCATTATGTTTCTCTCAAGCACACTCCACTCTTGTCTCTTGTGTTCTCTTCCACTATTTTTTTTACCTATTCCCTCCTCCCACCCCCACTGCACCTCATTTCCCCATCCCCAATTTATTCCCCTCTCTCTCTGTCCCTGTCTCATCCCCCTATTCTCTTCATTCTTCTCGTATCTCTACAAAGAATTTTCTGTGTATCAAGCAAATAGCTTTCCTGCTCCAGACTGGACTTGCCTAGGCCTGTTTTTGACAGGTGCTGACACAAAACAAGACCATTATGTAGCCGAGAATGATATAACCAGTTCTCAGACAATGTCAAGTCTAGAAACAATGGCGATCAACACAAAGCTATAATTACTATTTTGAGAAGAGCTGAAATTCTTACGGCTGTAGCTGAATGAGGGATTAGTATGTTCCGGTCTGCCTAGACTGATAAACAACACCCGTGAAAGTTCTTATGCTAAAGAAAAAGTTTTTTTCTGTGTAATAAACGTATGAATCTTTTTATATAACATTAGTTAAAAAATATGTTTGATTGTCACATCGACTGTATGAATACATCAATGGCTTTTTCTAGGCGGATGGAAAACAACAATCGCAAAATGAAGGAAGACAGAGGTCAAATACTTTGTATCATAACTATTATACTTGACGATTCCATCATCACTACCATCAGTACCTCTATGTTTTTAATTTATTTTTGGTATTCACTTTTATTCTTGCGTTTCTTGTCACTAACATCTTGCTTCATAAGTCTTAGACGACCGTGATCATCATCTTCTTCATCATCAACATTAGCATCAACATCCACTTCATGATCAACATTAATCCCGGCCTACTTCATCCTCAACATCAAGCCTCACTAATAAGTTTGTTCTCCTCCCAGCCCAGCAGCCCGCAGTATGAACCGTGTGACTCACCTTGAGAGAAAGTGTTGAAGGTGCAGAAGAAGGAGCCCAGCACCCAGAACGGCGTCAAGTCGTCCACCAGGTGTGTCCAGGAACATGTGAGCACCACCAGGCAATCTGCTACAGCCAGGTTCACGATGTAAAAGTTTGTGGCGGTCTACATGAGATAGTGGACACAAAACACAGGGACAATCATAACTTGGTGAGAAAAAAGGGAGGAAGGAAAAAGGGATCGGGGGAGCAGGTGAGTATCTCGAAAGCTATGAAAAAGAATTTGTGCAAACTTTTATTTGCAATTGTATCTTATATTACGCTTTGAAGACTTGTAGATAATGGATCCAGTTCATTACATTTTTAATTCAGGAAATAGATTATGTAGGTTTGCATGAGATTAAAATTAATATTCCAAATGTCATCATTTTTAAGATAGTGGTTTTTTGACAAGGCAATTTAAAAAAAAATAGTTTTATGTCACCTTAGTTTCCCGAAGAACCAACTAGGGTTGATTGGTTGAATGAAGAACCCCAGAGTTTATTTCAGCGCTCTTCTGACTGAATTTTCGGACTGGATGACTAGAATACACGAGTGATTTCGAGTATTGAAACTTATTAAATACAACAAACTAACTAGACCGACTCACATGCATGCGAGCATTCTTGGCCACCACAACAATGACGATGATGTTGCCCACCAGGGCCAAGATGATGGACAGTATGTAGAAGAACGTCTTGACCACCATCTCCCAGGCAGGCTTGTACTTGAGCTCCCTAGGGTAGTCCATCTGAGAGTAGTCGACTGTGTCAGTGGGCAATAGAGATGACACGCCCGCGTAGTCCTCGTCAGGCAGCGAGTCCGGTTCATCGCCAACCCCAAACAATGTAGTGTAGTTAAGGAGAAGTCCCGCTGCTACTGTTGCTGATGCTGCCATGCTGCTGCTGCTGGAAAGGCCTTAGAAATTTTCAGATTGGGGATGTCTATTATTTACAATCCGAATAGCACTTGATGGTTTTCTTTGTTTTGTCAACCTCTAAGCAACAGTTTCGCTGAAGAATTCAATTTCATTCATCCTTTGAAAACAGTACGGTCGGCCTTTTTTATAACTATAATAATTTGTGCAGACAAGGTTATCACTCGCTCATCAAAGCTGTCTTTTAAAGATAATGTCGACCTGAAGGATATGTAGTTAGAGACCATTAAACTCATCAAAAGAGATATAACTCGTCCATGCTTGAAACCATCAAAGAGTCAGGTGCTATCAACTTATCAACAACCACAAGTCTTTTATTCTCACCGTTTCTTGAAAAACTTTATAAACTGTTACCTTTTCTTGCCTCAGTAAATATTTGAAAGTCAATGATGCCGTCACCACCTAAAAAATTTTGAATCTGTTTTTTTTTCGTCCTGTCGATCTTTAAACTTTCTTCGCCTCACTACCTCTATCACCCAATAAAGAAAAAGTTGCCATGTGACGTCAGGTAACAAGAAGCTGCCGACTGGTTTGAGGTCTCCTCTTCTGATTGGTGCTTTTCACAAGGAAGAAGTCCAGCTGGAACCCAAAATTACCTTGAAACAGGAAATAAACAGGTATTAAAATAAATAAAACCAGTTTAGCAAAAACAATAACAATAATCACCATACAGGAAATTAATAATATTAATAATATTAATAATAATAATATGATAATAATAATAATAATAATAATAATAATAATAATAATAATAATAATAATAATAATAATAATAATAATAATAATAATAATAATAATAAGAAGAAGAAGAAGAAGAAGAATGATGATGATGATGATGATAATAATAATAATAATAATAATAATAATAATAATAATAATAATAATAATAATAATAATAATAATAATAATAATAATAATAATAATAATAATAATAATAATAAGAAGAAGAAGAAGAAGAAGAAAAAGAAGAAGAAGAAGAAATCAGAGGAGGAGGAGGAGAATACTAGAAGAAGTCAAAGAAGGGTAGAAATAAAAAAAAGAGACCACGAGCGTGAGAGAGAGAGAGAGAGAGAGAGAGAGAGAGAGAGAGAGAGAGAGAGAGAGAGAGAGAGAGAGAGAGAGAGAGAGAGAGAGAGAGAGAGAGAGAGAGAGTGAAAGATAAATAAAGGTAGTAATGACAAATTCGATTTTTATCTCAGGTAACTATGGGCCCCCGTCGTGCGCGGCTGTTGCTAGCAGTGGTAAAGTAATAATATCATTGAGGGGAAACTGTCATCACATGTCGAGACGTGATTCGACCCCACGCAGTCAGCACCCTTCAGACTTGTGGGCGTCAGGGTGAGCCACGTGGAACCAAGGAGAGATGAACCTCGCTCGAAAACAAATGTCAGAAACAGGATTATTATTTTTATCTGTCAAAGATTTTCGAAAGAGGCGAAAGAGCCGTATATACATTTATATAATACTGATTTGAGCAAGTTTTTATGTGCACATCTGAATCAGCTTTGATGTATGAAAGTTAATCTTCCTTTACAATATCGTCTGACGAAGCAATAACAGGGAAAGACTATCAAGTTCTATTTCATTGGGAAAAAACCCTCAAGAAGTTTAAAGAAAATACCTGATCGCCTTTAGTTTGGAGTTGTAAAATTCCTGAGTGTAATAATCTCCACTGAACAGCATCTCTCCTTTAAGATAACCGTACCTTTATTTAAAAAAAAAGCATGTATAAGTTTTGAGCTGTGAAGGGAGATTAACCTTTTTGAGATAAACTTTACACAATTAGCTTAAAAAGAAATCTTATGCTTCTGAAATGAATTTTTTTTAAATTGAGCTTCAAGATACTCAACATCTGCCGTTTGTTTACATATGGATATCATATCACAGGGGATCAATGCCAGTGCTTGATGAGGAGCTTTCGAGCCCGTATCCCAACTTCTTGCTCTAACGAACATTGCGGTTTAGGTAGTAATATCATAATCTCCAGTGTCTGGAGGAGGTATTCCTCCAGTGTCTGCAGCACCGAATGTTGATGAATAGCGCTAAAGCCTCGGGAAAGAGGCAGTATCAGACCGAGGAGGACTGTTTACGTTTTGTAACCGACGCTAAATCTCTCACAGTCTCGGCACGCTCTGCTACCTCCTCCTAGGGAGAATATATTTCCCTGTGTTATCTGACTTTATGGCATTTTTATTGACACCTTTGCTAATTTTGGTGAAGCAACATGATGTAGTCCAAGAAAAGTTTGATAAGGAAATAAAAAAAACAGCTCAACTTCAAAGGCGCTGGAAAGCTTTCATACCTAAACCTCCATCTTAGACTAGCATACCCATTTTTTAACCATATCAAGTGAGAGCACGTGTAGAGCACTGTAACGCAAGTTTTATATTTCACAAGGGTGCATCGTTCGATTCCTTCCACGAACATAATTTCGGCAAAATTCGCCACACTGTCCACTGAAGATCTTGACCTCAACACATTAGAGACTGAATAAACCAATATAATCCTGCGCTAATCCTGAGAAGTCATGAAACCTCAACAAGCAGAAAGATGAAACCCTAGCCAGATAAGATGGAACGAACGAAAAAGGAGAAAAAAATGAATAGATGCATTTGCAGCCGAACAGCTAAATGGATCTTTCAACAGAGACAGCACGCCACACAGTCATGCGATATTTCAAGCATGCTATTTCCCCTCAACACAATCAGAAAATCACGTTTTTTGGTAATGTCGTGAGTGACTTCCAGTGAAGGAAGTGCAAAGAAAATCACTTTCGACAGTTTTCCCCACCTTCTCCTATAGTTTCAAGATTTTTTTTCACATTTCAGCATAACCTCTGTCTTAATATAGGCCCAACAAAGTTAACTCAACTGATGAAGTGACTGCTGCCAACAGGAGATAGATTCTTATGGCTGTACCTAGTGGTAATGATATAAAACGGGCGATTTATCTCTTATTATTCGGACGATCTTCTTGGCAAACGCGACCATGAGATACTATACTGGTCAGTGGTCTTTCAATTTAGCCGCCGCTGGACTTCAGCAGTAAGACGGAGGTAGAGGCCATGAGCTAGCGGAGATCGCCAGGTCATTCTTACCGAATTTACGAGCCAGAGATCAAGCACGTTGTACGCCTGATGCCACATTCTAATGAAGTCAGCAAGTGAAGAGGAAGGAGCGTGGAACACTTTCCACAGAGCTGCAACTCAATTTGATGGCCGCGTTGTCTTCTTTAGGCATCTCGACCAGTTTTCGTCTTGCTGGAGAGGAGTGCCGGAGAAAGAGAGAGAGAGAGAGAGAGAGAGAGAGAGAGAGAGAGAGAGAGAGAGAGAGAGAGAGAGAGAGAGAGAGTGCGAGAGAAAGATTTAAAGATAAATTAATTGAAAGATAGATTTAGGAATAGAAAGATAAAAAGAGAGAGAAAGGTAGAAAAATAAAAAGAGATAGAGACTAAAAGAAAGACAAAGATTAAAAGAAAACGCGAAAGAGAGAGAGAGAGAGAGAGAGAGAGAGAGAGAGAGAGAGAGAGAGAGAGAGAGAGAGAGAGAGAGAGAGAGAGAGAGAGAGAGAGAGAGAGAGAGAGAGAGAGAGAGAGAGAGAGAGAGAGAGAGAGAGAGAGAGAGAGAGAGAGAGAGAGAGAGAAAGGAAACACGTCAGAGAAATAAAGAGAATAAAGTGCCTTGTGGGAATCCATAGGTGCCAATCTATATTAACCTACATGAAAGCATTTATAGATAGTTAGGAATTTTACGAATTTTGCTAACTTTTCTTAATGTCTTTAAGGCTTACTTCTTAAATTGCTTATTTCTTTATACCTATTACAATATTTAGAAATACGTAACAAGCTCCCCAAAATTTTCGAGATAATTTACACAGCAACCTTTCATTTTTGAATATCGCGCAATAAATCCCGGAATTTCGGTTTATAGGAATTTGAATATCTTTTTAGCCTTGAAGGATTTTTTTTGGGTTGCCATTTTTGACCTTCACCTTTGCAGGAATTGATTTTCACCGCTGAAGATCTAACAGCGCTGTTATTATTATCATAATTGAAAGCGCGGCATTGATCATTTATTTATTTCCTCTCTTCCTCCCCCCCCCCCCTTTTTTTTTTGGGGGGGGGGGAGGGGGAAGGGGAGCTGTAAAAAAAATTAGAGCAAGTTGTTACACAATTTCCGCCATACACTAATCAGATATCTCAATATAACATAATGGGGCGCCTGGCCGTGTCGACATTGTGCTCAGGGCAGTTCCCGCCTACCGGATGCCGATATCACATTCTGCGGATGGAGGTTGTTTTTTTTTTTTTTAAAACCTTTTTAAGACTTTTTAGAAGTAGAGTATTCCGGGGAGAGATCGAGAAACAAAACCCACGCCCTAGTGGTAAACGAAGTTGAAAGCAACCATGAGGATAGATAATAAAAAAAGTTAATGGAAGAAAAAAATAAACAAAAAAAAGCAAGAAAGAAAACAACAACAACAATAACAACAATAATAACAACAACAACAACAAACCAAAAGAAAAACGAAAAAAAAAACCCAAAACAACCAACCAAACAAAAAAACGAACAAAACAAATCTCCCAAAACAACAATAAAAAAAAACAAAACAAAAAAAAAGACAAACAAAACAAACAATAAAAAGAAAAAAAAGAAAACGAGTTAATTGAGCGTTAGATGATGGGTTGAGAAAAACCACATCTGTCAACTTTACAAGACAATGAAAGATAAATGTAATATTATTTACGCCGAAAAGTAAAACACGTTATTACGTAGACAGAGAAGCAAACTGACAAATATATCAATAAATTTTCTCATAGATGGACATAAATATAGATAGAGAAAGATAGATAGACACATAGATAAAAGACAGAATCTGATAGACAGACAAAATTATAGTTGGGTGTAAAGACAAATAATAAGATGTATAGACGGTAGACATATGAATGGTTGATACACTGATGTATTAGAATATATCGGAGAGAGAGGTGAAAGAGAGAGAAAGAGAGATGGGGAGAGATAAAGAAAGGCAAAGAGGTATTTAGAGGGACAGGGAAAAAGAGAGAAGGTGAAAGAGAAAGAAAGATAGAGAGAGATGAAGAAAAACAAAGAAGCATTGAGAGGGAAAGGGAAAAAGAAAGAGAGATTAAAAGAGAGAGAGAAAGAGAGAGAGAGAGAGAGAGAGAGAGAGAGAGAGAGAGAGAGAGAGAGAGAGAGAGAGAGAGAGAGAGAGAGAGAGAGAGAGAGAGAGAGAGAGAGAGAGAGAGAGAGAGAGAGAGAGAGAGAGAGAGAGAGAGAGAGAGAGAGAGAGAGAGAGAGAGAGAAGGACAGATATGAATAACTGACATCAAAAGACCTAATAATTTGCGCTTATGAACGCTTTTGGGAATACTTGACCTGAGGAACACCCTTCAGATTAAAAGTCTATGTATGTGGTTGTACAAATCTCAGTCTCCGTAGGTGAATTACAAAGGAAATGAGTATCTCGGTAGCTCAGTGCATTTTCGAACCTGAGCAAGTAGTTGACTGCTCCATCTTAGTCCCAAGCCCTGCTCTGCTTGGTGGATCACTTCCTGGCTGAGTGTTAATTATGGTATTGTATGCCCTCAACTGAACCCAATTACTGGGCGGTACATGGGGAATTACCGTTGCTACATGGCAACTCTTCTCACAAAAAATTCCAAGCCTGGGTGACAGTTTAAATTTGGCGTAAGGAATAGGAGGATGTTTCAAAAGATAATCTTGGTATCCAAGAGTTACCAGAGTTGTTCAAAGGATATCACGGATTTGTAAGAAATGAGAGGATGGCCCAAAAGAAAGCCTGAATGTTTAACAGATAAAAGAACGATCCAAGATAAAATAATTTTCCAAAATATAAGAGAATGGACCAAGAAAAAATGATTTTCCAAAAGATAAGAGAATGGATCAAGAAAAAAATACTGTCCAAAATAAAAGAGAATGGATCAAGATAAATTGATTGTCCAAAAGATAAGAGAAAGGACCAAGATAAAATGATTGTCCAAAATGAAAGAGAGTGGACCAAGATAAATTGATTGTCCAAAAGATAAGAGAATCGACCAAGAAGTAACATAGATTTCCAATAGGTAGATCAAATTTTAATTGTTTGATTTTTTTCACCAAAAACCTGGAAAAACTTTGTGAGGTAGCTGGACTCTTAAACATATCTAAATTACTCAAAACTCCACCATCCTTGTTAAACATTTGCATAATTAAGGTCATTCTACAGAGCATTTGTCTGGGTCAAGCCAAAGAAGAAAAAAATCAATGAATACAAAAATACAAAATAAAATAAAAAATACAAAAATACCACACTCACACATAGATGAACCGTAAAATGGGCTTTAAAATCAATAGTTTCCACATTGGAAGAACATTTCATTATAAACACCTCCAATGCTGGGAACTTATAGAGGAGCTCTGAACCAAGGAAAACCATAGGAGGATTTTGAACTTGCCCAAAGGCAATATCTAGAGAAAATCCGTTATTTTTCATAATGAAAACACTCCAGTATGTCCCATCGCAAAGACGTTTCTATTTCAGTCTTGACAGGCCTCAAGAATAGCTTGCGGTAAGCAACGAGCCCGACTCTGCTGGTGGTTTCAATAGATTGCCCCACTCTCAGAGCTGTTGTAAAGATGAACAGCCTCGCCTTTCTTCTCTATAGAAAGCCGTGTTACTCCATCGATTGGCGCCAGAGAACAGAGCCATTTAATGGGACCAAACTGCAACCAGCTTCGAGATGAAAGAGTGTTTCTGCTACTGCTGCTGCCACAACTACTACTACTACTACTACTACTACTACTACTACTACTACTACTACTACTACTACTACTACTACTACTACTACTACTACTACTACTACTACTACTACTACTGCTGCTGCTGCTGCTGCTGCTGCTGCAAAACATGTTGTAAAACAGCATTTAAGTTAAAATTCTACAGAAAACATGAATATTGTTTTCAAGCTAATGCTCGTATTTTACAATCTTTCTTTCAGTATGTCTCTGTCTTTTTACATTGTCTTTGTCTCCATCTCTGACATCTTCATGTGTCTACGGATTGTTCTTTACACCTCTCTTCACAATGAGAGTATTACTGTCAGCCTGCCTCTTTCTCTTTTCCACCCTCTCCATTTCCTCATCGTTACATAATGGCAAGGCGGTATTTGATAAAAGAATTGAAGTCAATGCATCACTGTATTTGACGACAAGACCCTGCAGCGAGACAGGAGAGAGAGGAGACATGCCGTATGGCTCATCGTGAACCAAACATAAAAGAAAGGTTGATTCAATAAAGACGTGCTGCATCTCATCTCGTGAGATTTCTCGAATGATTGCTAGCATCTCATTCAATGTTTCTCTTTTTAACTCCAGCCCTTATCTCCATACTCGCCGCGGTATTTTTCGTCTTTTTTATGTTTATAAATGTTTCTGTATATGTCTCTGTTTGTCTGTCTGAATGTCTGTCTGTCTGTCTGTCTCTCTCTATTTCTAACTCTTCCTCTTTTTCTTTTTTTTTTGTCTCTCATTATAAGTCTTAAATCCAGTTGCTCTCTCGCTCATTAAAATCTCTATCCTTTTTTCATTTACAATAGCTGCATTTACTTTCATGTCTATTTCCTACAGACTCTTTTTGTCTGTCACTCTCCCTGTCTCTCACTACATACATCACACAAACTTTCGTTTGCACGTGTGTAATTCTTACTCTCTCTACAACTCACATTTTCTTTTTTTTCCCGTCTTACTTTCTTTTTCTCTAATTGTTTCGACAAAAAAATCTCTTGAAGTCTCACTTTGGATTTCCAAAAGGCCGTAGCTACATACTCAGACTGTTAACATTCCACTCCTATCAGACTTCTACCAGAAACAGGCACAGGCCTATTGAATGGTTAAATTTGAAGGAGACTGCCAGGGCATGATGTTCTAAGCTGTTTTCTTTCCCCTCAGTCTCTCTCAGTCTTGTACTTAGGAGAGTGTGACCTCTTCAAATTCATCTAAGTCTGTACGATTCTCGTTAGCCAGATCAAAATCGGATCAGTGAAACGCCGAACTTCCTCTTAAAGAGGATACGATTGCAACTAAAGTGATCAAGGGAAGGTATTTGCGAATTTGAAGTCTTCGGTCCTTCAATATTGAGGCTACAAGCCCTCTCCACTCCGACCCATGAACTACTGACATTAAAATATCTTTTATTTGCCTTAACATGATCTTGACATTGGCCATATAAAATTAACTATGCTATACAAGTTAAAACCAGGAGTAAAATAAAAATTTACGAGAAGAAAACATGCACTGAAACTGCTACCAAGGGGTATGAACATGAAATGAAGGTGATACCCCCAGCCTCAGCCAGATTCATTGTGGTCAAGACCTTTTTGCCCTCAAAGTGCGACAGCGAAACGGAACATACGCGAGAAATGCCACAACGTGCCTGATTAAGCCGGAAAGGTGGGATGCCGAGCCGGAAGCGAACCGAGTTCCTCGAGCCTGACGGTCAAACTGTCACGTATCTGAGGCGGCGTCCATAGAGTCCATAGGACTTGAGCCTCAGTTTGCCGTGTCACAGGTGCGTCCTTGGGCTACATATTGGGCATAGCTTATTTGTAGATGGTCTTGTAAACGGGCATGTAAACTGAGTTCATTGACTTATTTTTAGCTCAACGTAAATGGGTTCCTAAATTGATTTCCTTGACTGAAATGTACTGAGCTTTCTGCATATAGTTGGCGTCCAGCCAGGGGAGAGATACGGTTCTTGAGAATTTGTAACCTCTTTTCATCTTACACTTTTGTAGAAGTCTCAAATACCATCCCATTGTGGGCTGCCTATAACTAACAATTTTTTTTATAAACAATCAGGATAAGAAGATTTCGCATTTTATTTGATCCCGAATTAAGCCATTTAAAGTTCAAAATATGCCGAGGAAGATACTAAGAATAAGTTCCATGTTTGGTTTGATTATAGATTCCTTGTAAGAGTTAGTGTTTCCTTAAAAATCTTTGAACATACTATCTAATGACATGGAAATGGAAATTTAACGATTTAACAATAAAAAACTATAAGAAGTATAAATGACCTAGTTTAGACTATTGACTGATTATGGAAATCAATGTCTTCAAAGAGCGAAAAAAGACCATTTCCACGAGCAAAAGGGAAACAACCTTGTTTCAATTATATTCACCGCCTCCACTCTCACGATCTCGGACAAAATGCCCTGGTTTAAAAAAATCATACTAAATCCTCTAAAATACCCGTCTTTTTTTCGATTGAACTAGTTATTACTTTTGTTGTTAATAAATTTATCTGTGCGAATTTCCTGTCTAGGTAAGCTAGAAATGCAGACAACCCAAAAAACTGGAGTGCATAATACGAATTTTCTATATTTTAAATTGAATTTTCTACATCTCAAACACCATCAAAGTGCTCAATCACAATATCCATGTCATATATAAAGATGACCCGAGCATAATTTCACTCATAAATCAAGGTGGGTGTTATCTAGCAGAAAGACACAGGTCGAGGAAACTCCGTTAATTACTCTAATTATTTTTCAGCATTGAACACATAAAGATTGCCTGAGAGGGCCGGATCTGGTGCAGACATTGAAAGGATGTAAAGATTATGCCCGAAACACTTAAAGTTGCTAGTAGCGATATTAAATCTCATTCCACGCTGTTCCTGCCTTCAGGTTTGGGACAAAAATTATAGTATGTTTTACCCCCCTTCTCCGTGTCCCCTCTCTCTCTCTCTCTCTCTCTCTCTCTCTCTCTCTCTCTCTCTCTCTCTCTCTCTCTCCCTCCCTCCCTCTCCCTCTCTTTCTCTCTCCTCTCTTTCTTTCTCTCCCTCTCTCTCTCTCTCTCTCTCTCTCTCTCTCTCTCTCTCTCTCACTTTCCGCCTTTTTACCTCCCCTCCACCGTTTTCTCTATCATTACTTGTAACAAGAAATCGATGCCTCTGCCCTATGATATCTCTGGAGGATTACTACTGGGGACTTAATTAGTAGAACAGGTTCTAACTACCGACATTTGGCTGACGGAAATACCCGGGATAACTACTGCATGTATTTCAAGTTCAGTAGTTACCGGAAAAGTCCTTTACCTAGCGTCCTGAACTGAGAATTAATCAGGAACCAATCGCATGCGACGATTGCGCTGTGTTATTCATGTATATTGACCATCATCCAGGTCTCTCTGAATTTTAGTCACACACAAGCATTTAGAATACAAAATCATTTGACTTCAAATTTTGTAGAGCATTCATAACCTCATGTTGTAGGATATAAAATATTGATCAAAATTTTTGCTAGAGCTTTAATTCTGTACATTGCAATTTTCTGAAAAAAAAAAGAAGAAGAGTTGAAGATTGCTTTTAAAAAAATCTGATTTAGAAGAGAAATTTAAATAAATCACATTTATTCTCATGACCATAGGATTTGTAATTCACATATTTTGGTGTGTAGCCCTGCATTAGATTTTTGCTAATGAGCAATCCAGGAATAGTCATCACTCCCTGACCATTCAAAAGCTTAGAGGTTAATATCAATGATTTGATGTGCTCATAATCGATAACGCATAAAAAGTCTGAAACACACAAATGTAAAAAAAATACTCGTATTATCGTGCAACAAGATATTACTGTGAACGTCGCCTATTTCTCTCTGGTATCTAGACATAATTCTTCGCCCTGAACCACTCTTTATGAAATCGCATTGTAAATCTAAATAATCTAGTTGGGTTTGTCGTTTTGGAATCAGATTCCTGAATTTTTAGATCCATGTTTGTTTCCAATAAAATGATTTGGGGTCCAGGTAGATAAAAACAACTTGTTAATTTTGTAAATTCGCAGTGTTTATGTTTATTTTTTTAACCTCTCTGTGAATGCGATAATATGAATCTCCGTAAGGCTGTCTCTTTACACTTTTTGCGGAATTTTTTAGCTTTAAATTGAACGTCAAGAGGCATCTTTAAATAAAAGGAGACAGTTAAGAACTAATTGTTTTTGCAACAGTATAGAATATGTATTAATGATGTATTTATTTTTCACAATCCTAGCTATTGCTAATTTCTAATTTCCTCCAGAGTTGTTAAAACTTGAACAATCTTAGAGACTTCCCATCTTATTTTTTGACATATTGAAACTTAAAGACATAGCTTAAAATGCCCAGCTTGAGGTACCTGCATTTCCTCTGTAAAAAAAAATGAGAAAGATATCATGGTGTTTCTTTTAAACCTATCAAGTATCACGCCATCCACATTTCCTCAGGTAGCACCTTCATCTTCAAGGCAGGTGCTCTTGTTTCAAAGTGCAGGAAATATCGCAAATGAAAGCTGATAATCTTTATCTTGATGAGTACTTAGTGCAGTGCCACAAGATAGGCCAAAATGCGTCTGTGAGAAGCGAAACGTCTTAACTTAGAAACATGTCTAATTTCCTGAGCCTGATAGGGATTGGTCTCATGACTGACGGGTAGATAGTATCAACAGACACACTGAGCTAACCGCCCTCAGAGAGAGAGAGAGAGAGAGAGAGAGAGAGAGAGAGAGAGAGAGAGAGAGAGAGAGAGAGAGAGAGAGAGAGAGAGAGAGAGAGAGAGAGAGAGAGAGAGAGAGAGAGAGACAGACAGACAGACAGACAGACATAGAGGAAGAGAGAGGGAAGGGGAAAAGAAGAAGAAGAAGAAGAAGAAGAAGAAGAAGAAGAAGAAGAAGAAGAAGAAGAAGAAGAAGAAGAAGAAGAAGAAGAAGAAGAATAAGAAGAAGAAGAAGAAGAAGAAGAAGAAGAAGAAGAAGAAGAAGAAGAAGAAGAAGAAGAAGAAGAAGAAGAAGAAGAAGAAGAAGAAGAAGAAGAAGAAGAAGAAGAAGAAGAAGAAGAAGAAGAAGAAGAAGAAGAAGAAGAAGAAGAAGAAGAAGAAGAAGAAGAAGAAGAAGAAGAAGAAGAAGAAGAAGAAGAAGTGTAGAACAACCTGGACTATCTTCAAGGTACACAATACCTCATCCAAGAAACTTAAATCGACACCTTTCTGTTTGAAAGAAAATGAAAAAAAAATTGAAAACCAACTTTCAGTTTAGACTACATCAATGGTAGAAGTCGGAATGGATCGTCTAAAGTAATGTCACCTATGACAGAGATGAGCCAAGCTGACCAGCTGATTCCCTAATTATATGATAAAGCCAATCAAGAATAGTGTTATTCTAAACGTAAGGCAAGTCTGTCGACCACGGCATGGAATCTATATCAACCAGTTATGTATACTTTATCTTCTGCTGACCTCATATTGCAACCTCACCAAGCAAAACTTCGATATTTTTATGTTGAATACTTCATCTCGAGACCATCTTTCTTTCTTTCTTTATTGATATTAGTACAATCAACACACTTTAAGCCACTTGAACTTAGAGCCCCTGTCCAACAAGTCTAAATAAATTAAGATAACTTAGCTCATCTGAAAAATTCAAAACTTGTCCCTTTAAATGCTTCTCACTATGTTTCAACACAAATGTCAAAACTCCAGCTAGGGGCAGGAATTTACACATTTCTAAAAATTTTTTAGAAGGTTGGTCACTAGTTTAAGAGAGAACAAATTTCGCTGATATCCCAGATTGAAAACATCAAAAAGAAATGAGCGATTGTTCATGCTAAAAGAGTTGGAGAGTTGGAGAGAGAGTTGGAGATTATATAAACGTCAGATGATATCTTTATGACGGAGTATATAAAAGTGAACTGAGTTTTTCAGAACCTTTGAGAGATTACAGAGTTTAAATAAACACGTATGGCAAATGAATTAGAAAACAAATTTAAGAAAAGGATTTGTTTTCGTCGTTGCAGAATAGCTAGAGAATAAATAACAGAGGACAGATTTGTTAGTGTCAGATTATTTAGAGGAAAAATGTCAGAAATTTCTAGTTTTAAAAAAGTTGAATAAAACAAATTGTGCTAAACGTATTTTAGAAAGCCACAAACGCCTCATGTTATCAAAATTTGTATTGCCCTTGCCCATACTGACTTGTGCTAAAATATCACTGACCAGTGTTTACATATTTTGCCAGAATATCACTGACCAGTGTTTACAGATTTTGCCAGAATATCACTGACCAGTGTTTACAGATTTTGCCAGAATATCACTGACCAGTGTTTACAGATTTTGCCAGAATATCACTGACCAGTGTTTACAGATTTTGCCAGAATATCACTGACCAGTGTTTACAGATTTTGCCAGAATATCATAGACCAGTTTATGAACCTTGCTCAACTTGACTTTAGGTACAATCTAGTAAACAAGATTTGATTGACCTTGTTCAACTTACATTATTAAAATAATATACCTTACCAATTTGATAGATCAGGTTCTAGCTACAGATATGTTCAACATTTTTGATTGGACTGACCTCATGCTCACCCCTTTCTGCAAAAATTGTTAAGTCTGTTTTGATTGGTCCAGCCCAGTCTAACCTGACCACCAGCAAGTCTTGACCAACTAAAAAAAAATCGTCTGAACACAACAGGAATAAAAAAAAGTAATACAAAACAAAAGAGACAAATAAACTAAAAGGAAAACCCCCAAACCATAGACCTATTGTGATTTAGCGCGGTAGTCTCCAGAATGCCGTATGTCACAATATTATACTAGAGCTTTCACTGCCACTGGTGCACAGCCGACCGCCAATACCGATGTTGACACAAGCCTAGATGATGTTAAAGCCCAAAAACATTGAGAGATCACCTAACGTGAATGCATGTGCTTAAAGCTTATGCAATTTCTACATATTGGAAATCCAGTTAAGGCAAGGTCTAAGCTAGCTAAAAGCATTGATTAAGTCCGGGTCGATTTAATTAAGCTTAATGAACACCATGTTGTAAAGCATTTGGCATCCATGAGCAGGTTTTTAAAATAAGCTTTCTCCATGAAAATTACCATCTCTGGCTGTTTTTATTATCTTTGTTTTGTTGATATATCCATTAAATTTTTCACTCGAGCTAGATTTTCTATGGTCTGGGATAACCCTAATTATCAACGGTGGATGAATGTTATCGATTTGTTAAATTACACCTTGAAACCCAGAAACTGATTCAAAAATTATAACGAACGGATTACGCAATTATGATGAGCCAAACCAATAATTTTAAAACAGTGATAAACATCCATAAACTCTGCCAGCAATATTCTGCATCAGCAATGAGACGTTCTTTGGGAAGAACAGGATGTGCCTCAATCAGAGCAATTTCGAAGCACTCAGTCGTGATCTCTAAATATTTTGTCGATAATTCCAGGTGAGCACAAAAGTGCACTTGCAATATTTAATTCCACATAAAATTTCGAAACAGGAAAACACCACTTTAACACTTTCCGCAATTCTAATGCAATCAAACTTTGCCTTTGCATAACTTACATTCTATAAATGTTTGATATTTATCTGAAATAATGCCGGAAAAAAAGTAATAAACTAACGTCTCTTGACAGGCATGTTGAAAAACTCACTTTAAAGAACAAGCTAACACGCAGCAGGGTATTTTAAGCGTTTTTATTCGGAGTTCATCAATTTAAAAAAAAAGATAAATATATTGCAAATAAATATGTTCTTAACAACAACAAAAAGCTGAAATAAAAGATCCAGCGTCGCTTGAATAATTCCAAACTATGAAGACTCGTAGAGTCTTACGTGTTCGAGATCTAGATATATTCTGTTTCCAGCTTTCAACAGCATTTCCTAACAGTTGTTATTCTCCTTCTCCCCTCGATCTCTGAAAAACCAGGCTTTCTGTGCTCACTTGTCAATCTAGATCAACTCTCTTCGGCAACAAAGCCCCACGCTCAGACGTCTCAAAAGCCACATAATCGAATTTTCACCCGGAGAGGCAACAAGATATTTTTCCCATAATGACAAGGAACCTTGTCTTGATATGCTACCCCCACGCCCAAATCTACCCAAATTTATCTCTGCGTTTCATAACTCTAGGGAGATCCTACAGATTGCCATAAATCCCGAGATTTAACACATTCTGTCCTCGTTAATAGAGCTCTCCATCTCGTGGAAAAATTGGGCAGACAAAAATGGATAAAACCTTGTCTGTTGTAAACAACCCAATGGGAAACTTAGTTTCGTAAATTTAGTAAGAAGAAAACAATCCTTAGTGCCAACCTGTCTTCGTAGCGATAATTATTGTTTCTGGTGTTGTTGTTTCGTGATTTGTTGTCTGCCGCTTAACTTGTTATTGTAGTTATTGTCCTATTTATAGATTCCGAACTTCCAACCAAATCTGTACCAGTCAATTTTGCATAGATATTTTAAGTGTGAAACAGCAGCTATGTAGATTTTTTAAAGAAGCAATTGAATTTCACTGCCTGGTTAAACATCCCATATGCGATGAGTATTGGCAGATATGATCTGTGAGTATTGTGGGTTATGATCTATGAATATTTGAGGTTATTATCTGTAAATATTGGGGGTTATGTGCTATAAATATTGGGGGTTATGAGCTTGAGTATAGCAGGTTATGATCTATAGTATTAGGGGTTAATAATTGTGAGTATTGTGGGTTATGATGTGTGAGTATTGGCAGATATGATCTGTGAGTATTGGGAGGTTATGATCTTTAAGTATTGGAGGCTATACTCTATTATTACAAGTTAGTCACTGGAAGATAAAACCTGGCTGCTCTAGTTTGTTTAAAGTTATCAGTGACAATACAATTTTCTCCCTATTTCGAGGACATTGGGACTAGCTCGTATTTTTGGTATTTCAGAAAAAAAACCCCTAGATCTAAATGTCCTGAATAACTTTGATTTCATTGACTGAGATTAATATAAAAAAATAGCCATTTAGTTTAAGAAAAGATTTAATTCATCTGGACTTTCCACGTATTATTTGCTACAGCACTGATTTTGTCAACTTCAATTTTGTCGCAATCATTCAAGATACTAATCAACCATTAATTTGTAAATTTGATCTACTGTAATTTATTTTTTTAGGTTTAATTGATTCAGTCTTTAGGAAGACATAAATCTCACTTTTTAAAAATCCATGATCGATTGCATCCTAATCTTCCAAGATAAGGAATTTGTTTTGGAAAAGTAGGACTCGGAAATTAGAAAATTTTAATGAAAATATCTATACGCTCATGTAAGATGCAGAGTTCTGTTGGTCTAGGTATTTTTGTTTTATCCAATGGGATGCAAGAAATACTTCATTCTGCGATCTTCTTCACAATATTTCATAAAATAATTAATGAGGTCCTGTTAGTCCTTATATTTTACAATTTTTTCTAATTACATTGTAGAAAATTTAAAACTACGGTACACATTTCATAAACCATAACATAGATTTGATATATCAGTCTGTATGCTTCACAACATCATTAAACTATATTTAAATACAGCTTGCTGAAACTGCATCCCATAATTGAAAGTGCAAGATTTCCTTGTAAGAATCATCCATACACTAAAATTCGCCTAGATCGACAACCGGAAAAGATCTCCCATGGAAAGAAAAGCGAAATATCTTTCACTCTTTTTTTCTTTTACATCGAGGAGACTAAAAAAAACAACAACCAAAAAATTACATAGCTGCGGAGCAAAGAATACTAACGAATGATAATGAAAATCAAGCATCTACGATCGAATAATCCAAGATCAGAATTAATTTATTTTTGTATAATTATGTTCGCGCCACAAAAGAAGAACTCTCCCTTTTTTAAACGCTCGACACAATTTGCGCCATCATTTTCGTTTCAGCCTTAAAAACTACTTTGAGTATATAAACAAATTAATGTTTATTAACTATAAACAAACAGTTACTATTATCTATCACAGGGATAAAAGCTCAACCATTTATCCCACAAAAAATCTCTGTGATATAAGATCTTTATCATTGTTGTCTTAGAGAGAACACAAAGGCATGGCTCTAGATAGTCAGACAGTCAGTAGCTTATTTTCTAGACAGTTATTCTAGAGAGACATTTGATTTAGGACGACCTGTCTGACCCTCTAAGATTGCAGCAATCTTTCTTCTTCTCTTTTTTTCGGATCCTGTTCCTCACACTCAAACATAAGCCCCAATAACCCGTTATTTTCTCTCTCCTCTTCTCCCCTCTCTTTCACTATCATTCTCCCATTCCCTCCCCCCTCTCTTTGTCTCTGTCTTTGCCTCTGTCTCTCTCTCCTTGACTCTTAGTCTCTCTCTCTCTCTTCAGGTCAATTACATTATGCATGGAACAACTAATATCCCCGACATTCCCTCCGAAACAAGAATGTTTCTTCATATGATCCGTAACCTTTGTCTTTATTTAACTCACTTCCTACAAGCCTATGGGTTTTCTAGTCTCTCTAAGCCGTTCATACATTTTTCCTATCTTTTCCCCTCCATTTCCTATGGTTCCTTCCTTGTATTATTCACATTCATCCTAGCCCGTGTTGTCATATATATGCCAAACCCATTTGACTAAAACAAAACAAATGTTCTTTTCATATATAAGAATCATTGTTTAGATGTGCAGCAAAATAGTTACTATAAATACTGATATTAAGAAATCCACCTTTATATCGAGATAGTCTTATTTATCAAAGTAAGACTATCTACAACGTGAATTTATTCCACCTTAATTTTAAGCTTTCCTGTGCCTCTTCATTGCATCGTGTCATCCTCCATTGTTGGTCAATAAGGATCTTTTTGACGCAAAAATGCTGGACAATAGTTTATTTAAGAAAGAATTAGTTTTTAGAAGGGTAAACTAGGGCTTAAAAAAAGCACGCACAAATCATGCGTATAATCTTCAATATAAACGGTTATCAAGGCTAGAGCACTTAGATCTGGTAATGCCATACTGCAAAGGGTTATTAAGACTAGCACACGTAGATCTGATAACCCTGCACTGCAAACTGGTATCAAGACTGACGTATATAAATCTCGTAATCGGACAACGAAAACGGTTATTAAGATTAGCCTGATAATAAAGACTCTGCAAACAATTACCAAGACTAGCGAAATTAGATCTTTTAATCGGATAACGAAAACGGTCATTAAAACAAGCGTTAGGCTTGATAATAGAACTCTGCAGATGGTATTCAAAATTATAACTTGCCACCAGACTAGAGAAGACCCCATAATGAAACTTACAACAGAAGCGGACATGGAATGAAGCTCCCATGACAAGTTGATGGTTTTCCTACACTGCCCAATTGTCAAAACTGGTTCGAGCCATAACTTAATCATTCACTCTCAAGACCACAAACCTGTAGAAGGAGAAAGTGTAAACGTAAAAATTATTCACGTGTGAATGCCGGATTGAATTTGAAATCACGAAACGCAGCACATCAATATATTATTCAGACAGCCCGTGAAAAAATAATAGCTGCTGGTATTTAGGGGAATAATCTGAACATGGAATTCGTTGAGGCGGAGTGCCACAAATGACTCTGAGAGAAGCTGGTGTCTGGCAGAGAAAAGCAGACTCCAAGCATATCCAGTTGCTCATTCATGCATTAACCAAAGAGAAGATCTGTAAACTCAAACATCTTATGGTTATTTCATGCGGTACGTTCAAACTATGTCAATTTTCTTGTTATATGAAGCGCAAAATATCCAGAAGAATCCGGAAGAAAGCGTCATTATTCAGAGAAATAGATGTCTAGAAGAAGACCTCGCACAGCTAGCATAGACAAATACAAAATAATTTGTGATGAAATCTTTCCTCTCTGAATAATGTTACCAGAATCTCAAAGAGATGTTGATTCTAGTTTTTCTATCGAGATGGCTCTTGCTGAAGATTTCCTATCCTGAGGAAAAGTTCCATACATGTTACGTGTTTGTTGACCTTTGACTAAGTCAAACCGTTTTGGCCTCAATGACTGATCTTTTAGAAATTAAAGCTTTATTTTATGATTCCAGAAATAGATGAAAAGCATGGGTTTAATCCTTGTTAGATCTAAACCTGGAGGAAAAATATTATTATTATTATTATTATTATTATTATTATTATTATTATTATTATTATTATTATTATTATTATTATTATTATTATTATTATTATTATTATTATTATTATTATTATTATTATTATTATTATTATTATTACTACTACTATTATTATTATTATTATTATTATTATTATTATTATTATTATTATTATTGTTATTATTATTATTATTATTATTATTATTATTATTATTATTATTATTATTATTATTATTATTATTATTATTATTATTATTATCATTATTATTATAATTATTATTATTATTATTATCATCATCATCATCATTATTACATTATGATTATTAATATACTATACTGGATTCTTCCCTCAAAGTAAAGGAAGGTATGTAACTCTCAAGCAATAAAAACATCGGCCATAAGAGCTAACGCAGCTCTCTTTTTTAATGGATTTAGTGCTGAACTTAAGTAAGCTTGAGTGCAGCTGTTACTTCGTAAAGATTTATAACTAATGTTTATGTTTTCACTATTTCAAGTACTAAAACTACTAGCATTGGAAATAGCATGAGTGTATGGGAGAGTACTTCAACTCTTGAAAGATCTAGCTTTGTAACAAATAATTGAGTTTTCAATGACACTTCAACTACTGAACACCCTAAAGATGTGCTGTGCTTGTAAAGCTCTTTATTCGAACATTGGAACCAAATTTGTGTTGTGCGAATCATTCTATTTCTGACAGATCTGGCATTGAAACTGACACTTGTTTAGTAGAAGTACTACAACTGCTGAAAGAACTAGCATAGGAACTGACTTAATTATGTGTAGTAGAAGTATTTCAACTGCTGAAATATCTGTCATTGGAACTGTCACATGTGTATTGGAATTATTTTAACTGTTAAAAGATCTAGCAATGGAACTGACACATGTATATTGGAAGTGTTTTAAGTGCTGAAAAA
Organism: Elysia crispata; assembly: GCA_033675545.1. NCBI lineage: Eukaryota > Metazoa > Mollusca > Gastropoda > Plakobranchidae > Elysia > Elysia crispata. The sequence goes on along the minus strand of JAWDGP010007811.1, from coordinate 59,729 downwards.
TCTAGCAATGGAACTGACACAATCGTGTGTGATGGAAGTATTTTAATTGCTGAAAGATCTAGCATTGGAACTGACAGAATCATGTGTGGTGGAAGTATTTTAACTGGTGAGGTAACTGAAACAGCTAATTCGATTAAGAATTCGCAACGAAATGAGAAGTTAATAAGCAAATAAAAAATTGTTGATTTTTGAAAATAATAGATAACCATGAAGGTAACTCATCTTAAATATAATATAAAAACACACACATATACACACACAGAGACTTGTTTATCCTAAATGTTTTCCCAATAATAATTCGGTTGAAAACGATTTTACAGTTCGTTGGAAGGCCGAGACTTTTCATTTCGCTGTATTGGACCAGTAAACAAACAAAATGCTTGAAAATAATATCAAGTTCATTCTACTTGGATATTTTTTTTGTTAGGCGATAACATTTGCTAGCCGATGGAACAACGCGCAAAAAGACAGTTCAATTTTTTTTTCAATTGTGCTTAAAAAAAAAAAGAAACTGACCAGTAAATCATTATTATCATCATCGTCTTCATAATCATTATCATCATTATCAACAACAACAATAACAAAAACACAACAAAAAAAGAAAAAAAAACTAGAACAAAAAACAACAAATGCGTCCCCCCCCCCCCCGAAAAAAAAAGAAAAAAAAAAGAAGAAAAACAAAATAGTTATTATTTCGGAGAGGCTGAAAACAAGGCAAGCTTACGTTCTAAATAATTTCCGCCTTGTTCGATTAATCCGAGGAAATTTTCTGTAGACGAAAATTTCTCTGAAAAATCATTTCCCGTCTTAAGCAGGGTTTAATCCCTTTGCTAATCCCATGCCGTGTAGTTTTACAAACACGCGCAAGTTTCACACTCATAGCTCGCCAAATCAACAGATTTCTCACTTAGATCACAGCTCTATAATAGTCTACATAACTTAGAAATATCTCACATTCGTTTTAGGTTTTATAACTCGCATTACTGGATTATAAAACAAGAAAAATAAATAAAAAGTTAAACAAGAAATTCAGTAACCTGATAAATGTCAAAAAACGGCTGTTTCTAAGAACTAAAACAAATCAACATAACAAGAATAATTAATAATCTCTGGTCGAACTGTAAAACTCAAAACACTGAAGACCACTGATGAAGCTTGCTTGGACTAGAGTCCGATTTTTCATTAGTCAAGGAACTTTTACTGGACATATTGATTCTTCATTATTTTTTGGTAAGGTAAAATATAATTATTTCCAACTTTCCTGATAAACTAAATCTATTAACGAACTGTAAAATAAAGATAACTACAAGAAACATAACTTTTTATGTGTGGGAAAATGTTAATTGTTTACAATGTGATCACCTCTAAGCCTCCAGCTGCCAAACGTTTCACACGTGAAAGCATTTTTCTGAAGGAATCTGTGAGTTCTGTCGGAGATGCGAAGACTTGGAGAGATTTCAAAATAAATCACCAGCCAGTTGTAAGTGTTAGAAAACACGAAGGTAGATGTCTTCCATTCTGAAGCTGGTTTACCTAGAAAATAATGTTATTGTTGTGCCAAATATCAGCCGAAGGTAATCGCACTTCGTTATTGATTTTCAAGAGAAAAGTTAAATTGCTCCATAACTTATTGGCGTTTTCAATCTACTCGTTAATCAGGCAGATTGGCGGCTTCACGCTGAAGTCGAGTTATAACAATAACATGATGATTTATTCACACGTCAGTTGTGAATAAACAATCTTGTTTCTTTCACGTCCATACATGACTGGGTGCAAGAGGAATTCATAATTATTCAAATTGCTGGCTTGGTTAACACTGGACGACAGCTTATTCTGTACTTTCCCAATAAATCATAAAGTCCTTCACAAAATATTTTATAAAACTCTGCAGGTAGAAACGAAAAGATATACAGAGGTGCACTGTCTTGGGGGAGTTCGTGGCTGCTCATTGACTTGTATCCAACTAATAATGAGCCTTTAAACGGATTTATAAACAGGCTGGGATTTTAAAAAATATAATTATTTTAATTTTTTTTTGGAAAGGAGAGCTCAGATAATATAATTGGTCCCAACACAAGATTTTACAAAGACAGAAAACAATACCTTATCCTTTTCTCTTTTAATGCTATCAAAACTCTATAATCTCTATTGAACCCATTTTATGAACTTCCATATGCCCACGTTGATTTAGCTGGGTCCTAGTGAGGTAAAAAATTGCTAGAGAAATCAACAGAAAAGAAAAAAAAATCTTTCGGATTTCTCTCTCTCTCTCTCTCTCTCTCTCTCTCTCTCTCTCTCTCTCTCTCTCCCTTCCTCTCTTGGTCGAGCCGATAATACCACTATAAATTTGACAATAAACTTTCAGTTGAATACTCGCACAACAGAAGCAATACAGTTTTCCCATCCAACCCAACTACCTCTGAAAACAATTTTCCGCACTTTCCTTTTTCGGATTTTTATCGTAACTTTTGTCTCATGTTTTCTGTCTGACATATGCAGTGTAACCGTGTCACACCTGAAAAAAAAAACTAATAAAGAAAATAACATGATGATCACTTCATTCTTTTTAAACTACGATGATATATTCGACTGGCTCAAGTGAATACTACCATTGTAGAATAATATAAATCGGCTCAGCACGCATGCGCAGGTCTAGTCGCAACTCTTTGTCTTCCACGTGAATTTTGTTCAAGGTCTTGTTGCAACAAGAAAAACACAACCATGAATAATTCATCATGGACTGGAAGTGGAGAGAAAAAAGAGGGTCCCAACTCATCACTAGGACCCGGTCTTTGCACAAGGACCCAGAACGATGCAAAAGTTTCTCTGGCCTTGAGTTTTTGCTCAACCGATGAAGTCAAACCTGGCAGTGGAGAGTGACAGAGCTAGGGGAATCTCTCAGATAATTAGTATTGTAGCTGAAATTTCCTCTGCAGCTTCTCTCTTAAACCGGGCAATAGGTAGGGATTGCAAAGAGATACGATATTATTGTAATTTTTTTATCTGGAGCATCGGATCAGGACGAGCAGGTGATGAGAGCGTTGACATTTATGATACTTGTCACGAGATGATGAATCCTGGCCTGTATTAAAATGTAACTTGCCATAGAGCGATAGAATAATATTATTTTTTTTATCTTACCACACTGGGATTATCAGCGATAGCACATGTCAAATTCTCATTCATTACTAACAAACTAAAGTGAAGAATTACGCATTTGGAGGGAATAAGGTAAAAGAAAACATAAACAACTTTTTGAATTGTCCATAGCATCATTGTTTGACAAACAGACACAGCCCATCACGAGAGAGCATCGTATCGCGTTTAGCGCTTGGAGCGGAAGAAACCAGCAACCAGGGTCCAGAATTCCTCCAATGAAACTCAAACTTAACAGCCGAAGAAAAAAGTTAAAGGTAATATCTTTCTTGTCAAATCCTGGAGTTAATTGTTTCCCCATTGACCAAGAAACACATCCATAGTTAATAATCGAAGACCAATCTGTTTTGGACAATCGTTCTAATTTCGTTTTTAAACCTTTCTCAAATCAGCAAAAAACAGTGTTATTGTTTTGTTTCGCACTAAATCAATAGAACAAAAGAAAAAAAAGGGAAGAAAAATCCAGCATCAAAAAAAAAAAAAAAAAATAAATCATAGCCATAATAGTAAAATATAGCTTAACTGCGAGATATCCCAATCATATATTCCCCCGCCCCTCACATTTTGGTAATAACAAATGGTAATAAATTAGTCTCGTTATTTGAGTTTTAGAGCCAGGATAATTTTATGTTATTTTACCCAAACGAGAGCCTCCATTGGTCTGCTGCGCCACTTCCGGCCAGTGATTGGACTATCCCAGACTGATTCAGTCGAGCTGATTAGTGCAGAATGCTAAGGAGTCATTGCTTAGCTCCCTTTGCCCAAAGACTGGCAGACTAATAAAGAATTGATCTTCAGAGCTGTGTGATTAGAGCAATGCAGTTCCGTGATAACACATTCGTCTTTCTTTGTTCCACGACTTACAGAGCATGAGCGCAATGAACAAAAAAATTACAACATTTCTCTCTCCCCTAACACCCCATCCCCTTCACACATCCACACACAAAAAAATCTCACTTTTAAATTTTTTTGTATCTTTCCCATCTTAAGCTTCAACATTGCGTGTCTTATACAATGGCTCTCTCACTAAAAAAATACATAATGAGGACTTGTTCAAATTATGGTGCTATGATGCTTCATCGAGAAGGGGTAGAACACAATCATAAAGGACAAGGCACCAACCTCACATAAACCGTCACGTGTATGAACTGATGCTGAACTAATAGAAATCAAATAAGTCTGTACTTTCCAAACATGTTTTAAGAATCTTTCAAAGACATACTTCAAGGCTATGAACGCAAAGCATAAAGTTCAGGAATGTGCATCGTCTTCCGTGAATTCATTTAACTATTTATGAACATTTATGTTTCGAAGGATTTACAAATTGATTTGGATTTAAAAAAAAAAACAAAAACAAACAAAAAAACAAAAAACAAACAGTTGATTATTGTAGCGACTGTTCTATATTGTAGAGAGCTAGTGATACTCTTTAGTGTGAACGCCGGCCACAGAGCAAAAGCCCAGTTTTTAGGACCCACAAGGACCCTCAGGACCTTTGAGGCTGGTTCCTACACTAATAACCATGGAGAGAAAAGATTTAACATCACGCACATTGTAGATCAGCCGCCACTGCGTTGCGGCCAATGTCAACTACTTGATTTTCATTAAGAATAACTATGTTCATTTTGAAACCCACGGTAGAATACGACCAGTAACAAGTTTTTTTTTTCAGTTTCATCAATTGTTGAAGGTAGAAAATATGATCAAGGTCGTCTTTTGGTAGTTGTACATGAATACGATGATGTTGCAAAGAATTCATCCGGACAGACCAACCGAGATTTGTTTATAATCTGAACTAGATCACGTGACAGGGCTCATCGATCCTTGTTGCTCTAGTCCTTCTTGAGGTCATGACCTTTCTGCGCCATATTCAGTCATCTAAGAGCGGCGCAATACTTACATAATCTCGATAGCTCCGCTCTCTTCCCACCCCCTTTCCCCACCCCAACTCACACCGGCTCCATTCAACTAAACACCCTCTCTCTTTCTCTCCTCTTTCAGAGACCTGGCACACGGCGCCGCTCTGATGCAGGAAGCCCAGACATCTACTTGCCGGGGGCCCCAGACTGCTCTAAGTATGAGATCTCGACATTTGATCCATACCCTGCATAGCGAAAGCTAAACACAGATTGAGATCATCGGGATAAAAGAGTTATCTTTCTTTAAAAAAGTTTAATCATATTTAGGACACCGACTGAGATCGCCTCGTTAAAAAGAGTTAAATATCGTAAAAAGAAAAAAAAGTTTTATCAAGATTTACGACACACTAATAAACAAGAAGATTAATCACTTTGTCTATTGAACTTAATAGGCGGCTTCAAAAGTCAACCAGAGGGCAGCCCTGCAATTGTGAAATTTCTATGATATTCTACTCGGCTTACAGCGGTCTTATGCTCGGTTTTAGATCCTTGGCTGGTTTTCTTGACATTTCAATTCTTAGAGCTGTGTCTTTTTTTTTTTACTCACCCGTGCCGCGTAGACCAATTACCGTCAGACATGCCAGACAGAACCAACATGATTGATACGCTCATGTTATCAATCGAAGCACACAGTTGAAAAAATTTCATATTTAGAACACGTTATCTAAACATTAAGTGAAACATAAGGAGAAAGTTTGCTCACATACCGCGGTTCATAGGTTTATGGCAAATGTTTCAGATATCACTGGAAAAAAGTTATGGATACAATTAATAAAAAATAGAACAAGATATACATTAACAGATGGATAGACAAAGAAGATGAAGGAGTAGAGAAATAGATAGATTGGTAGATAGATAGCTAGAGAGACAGTTAGGTAGACAGAAAGACATAATTATGAATTAATATAACGTTCACTAGATAGTAAAATAAATAGATAAAGAAAACAGAAGAAAAGTGACGGCATTGATAGTGAGAGCAAGTGAATGTGAGGCAGAGGAAAAAACAAATTTAAAAAGAGCTAGATATATAGATAGAGAGATAGATAGATAGATAGATAGATAAACAGGTCGAGAGTGAGAGAGAAAGAGGGAGAGAGAGAGAGAGAGAGAGAGAGAGAGAGAGAGAGAGAGAGAGAGAGAGAGAGAGAGAGAGAGAGAGAGAGAGAGAGAGAGAGAGAGAGAGAGAGAGAGAGAGAGAGAGAGAGAGAGAGAGAGAGAGAACGCACGAAATATTAAAAAGACAGTTCGAAAGAGACAGAGATCTAGAGATCCACTCCAAAACCAGAAGATATCGCGAAGTGAATAATAAAAAAACCGCATACGCGCACTTGAAATATGCATGCACACATAATCAAGGAAGCATTAGCGTTAACAAACTGCATCAAATGATAATGCACACCCGCCTGGCCCAGCAATGACATTGATCAAAGTCCTAATGATCGATTCAAGCCGCTTAAACATATTACTTAGATGGACAGCACTCGTGTTCTATTGCTCGACCCCCCCTCGTCATTCTCTGCACGAAATGTTGATATTATCAATACATCTTCTTTGAACAGGGATAATCCCCGCAGCTAGGACCCAACCACGATCAATCTTCTCCGGTGGAGTTTTTATAAAGTATATCCCAAGACGCCATCGGCGGTCATAAAGAGCAACGTTTTTGTTGCCCCACACTAAGAGACATTATATTAATATTGATTCTTTTTTCCTCTCTCATGTTTACTGAGGTATCTAATTTTTGTGTACAAAGGCATTCAAACACTGGTGTCTTGGCAGCGACACAAATGAATGGAGAACAAATAGCTGGCATTTTGAATAGATACAATTTACCCAGAGAGCTTTTAATTGTTGCTCATTATGCTATGTGTCTGTCTTGAACGCTGACTCTATAGCATCACCAGTGACGAGAATCGGGATGGGTGGAGGAGATGTTGACACCGCCGGAAGGGCTGTTGACGTCACACACAACATTTATTGCTGCTCATAGTTAATATTTTAGATAATCCTAATGACAGTGTTGATGAGTTTGTTCAGATATAACGAAATCAAATGTGTGAAAATGATAATTACGGCAAAGATATAACAACAGCAGGAGCAAAACAACAAGTTTAACACTACTACTACTACTACTACTACTACTACTACTACTACTACTACTACTACTACTACTACTACTACTACTACTACTACTACTACTACTACTACTACTACTACTACTACTACTTATTATAATTATAATAGTGATAAATATCATTCACAGAATGATGTTCTAAAATTATATTGCTGAAGAGGAGAGAGAGAGAGAGAGGAAATAACATTCTATTATGTCTATAGATACATAGAAATATAGGTACGAAAGTATAAAATAGTTAGAAACAAAGAAATCAAGGTAAAACAGTAGATAGGTTGTCCCCTCGAAAGAAAATTTTTGAAAATAGATTAACAGATACGAAAAATATGGGGAAAAAAGAGGAAAAGAAAGAGAAGTTGATGGGAAACTAGATAGAATGAAAGACGGATAAAAGTTACAGAGGTAAAAACATAGAGAAAAAATATAAAAACAAAAAGATACGTCGTAGAAAAATTCGTATATTTACAAAAAGATATTTAAGTTTTTAGACTTAAAGATGGAGAGATGGAGAGAGAATGAAAGGAGATAAGCACAATATGTGTTGAAAATAAAAAAAAAAATGAGAGAGAGAAAGTGTGTGTGTGTGTGTGCGTTAAAGAGAGATATAGAGAAAGAAAGGGAGAGAGAGGTGATTCGAGGGAGTAAAAGATGTTTAGGAGGAACAAATAGCGACTGGTACAGCTATGAAGATATATATATATATATATATATATATATATATATATATATATATATATATATATATAGAGAGAGAGAGAGAGAGAGAGAGAGAGAGAGAGAGAGAGACATACAGACAGACAGACAGACAGAGAGGAAGAGAGAGACAGATAGAGAGAGAGAGAGAGAGAGAGAGAGAGAGGGATATGGCGAGAGAAGGAGATAGGAATAAGACAGTTTAAGTTAATTTTAGCTGGCAAGAAAGAAGGTCATGTATATGTTGGGTTTATTTCATTTTTTGTCTCACTTTATGGAAAAGACAGAAACAGCCGTTATTCCATTTGAGGAAAGAATTGTTGTGAACCTCGAACTCTGTTGCTATAAAAGCACGACTTTTATAATAGTTTGTTTACTTTTGATCACTTGTAGTTTCGGAATGATAAAAAAGAATTAAAAAAAAGAAGAAACTTTAATTAATTGCTGTATTGAATTCGTGGTTCTGGCAAAAACCTGGGTCTTTCCAACTAAATGACTAATTAGAACTTTTTGTCTTGATCGTCTTTTGTAAATTAAAGTCCAGGTATCGGTGATTTCCGTTTTATATCCAGGTCTGGTTCTGGTCTAACAATGAATCTGTTTCCGGTGCTAATGCTATTTTTGGATCGAACAGCTGTTAATTGTTCCTCTTGACCCAAACTAAAAGATAAATAGTGACGTAATTATGTTAAATTATGTGGAACCCAAGAATATTGTAGGAGAGAAGGAAGCAAAGAACAAGGATGAAAATAAACAAGAGTAAAGAATTTTTTTTTCCTTTAATCTACCTTGCATCATCTGTGTTAGTTATCAGCTGCTTATATTTGGATCGATCTCTTTGTGATGTCTCTTTCTTCACTCTAGGTTATTAAAGGAACAGAGAAAGCGAGAGAAACACAAACAGACAATCAAAAACAGAAGCAGAGAGATAGAGCTCAAGAACAGGAAATAGATAGAGAGTGTTAGACAATGGACAGAGATGGAGGCAAAGAGAGAGAGAGAGAGAGAGAGAGAGAGAGAGAGAGAGAGAGAGAGAGAGAGAGAGAGAGAGAGAGAGAGAGAGAGAAAGAGATAGATAGATAGATAGATAGATAGAGAGAGAGAGAGAGAGAGAGAGAGAGAGAGAGAGAGAGAGAGAGAGAGAGAGAGAGAGAGTCAGACAGACAGACAGACAGACAGACAGACAGAGAGAATGAGAAAAAGAAACGGATTAAATTTAATTTGAATAAAATAACCTGCTTGGGTTTGCAGTGATAAAGTTTTCCTCGATAATTTACTGCCCCGTGATCTCTTTCTGAAGCTGTTAAGCTGAACAGGTTTTATGGTAATGCCTGGGCACCGTGACCGATCGGAATTGATAAAACCTCGATCTCCCATTGCTAAACCTCCCTCTTCAGCGCTGCGCACACTCCACCTACTCGCCCCCAAAAGTTAGCATAATGCGAATAGAACGTAATATGAAAGACTTAATACCATAGGCAAAACAGGCAGAGCAATTATTACAGTGAAACACGCTGCAATACGCAATTAAGAGGATAAAAATGTGTATATAAATATATATATATATATATATATATATATATATATATATATATATATATACAATTAAATAAAGACCAGAGTAAAGATATCTTATGCAGAAAAGAGAGCTATTGGTGGCATAAATAAAAAAAAAGGAAAAATACACAAAACTCCAAAGGAAGCAAAGCCATCACTGAAAACTAAACCAAAGCAACAAAAAAGGTAACGAGAAACGAAATGGTTTTCACTTACAAGATGTTTCTTATTCGCCTTGCTAAGGCCACTGGCAAGAATAATTTAGGCGATAGAATGCTTAACAGAAAGGCAAAGGGGTAAAAGATAAGATGTCCATTTTAATAGTTTGTTTCACGCCCTCAACTGTTATTCCATCTACACCACAACTACTATTACTACTACTACTACTACTACGACTACTACTACTACTACTACTACTACTACTACTACTACTACTACTACTACTACTACTACTACTACTACTACTACTACTACTACCAGTACCACTGCCACAGCCACTGCGGTTTTTGCTACTAATACTATCATCATCACTATCATCTCTACCGCAACCGCCACCACTATAACACAACTTCTTTAAAAAGTCTCATCTATTGACAAAATCTTAAAGCTCCTCCCAACTGGAAATGGAAGCCCCATGAAACAACGATAAATCAACTTACCTTCACCGCCACTGGTCTTCAAGAGAATATTAATTTCTTGAGGACGGAGATTTCTTTCTGGATCAACGTGAAATTTTCATTTATCTGAGGAGGATTTACACAAGATACGTTGATGCAAGTTATCGCGATATAATTATAAAGCTTTGAAATCTTGTAAATTAATTTTTTTCATCAAATAATTTTCCGTCAAAATCCCATAGCAGACCACAGTTACTTCACTGCTGCGTTTGAGCGTATACTCGAAAGAACTTTGAGTACCCTTTTACCGAACCGGTTACGACATCTACTATCAACTATGTTTTAAGTGACACATTTTGAGCCTTTCTGTTCTCTTATTCCCCTCCCCCAACTTATCCTCTCATACTTACAAGTACACGCTTAAACTAACACCAAATACGACACAGATAATAAAATAAGAAAAAAATAATAGGGATATTGAGGTGAGTAAGTCATATTACAGACGTGTAGAAATCTATAGAAGTAGTAAACTGCACTGAAATGAAACTTCATAAGAAAACATACGCATGCGCTACGAAGTCACAGGAAGTCGCAAAAAAGCCCAATAAAAACTGTTCGGTACAGGAGATATTTTACTTTTGTATCACCAAAGTCGTGGCTCGAGACTGGACTATGTGGACCAGACGAGGCGGATTAAAGCAGCCTGATGCCGAGATTATCGGTTTGTCTCGCGACAATCGACTGACAGCTTCCACCCAACGACCGCCACTTACAAAGCGGTCATTCTAATCCCCACTAGCTTGATGGGCTCCGGTGCGAAAAATCTAAAAGTACTTCGGCTCAAAATGTATTCCTTTTTCCCCCTTCTTCTCTATCATTATGAGCCTATGCTATACTTAGATCTTAGAGAAAAAAGACACGCTTTAATGGAACAATGTAATAGGCGGAAGGTACCTCTCAGCAGCCCGGCTAGTGGTGATAATCAGGGAAAAATAAAAACACTCAGATAGAACGATTTACGCTTAAGTGTGTAGGAGAAATATTACCAGAAAGCGTGTCCCCCTGTTCATACTACTGAATTAGCTCTGTAAGGTTGCGACGTGTTCCACACACAGAAACAGAGATTATGGTGCAAGCTTCACTTCTTTTTCTCCTAAAAATCATCGCCAATCCTCATTATTTTATTAAAATGGTGATTAAAGTCTTTGGGGTTATTTAAAACGCGGCTTATTTCAGATTTCAGATTTGATAAAGCTATTTCAAATCTTGCCATTTTTATTCTTTTTTCCGTACAGATATTAAGATTTAAGCAGACATTTTTCTCTCAAAACAATACAGTAGTTATAACTTTTGGATCAGCAACTATGATATGAAAAACAATAAAAACATAACACATTTGGAAGTTTTCCGCTATTGGCTGCGATATATAATTTTTTTTTTACCTATAAACTCAACATTTTAATATATTTTTTACTCTCCTGTGCGATTCTGACCGATAAAAGCGAATTATTCATTTCGCGAACTGATTATTATTATTATTATTATTATTATTATTATTATTATTATTATTATTATTATTATTATTATTATTATTGTTGTTCTTGTTGTTGTTGTTGTTGTTGTTGTTGTTGTTGTTGTTGCTGTTGTTGTTGCCTTTAAAATATAGCTCTTCATACTCACGCTTGATTTATAAACTAGGTTCATTAAAACATTCCTGTAAAGAAAAAAACTCACATCACAATCCAGTAAAACCATTCAAATGACTTCATACAGTTTTCCGTGTTTCCTGGGACATCTTCAGTGCAAATTTAAAAATATTTAAAAGCAGGTGAAAAAAACAAAACAAAACAGACTAAGGATTTACAATGCCGTAAAAATTCTCTGGTACTGAAGCGCTTCCCTGGCTAGGGTGACGATTTCTCAAGTCGTGAATATTAACTCCATCTGTCACTTATAAAACAAACCCACGGCACAAGCTCTTAAGATCTCACCAAGTAATTATCTTCAGACCAAGGATAGTACAAGACGGATTGAATTACCATCTATACGCCAAACTTAGTATTGTACGACTGACCAGTGATGTGGTCTTGTGTTATCATGGCAGCAGGACGTATCCTACACATCTACAATAAGTCATAAAGGGGAAAAAAAGTTGTAAAAGAAAAGGACACAATTAGCTTCACTACAAGCAAATAATAATAATAATAATAATAATAATAATAATAATAATAATAATAATAATAATAATAATAATAATAATAATAATAATAATAATAATAAGAAGAAGAAGAAGAAGAAGAAGAAGAAGAAGAAGAAGAAGAAGAAGAAGAAGAAGAAGAAGAAGAAGAAGAAGAAGAAGAAGAAGAAGAAGAAGAAGAAGAAGAGGAGGAGGAGGAAGAAGAAGAAGAAGAAGAAGAAGAAGAAGAAGAAGAAGAAGAAGAAGAAGAAGAAGAAGAAGAAGAAGAAGAAGAAGAAGAAGAAGAAGAAGAAGAAGAAGAAGAAGAAGAAGAAGAAGAAGAAGAAGATTAAAGTTCCGGTATGCACGGAAATTGACAAAACGCCTTCTTTAATTCCTCATTTACAAAGTCATCACTATTTGGGGCTTGTCTGAGATTGAGAATATTTTTTTAAATAAGTGGTAGCTTTGGAGCAGCGATCTTTTTCACAGAACTTTACAGTCTCGTAGCCTCCGGCAATTTTCAAAACAAAGAAACCGCGTCGCTTAAAGCAACGCACGGGTTTTCTTAGCGGAATAAACCCTCATATCTAAATAAAAATTGGCTTGGAATCATATATATTATGTTTTGAATAAAATGAAATCCAGGCTGTGAGAACTCTTACAAAATATTTAGAATGGTTGAATAGCTAAATCAATACCTACACCTGAACGACTGAAATCTAATGTTGTGATATCTAAAACATAATGTGCTTTTCTTTATGTTTTTTTTAAGACAATTTTTTTATATTTTTCACTAGACTGTATTGTATCATAAGGATAAAACATCAAATTAAATAAATTTTCGGAGATTGTATTATGTATTATAGTTTATTACTTTTTATGTCTTTGACGAGGCATCAAAAGATTCCAACTTCAAAGGACTAAAACTATCTAGGTAGTCACCCCTTAAATATTATCATGTTTCCAGCTACACGGGATGAATATTATGCATAGGTCTACGAAGCTCAATCCTAACCTTTGTTTATATCCTTTTTGGGTTACAAAAAAGATGCATGTTAAATAAAAAATAATATGAATAAGAGACGACGCTGATCACAAGGCGTGGCATGACTTTTAGGCCTAATGGCCGAGGATTAGTGTAGCAGATCCTGCAGTGTTATGTTCATTCTATTTTTTTTTCTTTTTGAAATTGGGCGTATCTGAAGATTCTTGTTTCAAGGGATTTCATATGGTGAATCTTGTATCGGTGGAGAACTTTAAAATCTTCATACAGAGCTCCGATACTAGATGAAGTCTGATTTTAAAGCTGGGTTTAATTTTGTTTAATTTTGTTTAATTTTGTTTCTAACATAATGTGAGGAGCGATGAACAACTAGAAACAAGACAAAAACACAATCAGAAAGATATTTAAAATGATATGTAGATAGAAAAATGAGAGGAAGACATGGGACATAGCCAATCATATAGGTAGATATATAAAGACAAAGGTTTAAAAGCAATTATATATAATATATATTTGAACCAGCACAAATAAGCCATGAAACAAGCAATATTTCACTGATGGAGATCATCTAAAAATAACTAACAAACCACGGGTACATACGCCAGTTCTGCAATCAGCCTATTTGAAGAAACAAAAAGACATTTTATTCTATAGGAAATATAAATATTGTACATTAATAATACTGATGAAGATTGATAGTTGTAAAGATAAAGAAAAAGAAAAGATAATTGATATTGATAGTTGTAAAGATAAAGAAAAAGAAAAGATAAATAAAATACCAACTGCATTGGTATATAAGATAGTTTAATGGAATTAGATTAAGAAGAGCAAACGAAGAAAGGTTACGGTCATAAATTTGAAGCACATATATGAAGGTTGAATTTGGAAGATTATGCTCAGATGCAGTTCACTTTGAACAATTTTGCGCTCCGCAATACCAGAGCGTCTTAATCCGAGCTCATCTTTTATTGTTGATGGAGCAGCTTCCTTCATTTTTCAGGGGACTTGAATTAATTTCCGGCTTGACCATGTATTTTGAAAGCGTATTTTGTCCAATTTTGATTATTTTGCACGCTTGATCAAACCTACATTTTTAAAAGTCATATTTGATTTTCCGGACTTAAACTCTCTAGGTTGTTTTTACTTCTTTCGCTAAAAGAGTACTTAGGTTTTGTTTGGGTAATAAATGGATTTTTAGCCAAGTTTGAATCTTTTACTTCAATTTTATTGAGAATTCAAATTTCAATAGTTTTGATTTTTTTTTGGTCGTAATAATCTAAGTAACTACGCAGACATGAAATGTTTAATTTCATAGATAGTTAGGCTGTCCAAACGCTATATGATAAAATATTTCTGAGTATGAGAAAGACATTTTTTACATTTCATTGACTTTTGTCTCGCTCGGCGTGCATTAAAAAAAAATAAAAAAATTGACTACATTTTCAATCTGTGGTTAAATTTGCTATGGTGAGATTTTCGTGTAAAAGGCCGTAGGTTTGTTTTGAAAATAAAATAAAATGGATTAAGAGTCGGGCTTTGAATTTAAGCTAAATTTTCATCATTTTTTATGCTAGTAGGAAATGCGGTTTCAGGCAGAGTTAGGTTGGATCGGGCTTGGAGTTCTCGTCAACTCGTGAAGCGGTAGTGTCTGCGCTGGGGAGCAGAAATGGCTCAAAATGGCCGATACTAAAAGGATCACCGGTGGCTATGGGGTTAGAGCGTCCGCCTTGTTATCCACACGGACTCCCTTCGCGGGTTCGAGCCCCGCAACGCAAATTAGTATGTCTAAAGGGGCCATTGTCGACTCAACGCGTCTGTTTTGTACTGGCTTGGTTCTACGAATCCTGACACCTGATTATTTCTAACCCAGTGTTATATGATTTTTTATTAGATTCAGATAGGTAAAATAAACTAATCTAAAATAGAGCAAGGCGTCTTCTAAACAACTATTCAGTTTTACCCCCCAAACAACCAGATAAAGATCCAATAAAAAGACCTGTAAAAAGTTACCCATACGAATGTTAACTCTTTTGTTATTTTTCATTAATAAAATAAAACTCATTCGCAAGCTTATTATCCTTAGCATTAGATTTAATCAAGGCATTATGCAGAGCAACAATCCAGTAATTAAGGTTTTCATCAGCACTCAGGAGAGATGGAATGATCTCTGTTTTAATTAAGAGTCTAATCATTAATGTTTCAAACTAGCATTACCACTAATGGTTATCTAAAAACTAAAACCAAGCTTTAGAAATTCCCGGAAATTAAAAACGTTTGAAAAATTGTTTGCTTTAGAAAACCCTATTAGATTTAATCTGAAAGTTTGTTTAATTAGTTCCCTCACGGTGTTCTACATTTCTATATATTTATCAAATCAGTAGTGGACATTTTCCTATCGTCATCCATGTTCAATCAATTTTTAATTATCCAAAAAATCATGTTGTTTGGACATTATTTTGGAATTCTAGTTATATTTGGGAACTGGTTCCGAAATTCCTAAGCAGGTAATACACGTGTATCTCAAACGTGATATGAATCTTTTAACCCAAAAATACCAAAGAAGTGTCTGTTGATGGTAGGAATTTTCCTCAACAGATAATATGACAGATACACTCTTCATACGATCAGATATTTGGGAGTGAATAATAAATTGCATATGCATCTTGATATATCAACATTTCTTAAATGATCATCCCACACAAATTTGTATATGGTAATATGATTAACGTTTCTAGAGTCAATCTAATTTAAAATGTATGTTTTTTTTTATTTTAGAAAAGATTAAAAAACCATTGACAATAATTGAAGAATGTAGATTGCCTGCAATCAGCCATATCACGTCATATTTCTGCAGGATTCGGATATCTAGACTTTTTCATGTATGAACCGGTTAAAATGTTGGCGCGTTCTTCATAATCGACCATGTATAGTTTTTTTTTTAATTGGCTCCAAGTAAAAGGTGAAACGATCCGGGTATTGCACTCATAAAATACGGGGAAGGCAAAGCGATGAATCGACAATGATTAAAATTATGACGCTTTGAAATATTCTGTTCGGTGTCGTGATATCATCAATACCAGCATTCAATAGCTTTCAACAGCAGCTGTGAGAAACCGTTTACACAAACTGTGAAGATGGCGAAACGCTCTCGCCCTTCAAAACCAAAATTGAAACTCTGGTTAAGCCATGCTCTTCTGCCTTTATCTCACTGGTTTTGTGTACGGTCTGGCTTTTGTTGGGTATCAGAATCGTATTTGAGCATTTTTGAACCCTTTTGCCTTGTCTATTCCCGCCCGGTTCTATTACAAACTAAACTTAATTTTTTTTTGGCTGCTTTTACCATGGTATAACACTTTCTTCACTAAATTATTTATCGCAAATATTGTACTAGAATACTGACAAAATACCAGATTGGCTGAGATCTGGCCTTTATTTCGTGGTTTTTCTATGGCCTCCTGATTCTGATCGCCTGAGCGACCGACAATCTGTCATGATTCGTTGACACATTAGTGTGCTCAGGCCGGCTTGGGGATGATAATATCTGGAACTCGATTGTAAGATAATGACCCAATAACATACTGGGAAACTTGAGAGGGAGGTAACTCCTTTCCTTTCCCCTCCCCCACCTCAACTTCTTTCACCTCATCAATCACATCCTTAGCATCCATAGTTTGTGTAAATTGAAGGTTTCGGCATAAAACTAATCTTTGCGAATCCTGTCACGACTTTTGTGGTGTTAATGCATGCGAGAATGACGCACGTATTGATAGTCTTCATGTTCTCTATCCGCCTGTATTGCACCAAATAACTCCTTTTTTAGATAAAAAAAAAAACATAGCTTCGATCTAATATGTTTACATTAAGGAAGTCTAGATTTCTTATTAATTTCTTATAAATTTAAATATATTCATATACATATCTATATATATATATATATATATACACACACACACACACACACATATATATATATATATATATATATATATATATATAGGTGTGTCTTTAATTAAAAAAAGTCTGTGTGTGGATGTTGATAAAAAGGGTTGTGTGTGTGGAGGGTGTTTGATAAAAAGGTGTGTTTTGGGAGATGGTTGAAGGTCGATGAACTTTTCATCAAGCTGTCTTTACTGAATGTAAAGCACTAGCACAGCTTAAGTAAAGCTCTATCTGGAGCTGACCGGACTGCTTATTTTTTTCCTTAGTTTTCTGGTTTGAAAATAATTCAAACCAGAAAACTAAGCATGCATATGTTCATATATGAAGTAAACTTAAACATCATCCAATTTCCGACGCTGTTTTATAAGCGGAAGTTTTGTAAAATGCCACCGCTGATCATTGGTAGCTGTGATTAGGGATTAGCTGCCCTTTGTTCTTGCTTTTAGACGTTATTTCCACTGCACTTGAAGAGAATGTGAACAGTGGTATGAAATCTTTGATATTAGTTTGTGATGGAGATCCATTATGACATAAAGTTTTCTGTCCTCGGGTAACCTCAAGCTTATCGTGCAAAATCTAGTAATTGAGTCAATTTACTCTTTCATTAGCTCTATAGCCGAAAGACAGAGGAACGACTGGGATATAATTGGTTAAGCGTAGGAGATTAAATTTATTCTATCATTTCTCGGGCTCTTGCACCAATGTCGCAATTCTCTCTTCGCCCACTGGCATGCGCCAGTTCGTGTCTTTACGATCAGCTTATTCATTTCTGGGAACATCACGCCATAGATAAAGTCTTCAGCAGAGAGAATCTCACAGAGATTCAACTAATTGTTATCAATACGTAACTAGACAAAAAGAGGCTAAATAAGACTTATAGATTACATGTATTAGTCGGTTTGGTTTTGCAATCACAGTTTCAGGTTAATTAAATTTAATCTGTGACTGTTTGTTTTTTCCTGCAATGATTTGCTGTTAGTCAGATTCCGTTGGTAATAAAGGCTGTTATAATTAAAATGATTAAATGAAATCTAAATATTGTCCATAAAGTTTTTATCCAAATGAAAATAGCAGAGCCGATGTCAAGCTATTCACGCATAAGGCATTGTCCCTTTGAGCCCTTTTCTTTAAATTATCCAAAACTGTTGGAAGCAACGAGCAAAATCTGCGGAGTACAAAAAAGAATTCCGCTGCCACAGTGAGATTTTTCGGGTTCAAGGATTGTGGTTGATATTAGCTCTATCAAAGATCACTGTGTAGGTGGGAGATCAGAAATCTTCCAACCGTTGAAGATAAACCTGTGAAGCTTATAAATAATGACAAGACAAATGAGCCATGTCGCATGGATCCACTAATATCTCAAATGTTCTATGTTGCAAGGATATACCAATAACCCGAAATGCTATATGCTGCATGGATAGACTAACAACCGAAGTGTTATACGTTGCACGGATAGACTAATAACCGAAATATTATATACTTCACGGATAGACTAATAACCGAAATGCTATATGCTCACGGATAGACTAATAACCGAAATGCTATATGCTCACGGATAGACTAATAACCGAAATATTATATGCTGCACGGATAGACTAATAACCGAAATGCTATATGCTCACGGATAGACTAATAACCGAAATGTTATATGCTGCACGGATAGACTAATAACCGAAATATTATATGCTGCACGGATAGACTAATAACCGAAATGTTATATGCTGCACGGATAGACTAATAACAGAAATGCTATATGCTCACGGATAGACTAATAACCGAAATGCTATATGCTGCACGGATAGACTAATAACAGAAATGCTATATGCTGCACGGATAGACTAATAACCGAAATGTTATATACTTCACGGATAGACTAATAACCGAAATGTTATATACTTCACGGATAGACTAATAACCGAAATGTTATATGCTGCACGGATAGACTAACAACCGAAGTGTTATACGTTGCACGGATAGACTAATAACCGAAATGTTATATACTTCACGGATAGACTAATAACCGAAATGTTATATACTTCACGGATAGACTAATAACAGAAATGCTATATGCTCACGGATAGACTAATAACAGAAATGCTATATGCTCACGGATAGACTAATAACCGAAATGTTATATGCTGCACGGATAGACTAATAACCGAAATGTTATATGCTGCACGGATAGACTTGTAAACGAAATGTTATATGCTGCACTGATTGACTTGTAATCTAAATGTTATATGTCGCAAGGGTAGATTCTTAATGTAATTTTGTTTCATCTCGCAGACTAAGATTTACAAATGAAATGCTCCATAACGCACAATTACACTTGAAAGAGACATGATCTATATCGCAATAGAAATCACATAACGGGAAAAATTCTATGACAGAGCGATAGAGTAACACTCGTAATATTGTAGACGCTGTGGGATTAAAAAAAAATCAGAGATCGGCCACCTGAATTAGATTTAAATTTGTTCATTTCGATGCAAAGAAATCCTCAATTTTATTCCTAGATTTTTAAGTTATTGG
>JAWDGP010007811.1:0-35000 GCA_033675545.1 Elysia crispata | reverse complement strand
AGGGGATGGTTTGCTTTTTTTAGAAAAAATCTTTTTTGAAGGGGGTGTGAAGAGTAAGAGAGAATCAGGAAGTGATGGGGTGGACAATAGATAATGAATATTGTAAGAGAGATAGTGAGTGATAGCGATAGAGGTAAGAAAGTGAAAAAGAAAAAAAAAAGAGGAAAAGGGAAAAGAAGTTGAAAAAGCAGAGAGATTTTAAGGTGAATGAGAAAACAGAAAAAAAAAAGAAAAAGAGAAAGAGATAGATAGATAGATAGAGAGATATAAATATATATATATATATATATATATATATATATATATATATATATATTTATAGAGAGAGAGAGAGAGAGAGAGAGAGAGAGAGAGAGAGAGAGAGAGAGAGAGAGAGAGAGAGAGAGAGAGAGAGAGAGAGAGAGAGAGAGAGAGAGAGAGAGAGAGAGAGAGAGAGAGAGAGAGAGAGAGAGAGAGAGAGAGGTCTTATGAATAAAGACATTTGTAAGAAAGGGTCGGATCGCCGATTAGGGTGCATGGCGCAAATCATGGCACTGGCACTGTACTTCTATAGAAATGCTAATTTTATAAAGTTGGCACCCTAGAATCATCTCAATCTATGCGAATGAAAACTGTGAAAGACAGTGACGAGAATAGCTATAGCAATACTACCCGCCAAAATATGATAAAAATAACCACAACAACAACAGCAACAGCAACAAAGACAACAACGATGTCAATTTCGTCGCTATTACCGTCACCAAAACATCGAAAATAACAACGTCACACAAATTACGTTCAAATTTTTGCAAATTCCATTAATTTTAAGAAAAGAAAATTTAATTAAGTTACAAAGGTAAGACATAAACACCAGCATCGGAAAATTAATAGCCCACAATACAGAAAGAAAACGATAACAACAAAAACACTGGGAAACAAACAACAAACCAACAACAACAACAACAACAACAACAACCCCCCCCCCTCCCCCCCTTAAAAAATAAAACAGTTGAGAAGCAGCTAATACTGGCCATGTACGGTCTTAAAACACTGTCTGTGTATGGTGATAGGGTTAGATCTCTTTTTAACCACCGACTGAGTATGGCTTTAGGGTTGAATATCGGCGAAATAACTAGTGGTGCTGGGGATCGGATTAGAACCTAGCTGAGCAGCTTTTGTGTCTTACAAACCTACTCACTTTAACATAGCTATTACCTCTACGAGCGCGGCCACAGCAAAAGGTCGAGCTTTTTACAGACCTACAACCGGCAATCAAAATAATCCCACAACAATGTTTGTTGTATAAAAAGACTAATATTCGTTCTGTAGTTGCAGATAATGGAAAAAGGGAAGATCGACCATTTATGAATTTTGAGTTTCGCTGCAGAAATATTCACACAATTAGAGACAGATCAAAAGGAGAAATCTTTGAACGGTTTCATTCTGAAATAATGACCGTATGAAGAGACTGACGATAATAAGTTGCTGAGATTGACATCATATTGAAACTGAAAACAGAGAAATTCTAAGATAAATTTTCTAGAGTACCCAAAAGTAAAACGTGTAGGCCCTCCAAAGAAAAAAAAAATTTTCCTGTAATTTTTTTTTTTTATTATTTTGAGATCGAGATTTGAACTGTAACATCCCCACTCTTTAAGATGAGATGTGCACTGATATAATTAAAAAAGGAAAGAAATAATATATGATATTCAGCCCATTTCAATCTAAATCTTTTTTAGTGCAAATCTAAACTGTTAATTTTTAAGTTTCGATCTGTTCATGAAACGTTCTAATCAAGCCAAATTATGCAACTGACCATTCCGATCCATGCAAATACATAAATATGGAATCCGCAGCCTTTTCATCTTATATTCTTGGTGATCCATGCAGATTGGCGCAAAGCGTGACTTGTAGAGCAACATCACTTTTATGTGTATTGGTTATTAATATAAGTAGTGCTCTTAACAAGCTGTAATTAAACAAGCGTCTATCCACACCTTTATAACTAACTGATATAAACCTAAACTTAGCGGCACTGAGAAAACAAAAGTTTCACAACAAAACATACAAATGACCACGATTTTACTTTCAGTCTTACGCAGCACCTAAATGGTGACGTTGTCAACACGCAGGGTAGGGCTCTCTCTGAAACATTTCTGTGGACTCAGAGCTAGACCTACATTATCTGGAAATAGGGATGGTTAGGAAGATTTAGATAAATCATTGTTGAATTAAAGTGCACAAAAATGCAAAAGGTATTGGCATAACGCTTAAAAAAAAATCAGTTTTCCAGATCTTTTTTATCAATTTTGATTGTGGAATACGAAATCGGAAAGCTACCGCTAGGTTTTGCCTTTCTTTACGGTGGTGTGTAATATCTTGTCACAGCAAGCAGGAAGCCGTGATATGAAATAAATACACCAGACACGCTGCGGCGAACTTGATGAAAAACGAGGCACCTGTACAGCGCATTAATTTACTCGCAATAATGTAACCTGCATCCATGGCAAAAGTTGAACTGCATCGGCTTTCTTTAAAAGAAACCCCAAACCCCCCCCCCCCCCCCCCCAAAAAAAAAAAAAAAAAAAAAAAAAATCGAAAACCATAAAGAAATGAAACGTACATCGCAAAGATGTTTGTATAGCACACCTGGTGTTGTATTAGATCCAGCGTTCGTAAAACAGAAGTTCAATCTGGCGATACACTTTATTGCCCGTATGGATTGCGGTCTTTCGACACCATGATTATTATTTAATTTAAAGCGCCTAGAAGAAACTTGGTTTACATTTCGTTTTTATGAGATTAAGTGCTTAGCGGGTATGCTGGGTCCACACACCTTCTCGGTTTGGGGTCGTATTAAAAGTTACGTAAAATAACTTCCCGACGTTCGTAAGTTAATGATTAGGCATGGGCTCCAATGCTTCGTTAAGTTCTATACGCGTTAGAACTGGCTTACATCTAGTTCTAGGTAAACAATCTACAGTTATACAGTTATACTAGTTAAAAAAAATATCGATTTTAAAATGATAAACTTAAATCCTTGCCATAGTTCATTATATATATATATAAAGCTTTATTCACACCCAAAGTCCCAGCTTAAATTCCTGTAATGGTTGATAAGATGTATATAAAGCTACATTTTTACGCAAAGTCTTGACCTAGAACCTTATAATGGTTGGTTGGATTTTCATAACAAGGTATTATGATTTTTTCTTAAAGAAATTTCGACATAAATCTTGTTCACATGAATTTATTTCTAAGCCTGCCCTCAAAGGAGCGATCAAATATAACATTTGGTTTGGTGGAAATAAAAGAAAACTCTCATAAAAGGTAAAAAGGAGAGAGAGAAAAAGAGTGATAGAAATAGAGAGAGAGAGAGAGAGAGAGAGAGAGAGAGAGAGAGAGAGAGAGAGAGAGAGAGAGAGAGAGAGAGAGAGAGAGAGAGAGAGTGAGAGATTGTCATAATTACTTATAACGCATGTGGGGGTAATCTGAATTTTAAAATATTGTTTCTTTCTCAAGGAAAAAGCGAGATTTAAAATATACTGATATTTTAACTTAGATCGCTTTAGTGCAGTGCCTGCGCAGATGTTTAATAAAGATAAAATTTTTGGATGTAGATTAAGGCCCTAAACATCTATCTACATTATATCAAAAGATTTTTAAAAATCTGTATTTAGAATGTAGTGCACTAGAACTTTAACTACAAAATTAGTAAAAAAAAAAAAGGTTGTAAAATAACCGGCCTGCTTAATCAATTATCTGTTTAGCAGTTAATTTCGATATGCAAGCATTAAGTGTATTTAAATTGTTACAGTTTTTTAGTGGTTATTACAGGTTTCGTAGATGATATTTATTATTAGATGATAACCGCAGTAGAAAACATTTATAGTTGATAAATAAACTAAGAGCGAAGCCCCGGTGGCTGTTGGGTAGGACATCCGCCTACAGGGATATTCTTCCACTCCCTGACCGCGGTTGGTCGAGTTTAATGCCTCAGCTTTTCTGTTCCGCATTCCCGACGAGGACTGATTTGTTACGTGGATAAGAAATATGATAACCGTGTGGACGGGACTACAGCAAATAAACAAAGACACAAACAGAGGGACCAAAAATTATCACAACAAAAACACTACCCCCACAAAAAAAAGGAAAAACCAAAACCCAAATCCAAACAAAACAAAACGAGATTACGTCACAAAAAGGATTTACAGCAGCTGAAAGGCTTTGAGGATTAATCTTGAATAATAAGCTTCACGCAAATGAGATTTTTAAAATACTGTTATGCGCTATTTGTTTGCTATATGATTAATCAAGAATATTCCAGCGCACTTTATGCACGTTACTTTAATCCAATAATCGATTTTATTTACAAAGATTTCATGAAACACTCAAGCTACAGATAAAAGTAACATTCTACGACAAGGGAAAAGACAAAGTCACAAACAAGATGCAAATAAAAAAAATTCCCTTCAAACCAAAGCTTAACCTTCATTAAATAATGGTGTGTTAGAGGATTAGAGAAAATATATGAAGCAGGCTACAATAATTAATTATTATTTTATAACTATAAACTGGCCCCGCAAATTTTTTCCTTAGAACTAGTCAGACGTTGATATGATAAACATACAGAAGGTCATATAGATTAGATTTTAATCTTGATTTCTCATCACTGGTCAACTGCAGCCTTGAAAATGTTAACCATGTCAACACCATTTTGCATTTGGAGTGACTAACTGTATCAAACAGAATTGTTTTGTTGAACCGATGAATTACACGACTAATTAATTATCATTATACTATGATGCATGATCTTTACAAACTAAACATGTTGGTAATCTATACGAGAGCATAGTTTTTTAATAGTGACGCTCCATTTAAATTGTTCTATTTGTGACAACAGGAAAAGAAAAACAATAAAACAAGTAAAATTTACAGTCAAACATAAGCACACTACACTAGCCAAAAAAGTATAAAGAAATCTATGTTAAAGGATGAACACGGACAGAAAGCAGGTAGAGAACTCACACTCACTTAACTATAGAGTTTTCTCCCTGGAAAGCTATCAGAATGGTGTCGACAGTGACTCCAGCAGCTCACCAAGTGCCTGTTACTTCCATCCATCTCTGGTTACCGGACGTTCCATAGACGCCAGAGCTGGCGCAGAAATGAGTGGCTTTTAGTTACATGGGACCTACAGAGAGTGACCCACTGACCATCACATCCACGTGATAAAGAAGCATTGGTTGAGAGGGAATGGTAAGAGGAAAAACGCAAAAGGGAATATGAGAGAGAAAGAGAAAGAGAAAGACAGAGAGGGAGAGAGAGAGAGAGAGAGAGAGAGAGAGAGAGAGAGAGAGAGAGAGAGAGAGAGAGAGAGAGATAGAGAGAAAAAGAGAGAGAAGGACAGAGAAATGGAGAGAGAGAGACAGACAAACTGACAGAGACAAACGAATAGATATACAAAATTAAGAAAGACAACAAAGACACATGCAGAGAGATAGATAGATAAATAGAATGGCAGGTAGAAAGATAGATAGAGGCAAAGATAGAAAAATAGGTTGATGGATGGGTATATTGAGATATAGCGTGGAATTATAATTATATATATATCGAAAAGATTTTCACTTATACCATGTATTTATTTTTAATGTTTTTTCAATGCCTTTATCTATCGTTAATTTTTAAAGTGTAGAAAATATTTACCAAAAGCTCGTTAAATATGTCTTTTGTGATAATGCGAATCATTGTTATTATTGTTATTAGTATTATTATCGTTTTGTTGTTGTTGTTGTTGTTGTTGTTGTTGTTATGATTATTATTATTATTATTATTATTATTATTATTATTATTATTATTATTATTATTATTATTATTATTATTATCATTGGTATAATCATCATGATTTATTTTTTAAAAAGAAAGAGAACTTTCTAGACTAAGAGATTGAGAAAGAGGAGAGTGAAAAATAGTAAAGTGGCACCGGAATATAAAGCATTGAGGAAACTGGCTCTTATGTAAAGTAACCTTTAAACCAAATAGATTTTATACAAATTTTCACATCTAATACCTTACCTTCTTGATTAAAAAACCGAACGAAATCTTAGAATTAATGATCTCTTAGTCTCCACCACATGTAAGTGTCCCACTTGGACACTAAGCCGAGAACAGTCTGAGTGGAAATGAACTATTAGAAGAAATGTAGAAAAAAGTCTGCCGATGAGACCATTGTTCACTCTGATTTATCTGTCCAAGCTCTCCTAGGTTTCTAGGTGGGTGAAGTACAAGTACCGCTCGCCTTGGACTTAAGTCTGACCTCAACCTTCAGAAGGACAGTAAATAGACATACAAGGCACGCACTTTCTCAAAATGGCATAGGCTTGTCTGCACTAAAAAATTATACTAGGAAGATCTATTATTATTCATATTTTTGTGTGTCTGTTATTCACCCACTTAGTGCATGCATTCATTCCCCACACGACGTTTTCTTACTCCTCGACAGTTTTACAGTCATGCAACTGCATAAGATGAAATAGAGATGGTATTCCAAATACAAGAATTTTTATCACATAAAAATGTTGAAAACTAAAAAATTACAGAGAGAGAGAGAGAGAGAGAGAGAGAGAGAGAGAGAGAGAGAGAGAGAGAGAGAGAGAGAGAGAGAGAGAGAGAGAGAGAGAGAGAGAGAGAGAGAGAGAGAGAGAGAGAGAGATAAAGAGATAGTGGGCAAACAAACATTTAGACATTATTTCAAACAATCAAAGATTCTGAAGGTCAGAAAAGAATGAGATCGTCATTGACAGTTAATGTACAGCACATAAATTTCTCTCTGTTCTCTCTTGGTTGTCTTGATGTTCTTTGTTCTCTCAAACTCTCCTTATTCTTTCTCAGTAATATCTATCTCTCTTTCTCCTTTTGCTATCTTCCCCAACATCTTCAGTCCCCGCTCTCTCTCTCTCTCTCTCTCTCTCTCTATCTCTCTCTCTCTCCCTCTCTGTCTATTTCTCTCTGTCTCTGTCTCTCTCTACCTTCCTTCCTTTCTCCGTACCTTTTTTTTTCGTCTGCCTTCTTGATCTCTTACATCTCACATGCTTCCTTTTCTTTTTCTCTTCTTTTTTTGTACCTCAGTAACCATCTCCCCTCCCTCTCTTTCCTTCTCACCTCGCTCTACTCCACATTTCTGTTTATATCTCTTAAAACCTGACTCCATTTCTCTCTTTATTCCTCCCTCAGTATCTCTTTTTCTTTCTACACCCCTTGCACCTACTTTCCTCGCTCTCCCACTTTTTCTATCTCAATTTTATCTGCTTTCCTTACAGTCACCTGTACTTGCCAAGTCATTAAAAATGTAAATGCTATCCACAATTTCAAATGTTTGTTTTCGAAGCTGTCCTCACTAGTCGATATTTAGTTTTCAAAGATGTACTATAGATTTCCTGATTGTCAGTAATTCTTAAAAAAGACCGCACTATGAATATCAACTAACTTTATAGTAACGTACCTGTACCATGAGACGTTTGTACCGATAAAACACAAATGATTAGACATAAATGATTTTGAACAACAAACATACAATAACAAGTTTGAAAGTTATGAAGAGAAATACATTTGAATTATTTTATTTTATGGAGACAATGGAGATTTAAACAAACGAAATCAAAGATTAGACCTTTCATTTTCAAATGTTCTAGTCTCTTCTTCCACAATCGATACGCGCGTCGTTAAGAAAATAACAATAAAAACCACAAAGGAAAACCCAGGACTCTAGGATTGTCTAAACTTTTTAAAGAGTTAGTCATTATCAGGAAGGAATAAAATAAAAACAAAAAGGCAACCATTTACACCAGAACCTGTACTGGACCGGCTTTTCAAAGAAGAGATGTTTTCTTTAGTTCTGCCGAGACCATTATTCTTCAAATTCTCTGGTATTTTCTTTTTTCTTATTGTTGAAATTTACCTTGATCTATACAGTGACTTTTTACAGCCAACAGCCTAGGCCAGTAGACTTCTACACTCGTAGAAATGTACATTAGACATGTGAGCGAGTGAGTAATGTTTAGGATGGGGAAGTAGGGTGGATGCCCATATAATGCCTGTTTGAGAAAGAAAGTGGCGGAGAATTTAAAGGAAGAAAGAGGGAGAGAAAGAGATAAAGAAAGAGAGAGAGAGAGAAAGAGAAAGAGAGAGAGAGAGAGAGAGAGAGAGAGAGAGAGAGAGAGAGAGAGAGAGAGAGAGAGAGAGAGAGAGAGAGAGAGAGAGAGAAAGAGAGAGAGAAAGATCGACAGAGGTAGTCAGAGTCAAACAGACAGACTCATAGACAGACATACATGATGAAGAGGTAACTATGTCAAAGATAATATTACCGGAAGCTTTAATGCCAATTCTCGTCCACTCACGATCACAAACCGGGTGACATCAGAGCGAGTTGTACTCTAGATCTAGACCCAGCTGAGATTACTCACCAAAGCAAATCCCAGGAAACAAAAGGGCGGAATGTTAGAGGCGAAGTTGGTATAGGACATGTGCGATCCATCCACCCAAAAATGCCACATTCGAGTCGAATCTATCAAGAAAACATTTTTCACCTGGTGGGGCACCGTGGTGGAGCAACAGGCAAGAAGTGCACCTACAGTTCCTAGTATTTACCTAACTTCTTCCTGCAGGGTTAGATTTTGTTTCTTTAAATGCTGTAGGAAACCGAAGAAAAAGATTGCGCTCTGTGTGGCTAAAATATTTGTTATCCTAAATAAGAATATTCAGCTAATATCGTTTAACCAATTATATAATATATAGATTCTTTTAGTTATTATTTATCATGTAGTTTAAAGTAAAAGAGCAGCTATGAATTCCCGCTAAGGTTGTGCAGCTTAAGTTACTTTCAGGAATTCAAGGAAGAGGGGAAAACGGCGAGAGAGATAGACATATATATATATATATATATATATATATATATATATATATATATATATATATATATATACCTACTGTACCAAATTCGATGACCTCCGGCGAAATGTGAATTGCGTTTCCCGATGCGCATCGAATTGCACCAAAATTGAATAGAGTCATGTATGGACTACCGGAAAACAATCTATCTTGACAGATTTGTTGAAAAGAAGTCGAAAGTTTTGTAACAAGCATGGGTTTTAGTAGTAAACAAAAGGCATTTTGCGTAGAAACTATTCGTTACTCAGAAGTCCAAAGCAGGTTCAGTTGCTTTTCTGCAAAAAATATGGCTTGGATAGTAGATCTAGGTCTGGCATACCGACAGCCAAGTCAATTAGAAGGTGGTATGAGCAGTTCAATGTTTCTGGTTGCTTGTCAGTTGGTCACAAACGACGCGGAATGAGCTATGCAAAGCCTGTAAGATGTGGAGAGAACATTGAGGCTGTTCTCATGTCTGTTGAAGCAACACCAAAGAAATCAGTTCGAAGAAGAAGTGCAGAGCTTGGGGTGTCACAATCCTCAGTTCATCGAATTTTGAGACATGATTTAAAAATGAAACCATACCACATTTCCGTTCACCAAGGACTGACCCCGGAAAATGCTTTGCAGAGAAGAACCATGTGTGCCTGGTTCTTAAGACAAGTGAGAGAGGAGGAAGACTTTTTGAGATCGGTGTGGTTCAGTGATGAAGCCCACTTTTATCTCAGTGGTACAGTGAACTCGCGGAACTACGTGCATTGGGCGTCTGAGAGACCAGATGAGGTGATTGAAAGAAATCTTCATGTTACAAAGGCTACAGCGTGGGTAGCTTTGAGTGCACAGGGAGTTATTGGACCTTTTTGGTTCTGTAACGAAGACGGGGCAACGGAGACTGTTACAGCTGATCGATATATGAATGTGCTTACTCGCTTCTGGCGAGCATTGGGACGGTTCTGCGGCCATGAAGCAAGAGGTCAGCAGTGGTTCATGCAGGACGGAGCCGCTCCTCATACGGCAAGACGGGTCTTGACATGGCTTACTGACCACTTTGAAGGACGCGTCATTAGCAGATTCACCGAGAAAACATGGGCATCACACAGTCCCGATTTAAATCCCTTAGACTTTTTTCTTTGGGGTCACCTCAAGGACCAGATGTCAGGAGAACAATTTCAAACTTTAAATGATCTCAAAAGTCTTGTCGAACGTTTGATTAGAGCTGTCACACCCGAGCAATGTGAGGACACCATTCAACATTTTTTGCTCAGAATGCGGAGATGTGTTCAGAGAGATGGTGGCCATATTGAACAGCTTCTATAAAGTTGTCCAGATGGAAAACCGTTACATGTTTCTGTATAAAATTTTGTTACTTACTTTCCGAATGGTTCTTTTGTATTTCTGTAAAAGCGTGTTGCATTACCTTTCAATGTCATTTAGTAATTAAAGATTTTGTGGAGGTCATCGAATTTGGTACACCCTGTATATATATACATAGTTAGATAGATAGATAGATTGATAGAGAAAGCGAGAGAGAGAAAGAGAGAGAGCGAGAGAGAGAGAAAGAGAGAGAGCGAGAGAGAGAGACAGACAGAGAGAGACAGAGAAGGACATACATACATTTAGACAGAGCTAGAGAGACAGGAGTGAGAGGGTAATCGTTTTTATTTGTTTACAAAACAATTTCGGTCGAGAAATAATCCTAATATTAATTTCTATTTGACCAAATAAATCGCCCAAACAAAAGATGTAAGACGATACTGAGTAATGAAAAACGTATGGTACATTTATGGAGGTAATTAAAATTGAGGTAACTAACAAATTAATTTCATCTTCATGAGTTTTGTTATGAGAACACAATTAGAGTCCAGCCTCTAAACATATATTTTTATGCTTTTGATGGATGACACGGTTTTATCTTTTCTGTAAAATAAAAACAGCGAACATCGATAATTTTTGGGCTATAATGACCGCCGAATTGTCTATTACGTTAGAATAAGCCACTTGGCATGAGAACGGAGAAGATTAAAGTCTAAAGCAGATGTCTAGCCCGAAAGATTAATATATCATTTAAAGATTACTGTAATTTCCATTCATTTGAATTATCAATCTAAATAGGACGTCATGTTTGTTATAACATTAATTTTTATGAAAGAAATTTTTAAATCACAATTATGTTCTTGGGTTATTTATGCTCTTATCCTACCTTAGTTGTCTATTTATGTGTATGTTGATTGATAAAATTGATAACAGTTAGATTGAGCCTTTAGTTAACAGTTTATCTTACTATCTGTTCTTAGGAAAATGTTGATTATGAAAACTAGACCCAGTCTGCGATTCCTTATGCTTAGTGTCTTCTGGCTAACATGGTGGTGTTTGAGTGTTGCAAATGGCTTGATTTTATGCATATAACAAAGCAAATTAGAAGGTCCAAAAGTGCACGTTGGAATATTTGTAAATAAGAATCAACTTTATGTTCCTTCTATATACACGCACGTGAACTGCCCTGTTTTTGTGATCTGATGCTTACTGATTTTGGACTGCATCAGTAAACGAAAATCAATTTTCTGTCAATGTTAAAGCAATAGTATGGGCCAAGATGTAGTGCCTACGCATTTATTGATACTGCTCCCTAAGTCGTTAATAATGAACCAAAGAAAGTTCCCCGCCTCGTTTTGAGAGAGACATATTGCGCAGCCCCCACACAGATTCCACCTCAAAGACTCCAGAAGAGACCGTGAGTGACGCAGACTTCAAAGAGCACCCACTGGCTATGGCAGACTGCACGCGAAGAGAGCATCAGGCTCGGTGAGCACTAATCTTCGCCAGCCTTTAGCCACACTTCTCCAGACACTTCCTCCTGCCTAGTGTGATGAATCGCTCATCGCAGGGTTACATGCTAATATTATTAGCAAAGAACATCATTAACTGTGAGCCTGGGTCTCCAGGCTTGATAGATTTGGTGGCTCAGATGGCACACAATTATGAGGATGGTAGGTTCAATGGCTTTCGGAACTATGTGAAGATTAAGCTGAAATGATGCTCAAGGCTAAAAAAACAAAAAAACAAACAAAAAAACAACAAAACAAAACAAAAGTGAAATACAGAGATTTATACGGTGTCTCTGACATTTTTATATTGCAGATGTACATGTTGCAATGACAATGCATGTAGTCATTTCTTCCGGAGCCGAATTTAGCAACTCCAATCACGGAATGCACTCAACAGTTACAACCTTAATATTTTAGTGGTCTAAAAAGGTGCAGCCTCAGAAACAGCAACAAGAATAACACCACCACCACAACCATCACCACCACCACCAACAACAACAACAACATCAACAACAGTTTTTCCTGATTTATTTGTCTTCTGTGTAACATGTGCCACAGATACGGTTAGTGTTGGTGGAATTACGTGAAAGATTCAAAGCTCTCAGAATCTTCGTTTTGTCATAAATTCCGTTCTAAGTTTTACTTTATGTAAATAAAAATTCAAATTGTCAATATTGCTTGCTCTTTTCAGTTTTATGATTTAGACAATGTCTTTTTTATCGTCTGTGCTGAAATTTTTTCTCGTGTAAGTTTTTTATTTTCTCTTCTATTATTGTTAAGGCAGTCCTTAGATCACACTTTGTTGATTGACGAGTGCCGCAGCGCAGATATAATGACGGTAAGAATCTTTTTTAGCTTAATGGAAGGCGATAATGTCAGGATCAAAAGGCTAGATTGACAAGCGCTCTCTGTAGAATCTTGAATGTTTGGAGTGCCTCCCCTGCCACCTTCAGACCCGAGAAAGATTTATAGACATACTTGTAATTCGAGAAAACAACTTTCTAGCATTCTATACCTTAGTATCAATATCCCTAATTTCAGTCGCAGATGACGAGAAAAGGAAGATGCTTTGGAGACTGAAAATGAAAAGATTACTCTATTTGAATGTGTTTTACCGTCAGTGCTTCGCATAGAAACAAATGTTTCATTTTTTACTTTCCACAAAGCATATTTTTTTTTCCGAAATGGGTTGAAGCAAATGATACATAGCCAAATCTCAATACCGGTACCCTGATAACTTAAGTCAAACTCTGATGTGTGCTTCAGACAGAATTAGATTAAGCAATATTGCTGAAATGAAACTGCTAGCAATAACATACTGATAGTAATGACAAATCTTCTCCAAGCTCAGGTCGTGTCTCCTATATGTCCAAGCGGCTATATCAAAATGTGGCGGAATGGGTTTCGGAAGTAATGAAAAGAAAAACAGCAACATAGTGTCACATATTGTCCCCTGGAAGTTTATTCTTTATTTCAGTCTAATGTCCGTGTTTGTCTAACAAATTATCTACGGTTATGTACATCATAATTATCCAGCAAAGTTTAATCTCCAGTCAACAAATATTTCCAGTAATTAAAGATGACATCATACCCTAGCGCGTGAGTTGCTAAATATCACAGGTACAAAATGAGATTAATTGAATGGATCCTTGAGAGATAGAGAGAAGGAGAGAGAGAGAAAGAGAGGAGATAGAGAGAGAAAGAGAGAGCTTTACTTCAGAGAGGGTCATTCCATTAACTGCTTGAAGCTGTAGTAAAGGTCATCGTTTGTACTTTTGACAACAAAAAAGTCTATGCTAGTTACAAGTTTGATCACGATATCCGGTGAAATTTAGTTTTCTTGAAAAAAAAATGGTCTTAATTTATACTTTGAAGTTATACTCACAGGCTCTTAAAGGATGTAAAAATCGGTAAAAAAAAGATAATTATATCAGCTCTCGACTCTTCTTGTCTTTAACATCATCTGTAACCAAGCCTATGTGAGCACCTAGGTAGCAGAAATACCAAAAGAGAGTAATTTACTAGATCTTGTAGATTCCATAGACTGCTCAGTGCTTTAGCTGACTTGAGCAGAACAGAGGAGACTGCGAGATTAAAATATCGTTTTAGATTCACTGATGTTCATAATCAACGAAATAACTCTGATAATGATGGAGAAATGATTATGAGTTTTACATTCAAAACAGACACACGAAAATATGCTGAGAGTACCGTCAGTAGTTTATATCTCTCACTAAACTACCTCATTATGTTGGTCCGCATTGCAAGACGAAATAAAACAAACACCTTGACATAAAATTGTGTCGATTCGACAGTCATAATATTTTATGTGGACTTCACCCATTGTCTTTTAATGAGGTAAGTCAGAAAAAGTGACTAAGAATGCTTTACGGTAAAAAAATATTGCACATACGCACACTTGATAGATTCTTCTTTCAATCATCACGCGCACAAACATAAACATAAACATCTTAAACTAGAAGCAAACATATCAAGAAAAAAAATACCTGTGTTATAACAATAAAAACAACGCATTAAACAAATTAAATAATATAAAATACTGTATTCCTTCGAAACATACATAGTAGGGCTACAGGAGAAAATCTTCCTTATAACAACTACACGCTGCAGAAGAAAGATCTTCTCTAAAACATCCGTATACTACAGGAGAAAGATCTTCTCTAAAACATTCGTACACTACAGAAGAAAGATCTTCTCTAAAACATCCGTACACTACAGGAGAAAGATCTTCTCTAAAACAAACGCATGCTGTAGGAGAAAGATCTCGAAATCAACCGTAAACCGCAGCAGAAAGGTCTTCTCTAAAACATTCCTACACTACAGGAAAAAGATCATTTCTAAAACATCCATACACTACAGGAAAAAGATCTTCTCCAGAACAACCGTATAATACAGTCGGAAAATATCTGAAGCAACCGCACTCTACTAGAAAGAGATCATCTCTGAAACAAACGCATGGTACAGGAGAAAGATCTTCTCGAAAAGAACCGTAAACTGCAAGAGAATGATCTTCAAAATAATCGTAAACTACAGAAGGAAGAGCTTCTCGGAATGACCGCAATCTGCATGAGAAAGACCTTCTCCAAAACAACCGTATTCAAGAGGAGGAAATTCTTCTCTGAAGCAATCGCACGCTACATAAAAAAGATCCTCTCTAAAACATAGGCACACTACAGGAGAAAGATCTTCTCTAAAACATCCGTACACTACAGGAGAAAGATCTTCTCTAAAACATCCGTACACTACAGGAGAAAAATCTTCTCCAAAACATGCTGTAGGAGAAAGGTATTCTCGAAATCAACCGTAAACTGCAGCAGAAAGGTCTTCACTAAAACATCCGTACACTGTAGGAAAACGATCTTCTCTAAAACATTCGCACGCTACAGGAAAACGATCTTCGCGAAAACAACCGTATAATACAGTCGGAAAATCTCTGAAGACGCTACAGGAAAGATATATTCTCTAAAACAAACGCATAATACAGGAGAAGAAGCTTCTTGAAAACAATCGTAAACTGATGGAGAAAGAACTTCAAAATAATCGTAAAATGCAGGAGAAAGATCTTCTCGAAATAACCGCAATCTGAAGCAGACAGACCTTCTCCAAAACAAAAGTATAATACAGAAGAAAGATCTTCTCTAAATGAACCACATGCTACAGGAGAAAGAACTCTATTTTAACCACACACATATCAAAAGTAAACAGTCAATTACATTAGAAGTAAGTCTACTCTGAAACCATAAAGTCCACGCGCGTCTGGAGAAAGATCTATTCTGAAACAACAAGATTTAAATCAAGACAAAGTCAAGTGAGTAGTTGAAACAACGAATCTCACGGTTTGGCACCATGAAACTAATAAGCTGTAAATTTTTCAACATTAAGCAGACACAAATTCAAAACAAGCAAATTTTGTTTTTATAATAGTTTTTGCTCCTGCTGGAATCACGCAGATTAAAATAAATTATTCTGAAACACTTAAAAAGTTGTCTGGTTGAAACAGCTTGCAAGCCTTTCTTTTAGCCTTTTGATAATTTAGTAAGTTAAACATTAAATATTGACAACTATTGATATTTATTTACTTTTTCTTTCGCATTTTGGATGTAGGATTATGATATGGTAGCGGTGAAGATGAAAAATATTATGATTTCACTTAGAAAAGTATGGTTAGAAAAGTTTAATTAAAGTAATTGCTCGTTCTTCTCATATTCTAGCTAGCTAGATAGATAGAGAGACAGACAGAGAGAGACAGACAGAGAGAAAGAGAGAGAGTGAGAGAGACAGAGAGATAGACATAGAGAGAGAGAGAGAGAGAGAGAGAGAGAGAGAGAGAGAGAGAGAGAGAGAGAGAGAGAGAGAGAGAGAGAGAGAGAGAGAGAGAGAGAGAGAGAGAGAGAGAGAGAGAGAGAGAGAGAGAGAGAGAGAGAGAAGGACATAGAGAAATTTTAGGGTTTTTTACCTTGAATTCAGAAAACGAAATAATTCATTTTTCTGTTTGAAGATTTGATAGCGCATTTATCTTTCAAATACCCGTCTAAAATTTTTTTAATTAATATTGGACTAGGTTTATATCTTAACTAATACTATGGTGGCTAGACACCCCTCTCACAAATTTTCTAACTGCAGATATATATTATCTGTAGAAAATCAAGCAGGTACGCAAAAATGTTGCGCGTTTTCTAAGAGCTTCTCCTGTATGACATTAAAAAGTAGTATAGATTGGCAATGGCCTATAGTGGGAGCATTGTTAATGAAGCGCTTTACGTATTTTGATTTCAGTATCAAAACATTGGTTGATAGTTGATCATGCCAGACACCATACACATGCGTTTAGCTCTTGATTTACATTGCTTGATTGCGCAAAGCTGAGGGTATATGAGAGATTAAGGCAGAAACATTAAGCAGTGTGTGATAGTCTCTGGCCTGTACATTAACTCTACCACGGGTAATGAACTCTGAGTCAGGGGCTTGAGTCCTGGCTCCAAAACTGAGTCTCTGAGTAGACGGGCTGAGTGAAGCAGGACTCATCCTCGCCATATCTAATTGGTATGAGGGGATCTGGAGCAAAGACTTTCAGGTTTACATCATTTATAGCTCCAGGTTTAGCAAAATCATCACCCAAGCAATCCGAACAGGTTGGGTCTGGCGCATCGTTCCTCAGTTACTTTTCTCTTTCTTCTCTCTCTCTCTCTCTGTCTCTCTCTGTCTCTCTCTCTTTCCCTCTCTTTGCCTTCGCTATTTTCTCGGCCGTAGATTATCTTATCAGACGGATCAACTGCACGTGATATAGAGGATAATATGAGTATAGGCTCTCAGTCAAAACATTAATGCTGCTAAAAAGATATAATACATTTTTTGTCGTGCAGGTGTTATTGCCTGTAATTGCCTGTTTTATTCAAGCCATAGTCTGACTATCAACACTGCTGTTAATCACATAATTTGTAAACAGACATTAATCACACGGCTTAAATTAGTATCAGATTCTATAGATGGGTCTATCTAGAACCTGTTTGTTTTGTGCATTTTGTGGGAAGATAAATCTTTTCTTATAATACTCATTCGAAAATCAATAATATTGCTGTTGCAAGAAATTGTTTTCTCAGTGTCGCAAGAGCGAGAAGATCTTAACTCTACCTTATTCTCTTGCATTACAAAAACACATCATCTTACAAAGGTAAACCATTCCGGTTGGAGGGAAAAATATGTTTAAACTATTCTCTATATAAAATAACATCTTAACATGATAATGTATCAGTTCTTTCATTTGAAAAAAAAAAAACTAATTAATTTTCGCCAAAAAGCTTAATGTTCTACGCCATATTTATTTCGTGTGGAATGTTTAAAGGTTGCCAGATGTGCTTTTTTTATTAAGGGCCTTGCACTTGGGAAATACAACATGAAAGGTAATGCGTCTAAAATAAGTCCGTTCTTTGAGATGTCGCATAATGGGGATAATGCTAGAACGAAATGCTCAACTTTCAGGTGTCAGTCATAACGCGTTGTAAAAGCACTCTCAAGTTTATTATTATCACTATAAGATTCATCATCATCATCGTTATTATTATTATTATCACCATAAACATCAACATCATCATCATCATCATCATCATCATCAACACCATTGTTATTATCTCCATTAGCAAGATTATTCTTACCAACACATTCATCATTTTTATTATTGCCATAATTAATATTATTATTATTATTATTATTATTATTATTATTATTATTATTATTATTATTATTATTATTATTATTATTATTATTATTATTATTATTATTATTGTTATCATTATTAATTATTGTTATTATTATTATTATTATTATTATTATTATTATTATTATTATTATTATTATTATTATTATTATTATTGTCATTATCATCATAATCATAATCATAATCATCATCATCATCAGCAGCAGCATGTTCAACCCTTTGCATCTCTATTAATAACATTATCATCATAACACCCATCTATAACATCGCTATTATCAATGAAATGCGTTGTGCTGTAATTTGGTCTATATGGATCTAACTCACTTCCTCATCCCGTGCAGCTGTGTACTTTTTTGGGAACGGATCGACTTAGATCTATGTTGAGAATGTTTTATTTAGATGTGTCATGTTTGAAAGTGAAGCCTAAGAACTTAAGTCTTGCACTTGTGTGGTCTGGATTCTTCTCGAACCTACCACTCAGTCCTACCCCAATAATAATTTCATTTCATTTCGCTAACCTATTTTGATTGGATGTTATATTTATAACATGTTGCGCAAGACGGTATCGATAACTTCCTACATCACTACGCGTGTTCTGATTAGTTGCTATTTTGTAGCCCATTACGCATTCCATTGCACAAGGAACATTCTCGTATGAATAATGTTATTCCTTTTCTAGATAAATCGAAGAAATTTGATAAAATTGTAAGCCAAAATCGTGCCATAGGCAGGCAACCTCTAGTCAATTATCGTCAATCAGTCTGCCATTGGTTATGAGTGAATCTCCTGAATTTTTGAAAATCAATCTCGAGCAGACATAATTATAGTCGATATATTATAATCAGGTCTGGATTGGGAGATGCGATAAAAGGGAACAATATTACACTCGACAGAACCACTCCAGCTCCGATCGGATTTGACATATGTATCAGAAGAGACTAATGTTAAGGGCTTAAGGCTAGAATGATTTAAATCTAGACGCCCAATCTCTATTAACAGAAGAAAATCAGCTACAGTATATAGATATGCATTTCACACAATTCAATTTATCTATCGTAAGCGATGGCGTGTTTAGAGATAAAGGCACGATGTTAATCTCTCATTACAAAACGAATAAACAGGAGTGACACATGCTGTATTGTTGTTAACCAAAAGACAATTCAGAATTGCAATTCTTTTCCTCTGTTTTATGTGTTCGCTAGTTTTAAAATTTGAAACATTAATTTTTACCTGTACTAGATATTCCCATAATTGGAAACCTTTCAACTAGCAAAACTACCAAGTGGGAAACCCTCAAACCTCCAACTAAGCAATGTGATCATGTCACTTCAAACCTCTATATAGACAATGTGATAATGACACTGCAAACCGCCATCTACAAGATGTGATTATGTCAATTCAAACTTCCAACTAGATTGATATGTTGTGATTACCTTGTAGTATGTTATGTCTAAACCCTAAATACAATTGATTTCTTGATTGTTTTAAGCGTGCATAAGTCTCTCCGGCCTCTCTACAGTACACCTTTTTTCAAGGAACACCATCTTTTCATGATATTTACACACACACACACACAATTATATACATATATATATAATTTTTTAAACAATATTTTTGATGTGTATGAATAATTCTTTTTTTATTTTTTCGTTTTTGTACTGTATAAAAATAAAACCTTTCTGTCATCATTATTGTCTGCCTTTCCGCCATTCTAAATGTAGAATTCCATACACCGGTAAACAAAAAACGATAACAGATCTTATATTCATTCCTACTGAGCCTTTGAAAAGAAATATTTCTTTAATAAAATAAATTCTTCCGGTGTTTCACAAAGTGAAACAGCATGAGTTAAATAATTGTTTAAGTGTATGGAAAGAAAACACAGCTGAGCAGTGTCAATTTGCCGTCATTTGAACTGAAATTTAAATCATCTTAGCAAATGAACTTTCAGTTAAGTAAAAATGATATTTCAACAGGAACGCAAATGGGAGATGACCTAATATTTTACTTTATTTTCATCTATTATTACTTATTCTACTACTACAACTACTGCTACTACCTTTACTGTTACTACTACTACTACTACTACTACTACTACTACTACTACTACTACTACTACTACTACTACTACTACTACTACTACTACTACTACTACTACTACTACTACTACTACTACTACTACTACTACTACTACTACTACTACTACTACTACTACTACTACTACTACTACTACTACTACTACTACTACTACTCTTTCTGTTGTTGCTACCGCTACTAAACTTTACTAAATTTTGGAATCTATTATTACAGCATTATTCCATTTTGCGACTGCTATTAGAATTATCTGGTAAAGAAATATTTTTTATTGCTATAATGGATTCTTGAAAAAGGCCTTTGTGTTCGTTAAGTACTTTATTGGCAGGAAACAAAACATGTCTCTGTTAAGATTATGTCGTGAATGGGTAAAGTAATAGTTTGCAAGTATAACTATTAAAAATATTTATATCGATAACTACAGCACTTTTTTTTCAGTCTTGAATCAGCTCGTGGGCTTTTGATGGGGAAAGGTTAAAGTGGAAACCAGCTTACATAGTTTACAAATGTTTTCGAAAGTTCAATGTCGCTTGTCATCATACTTTTTTTCTTTGGTGTTAGTGGCTCAAGTATTTGGACCTCATCTTTTTATTCAGTGTTATTAATATGAAAGTTTCTTTTTCTTCGAACAACTTAGGCAATTCTCGTAATCTCATAATAAAACTCATTTTAATGCATTGGAAGTCAGAGAGTGAAATAGAGAGAGAAGAAAACCAAGTCAGAGAGAAAGTTTGATTGAATAAGAAGAGATAAAGCAAGAGAAAGATAGACAAAAAGAGAAAGAGAGAGGGGAAAATAAAGAGCTAGTGATGGTGATAAAGAGAGAAAACAGGCTGGGCGGCACGTAAAACAGAGTTCTCTCACTTCATCTATTTTTTTTTAAAATTTAAACCTTAATACTAAACGATTGTTTGTACATGTCTCCATATCTTTTCTGTGTCGAAGAATGTGAATTAAAGTGGATACTTTAAATAAGGACCTTTTGATATTTTATAAAAAGAATGAATGTGATCGTTGCTATAACATTTCTTAAAAGAATGAATGTAATTGTTGCTATGATCATTTTTATTTTTCTTCTTTTTAGCATCCATAAAATCTAATACATGGGTAGAAGAGCAGTCAGAAAGAAAACTATATTCTGATAGGTTAATACGTTATATCGGAACTAAAAGAATGTTTTAGTATTATTCTAAACAGTGACACCATGTTTATTGCATAGCTGAAAAGTGCATTCCTGCTAACCTTTTTTACGTTGTTTAAAAATTGATCCTGGATTAGTGAGTTAATATTGTGGCCGCTAACTAATTTAGCCATTTAGCCATTTTAGCGTACTTGGTTGTCAATTAAGAGAGTGATTTTATTTCATATGAAACGCCTGTTGTTTGCAGCTGCTGCTCCAAATTCATCGGTTGTCCCAGCTGGTTTAGATCCTGTTGTTTTTGTATTATAAAGCAAATGACATAACCTTGGCTTCATAGCCAGATTATTTTTACTCTTTACCCTTTGTCAGCGTTTCCGTTCTGCTATCCTAAGAACCATACTTTCTACAATGCTGATATGACGACGCTCAATGGACGAAATCACATATGGATGAAGCTTTCACTTCACCCTGGCTTCTTTGCCAGATTTTGCTTTGCTCTTTGGCAGCCGTGAACCTCTTCCATTTCGCTTCCCTAACAATCATAATTTGTACAATGCAAATTTGAGGAACCCAATGAATTGGAACAAATATACTTATAACATTTTCTTTTCCTTGGGAAGCTTCTCTTTTGAAAGGGAATGGTATACAAGGCAACTGTCAAACTGTTTTTTTCCCTTTCGCATTGTTAAAAAATGTTCTATCTTAGTTCTATTCTCCTTCGCACTATAAAAGCTGGACAGGCGATGCTTAGATTAACGGGAAAAAGAGAGCACGCAACAATTGCCATGACATGGCTAAATACTGAGTAGACAGCTATTTTTGGACTTACTTTGTTTATTTCTAAACGATTATCCTAAGGCGATATATAGGCCCTACCCACATAAAATACCAAGAGATGCTCTACTTGTGCTGCGAAAATTTTAAAATCATCTCGAATCAAGAAAACGTGAGTAGCTAAGTAGCAGAAATAACAAAAGAGAGTAATTTACTAAACCTTGTTGCTTTCATAGACTGCTAAGTGCTTTAACTGATTTAAACACAACAGAGGGGACTGCCAGTACCGTTTTAAGGTTCACTGATATTTATGATCAACGAAATAACTGTGATGCTGATGCAGAAATATGAGCATTACATTCAAAACAGACTCAAGAAATTAAGATGACAGCAACTTCAGTAGTTTATAGTTATTACTAAACCACCTCACTATGTTAGTCCGTACCGGAAGACGGAATGAAACAGACAGCGTGAAATAAAATTAAGTGAACTCGTCAAAGTATGTGAAATTCTCCCATTGTCATATCATGAGAAAAGTCAGAAAAAGTGATTTAGAATGCCTTGCGGTAAACAAAAACCACATACACAGACTTGACAGATTCTTCTTTCAGTCAACACGCGTACAAACATTAGCAGAACGATCTTCGCTGAAACAGGAAGCAAATACAAAAAGAAAAAATTGTGATGAAACGATGAAAAGATCACACTACATAAAATACAAAATACGGCATTGCCTTTGAAACAAACATTGTAGGGCTACAGGAGAAAAACTTTCTTGAAACAACTGCACGCTACAGGAGAAAGGTCTTCTCTATATCATCCGTACACTGCAGGACAAAGATCTTCTCGAAAGCAAACGTAAATGACAAGAGAAAGATCTTTCCTAAAATAATCGTGAAATATATCAGAAAGATCTCCTCGAAATAACCTTAAACTGCAGGATAAAAATATTCTCGAAAACAACCGTAAACTATAAGAGACTGATCTTCTCGAAAAAAAAATGTATCTTGCAGGCGGAAAATCTTCTGAGCAACCACAGGAGCGCTACAGGAGAAAGATCTTTTCTAAAACGGCACATGCTACAGAGAAAGATCTCCATTTTTAGTTTAACCGCACATTTATCCAAATTAAGCCAATTTAAATAGAGGTAAGTCTGCTCTAAAACCATCGATTGTACGAGCGTATGGAGAAAGATCTGTTCTGCAGCAAAATTTAAAACATGAGAAAGTCAACGTGGATAGTTGAAACAGGTTTCTATAGTGCAAATCTCGCAGCTTGACACCATTAAACTAATAAGCTACAAATTGTTCAACATTAAGCAGACGTTAATTCAATGCAGAAATAAATCTTGTATCTCAGAGATTGTTACCTTGAACTCAGAAAACAAAAAAAGCTTGCTATATGTTCCGGAACAATCACACAAGTACGCAAAAATGACGCGCGTTTTTTAACAGATGCTCCTTTATGAAATTAGAATGTAGTATAGGTTGGCAATGGCCGTCGTGGGAGCATAGTTAATTAAGCTTTACGTACTTTGATTTGAATATCACAAGATATTATAATCCTTTAGATTTAAAAACTTTTGATAATTCTCACAAATTGGTCTTTTTTTTTACTTAAATATTCTATGTTGTGTTGAAATAATGAATTTCTTACTGGAAGTGGAAACATCACCATATTATCTTTTCAATATTTTTATTACTCGAGACATCAGCGGTTTATCTTTTTCAAAAAAAAATGTTGATTGAAACATCGACCCTGTACCTTTTTTTTTTTTTTTTTAATTGTTGCCCGGAACTCGATGTTTTTTAGTTAATAAGTTGCTGCTCGAAACGTAATGTCTGTCAACGATCAGATGATAACTATCGAACGCAGTGTGTTGTATGTAAAGCCAGTCTGACAATGAACAACAACAACAACAACAACAACAACAACAACAACAACAACAACAACAACAACAACAACAACAACAACAACAACAACAACAACAACAACAACAACAACAACAACAACAACAACAACAACAACAACAACAACAACAACAACAACAACAACAACAACAACAACAACAACAACAACAACAACAAACAAAGAAAACAAATAAAAAGCAACAAAAGAAGAAACATATACATCTGACTAAGAGAAAATTGATTTAAAACAAAGATACATAATTCATTAAATATTTTTAGTTCAAATCTGAACATACAAAACATCGTTAAATTTGAGAGAGCATATCTAGCGATTGAACAAAAAGAATATAGAGTAGTGATAAAATGTCTATCTATCTATCTATCTATCTATCTATCTATCTATGTGTCTCAGTATCTGTCTATCTAATCAATCATTATGACCATATATACACACACACACACATATCTATATATATATATATACCTATTTATTTGAATATCTATATATAAGTTTAGTTTCCACCCACATTTTCATAGCTTTGGTGTACGCAGTCGTTTTGTAGTATTACGAATACTGGTTATGACAAAACAGTCTGATCCTAGTGGCACCACACTGGCCTAAATAACAAATCCAGAGATCGCGTAACATTAAACAGACTGTGACTGGACACACACACAAAAAACTCAATAAAATTACAGAAAGTTTCATACAGTTTGAGAAGAAAGACAGCATTTAGATCTTGCACGGTGGCAC
This sequence comes from Elysia crispata, assembly GCA_033675545.1. NCBI lineage: Eukaryota > Metazoa > Mollusca > Gastropoda > Plakobranchidae > Elysia > Elysia crispata. The sequence continues at coordinate 10,363 of JAWDGP010007811.1, read as the reverse complement.
AATGGCACGTTTAATTAGAAATTCATGAGGAGAACAGTCAGAGAGTTTGGTAATGGTTGAACCAAGACATTAAGCAAAGAAAAAAGTCTGGAAACAAGGTATAAATTTATGCGAATTCAGTCGCAGAAACAAATAGTTATAAAGATAAAAATGAGCAATGCTTAGGATCATAATTATGTCATTTGGAAGAAAACTTGAGATTATGAATATTCCAGCAGCGTTCTAATACCTTCTCATATGAAAAAAGTAAGGAAACAAAGGAAAAAACACAGTTTGTAGCAAGAAATAAAACAGTTAAATGCTGTTATGGGTCATGTGACGTATATGAAATAGAAATATCAAAACGCAGGCCGTAGTATATTAAAACGGGATATCTGAGAAATTTGAAACAAAGTTCCTCATAACAGTGTACCCATCCATAAACATAAAACGTAAGAGCTATAAAAAAAAAGATGCAAAGTAATATCAACTAGTCTTCTTCTTCTTCTTCTCCTTATTTCTTCCTGTTCTCTATTCTGAACCTGTTTTTCATCTCTCTGTCGCGATTTCCCCCAACTCAGCGCTCTGAAGATAATGTTGTTAATGGATATGGAAGAAGTCTGTTGGAGATGTGCGCAGGGTTTGAGTTAATGATTTTAAATGGCATGTGCAGCAGAGATCCAAAAGGTTCTTTCACGTTGGTATCCCCACATGGTAATAGTATTATCAATTACTTTATTGTCTCTGCGGATCTTCTACAATCACGTATCGAATCTTGGCATATGCCCGTTAAGCTATCACTAAATATTCGAAATAATGCTGTAAAATCTGTTCCTTTGAGCGAAATTAGTTGAGCGAAATTAGTATTGAGCGTTTTGTTTGGAGTAACGAGAAAGCAAATGAATTTATTGAAAATTCGAACTTTGAAGAAGTAAAGAACAATGTAAAGTTACTACAAGAAAATGTCTATCTTGATACAGAATCATGTCTTATGTCTCTTTATTATATATTGAAAGATGCTGCTCAAGTTATGAAAAAGGCTTCAACGTTGAAAACTGGAAAGTCAAAATTTAGGTCGGGTTGATATGATCATGAGTACTATACCTACAAAAAAAAAGCTCAAAGAAGCCTACGCTGTTTTCGGAACTGGAGATCCGCTGTCGGGAAAGCAGAGTGTAATCAAAATAGGAAATCGTATAAAAAACTGGAAGAAAAAAAGGAAGCATACTCGTCTCATAAAATATCAACCTTATTAAAAAGCCTAAATAATCCAACCTTATTTTGGAAGGAAGTCCGTTCTCTCACCCCAAAGAGACGTACCACAAATTCTACATATATAAATGAATGATACAGTTACTTTGTCAATATATTTCAAGCCCAGGAACCAGTTCCCCCTATCTGCGGTGAGCCTTCTGATGATGAGTATATTTATAGAAATATTTTGGATGATAAGATCCTCAATTCCCCCATTTCAGAGGACGAAGTTAGACAAAGTATCAAAGTAATAGCGAGCAACTCTATTTCGGTTGCAAAATTTTTGAAATATGTATTTTCGAGAAGAAAAAAAGTGTTGGAGAAGGAGAGAGTGCAAGATGAGTAGTATAGAATATGTTGTTTTGTAAAAATTTGTTGATATTGTTCATTTTGAATTCATATTTCATATTTGTAATAGGCAGGTAGCCCGACAAATAAACCTCATTCAATTCAATTTAATTCTCTGTCTCTCTCTGTCTCTCTCTGTCTCTCTCTCTCTCTCTCTCTCTCTCTCTCTCTCTCTCTCTCTCTTTTTTTTCTCTCTCTCTCTTTAGGTCTGTCTGGGTCTCTCCGATTATCTAACTTTTCTTTTAAGTTGTATAAGTATGAATTCTCTCCTTTCCTCATCCTTTTTACGCCATTGAAATTCTTTATACCTTTTGCGCTCTTAAATACTTGATCTTGCATTGCATAAATAAATAACCCATGTTATTGGCTCATTTTCATAGAGAAGATCGCATAGTGGATTTGAATTCCTCTTTCAGTTCCTATGTATTTCAAAACATCAAACTTCTTGATTTTAGGAAAATTGTAAAACATTTCTGTGTTATGCCACACTTACACCATTTTCTCATTTTTTTTTCAAATGGATGGGTGATTACATTTAAATTTTTAAGACCACCTTTCAAATCATTGTGCCATAAAATAGCCACAAGACAAGGCTATTTAATTTTTTCATGTGGCTTGTTAGCTTTCCATCAATGGGAGATTTCAAAGCCAGGGTGTTGCAGGAGCGACAAGATTTGAACTGTACCATCTTCCCTTGCATGAAAACCACTCATGTTAAGGAATTAAGATACGTATAAACTGTTCGTTGAGGTTACAATAAAAAATGATGAACTATCAGTTCTTTAATTTGAAAAAGAAATTGATTCGCCAAAAAGCTTTATTGTTCTTAACCATATTTATTTCGTGTTGAATGTTTTAAGACTGTCAGGTGTGGGTTTTTTTTAAAGGCGTAACACTAATTGTGAAAAAAAACCATAAAAAATAATGCCTCTCGACATGTCTCGTCTTTGAGATCGCGCATAATGGGGATGTTGCTTGAATAAAATAGTCAACTTCCAGTTGTCAGCCATGGGCGCAGAGATAAGGTCTTGACAAAACACTCTCGGGAGAAAGTGAGAGGAGCATGTATCCATTCAACTTGTCATCGACATCATTATCACCATCTCCATTATTATCATCATCAACAAAAGCATTTTATTATAATCATTATTATTAGCACCATAATCATCATTTCCATCATCATTACCATCATAATCATCATTGTTATCATCATCGTCATCATCATTATTATTATTGTCGCAATACGCATTATAATCATTATTATTTTGTTGTTATTTTTATAATCGTCATTAACATAATATTGATCATCATTATTAATATTACCATCACAATCATGATCATCATCACCATCAATATTATTATTATTATTATTATTATTATTATTATTATTATTATTATTATTATTATTATTATTATTATTATTATTATTATTATTATTATTATTATTATCATCATCATCATCATCATAATAATCATAATCATCATCACCATCATTATCATCATTATCAAACCTTTCACATTTTAATCAATATTGTCATCATCATCATCATCAGAAACATAATCATCATCTTTATCATCAATATCAGAATCATAATCATCATCATCACCATCGATAGCAGCACCAGCATCAATAGCACCACCACCATCGTAAGCATTGGAAATATATATATGAGCATTTAATTTGGTGGAAAAAAAATTACAGCATCCCGAAAAATACAGCACATAGCCACATCCGTTCTTAAGAATTGAATTGCATATTAAGTAAGACATATGAAGAAAAATTAAAACAGCATAGTCTAGTTAAAGGCAGGTCTAGTTTAGGGGACGTGATAAAACGAAACAACATCATAGCTTCAACTAGACAAGTTGATCACTTCAAATCTCTATCTAGACAATGTGATCATATTACTTCAAATCTCCAACTAGACAATGTGATCATGTCACTTCAAACCTTCATCTAGACAATATGAGCATGTCACTTGAAACCGCCATCTAGACGATGTGATTTTAGTATTTTTTCGCCGCGTATACTATTGTAAGTCAAGGTACCATAGTATACGCGACTGAATTGGAAAATTGTACTGTTGTAAGTCGGACTTTCAATAATTAACAAATGTTTCAGTAAAGGCCCACCCAAATACAATAGCCATCATGCACACCAGAGTGAGTATTTTGGGCTACCAATTTCCTTTACTTCTTCTGAGAGTATAATGTCATTGTATCAGGTTTATCAAAAGATCGAGAGATACAACTTTTATTTTATAATTATAGTTATTGGTAAGCTGCATTCAGATGAAGATGCTTGAGTATCTAAATTCTCTCTCTGACACAATGTATCTTCCCTCAAAGACATTCTTACATACATTTTTACTCCTTAGTCCTGTAGCGGCACTGCGGCTAACAACATTAATAATTCTGCATTGTTTGTACGCAACTCCACGTACACGTCTGTTTAAGTTTGGTGTTACCGATGTTGTTAAGTAATACGACATTAGTTCTGTTACCTGGTGGCAGAGTGGGATATGCGACTGAGCTATGAACACTTCCCTTCCTCAGACTTCCTATCCAACTTGCGACTGAAACGAAGACCAGCTATTCACTTGCACTAATTTTGAACAGATATGATTAAACGTGTGTTTCACAAAAGGTTTGTTTGTTTGTTTGTTTTTTGCTTCTTTTTTTTTTTGGTGTGTGTGTGGGGGGGATATGTGTCAAGAGTGATGGATTGTACCAGAGGTGAATATTTCATCCTATTTGGACTGATGTCTTGTAAACCTAGTCCTGACACGGAGATCTAGGGAGATTTTTATCTTCTTGGTTAGGAACATTTAAAGAAACTTAGTAATCTACATGAATAAAAGCTGAACTCATTTGACTTTCGAAAATCAGGCTGCGACTGGCACACCACGCTGCATTTCCATTAAAGGCTAGAGAATCCAACTGCACAAGTGCTAGCTATCACCAAGTCACTGCTTGAACATCCTGCATCAGCAACTCTATGGCAGCAAGAGAGCAAAGCCTCACAACATGGGACACCCGTGTACGCAGACGACATACTAGGTCACAGAGATAACGAACCCTAATCATTATTTGGACATCCAAGTGAACAGTATCCGCTCATCAACTTCCGTCAAAATCAAATAGCAGGGATTGGTTATTGAGTTAATGCTCAGATGTCAGATTCATACTCTGGCGTTTCTTATGCAAGTGATGATTCTACATAATACTTCAGTCTTACAACTGCAATTTCAAACACCATCAAGCAGACCACTTTAATACTTTGTTGGCTCAGTAAAAACATACCTGCATTTTCATCTGGACCAAAAAAGGGTATATTTACTCTACTTTTGATTCCCAAAGCAGAAATATGGATTGTACGTTATATTCCAATGGGACTGCAGTAATGATAACGCATAGCTCAATGGCAGAGGCCAAGAGTTCTTTCACCTCTTTGGCAACTTCACTCGGACTCTTGGTGTTTCTTTAAACCTTCACTGATGTACATTTATGTCCAATACAGACAGCCTGTATACCATAACCTTTAATCACTTTCGCCTGAATCACTAGATTGAGATAAACCTCTAGTATCAAGTAGAAAGCTGTATAAAGCCAGAACCAGTTTTTGTCTTACTTTTAGTCAAAAATCTAATAACTTGCGTCTTGTAAAAATACAAAGGAAAACCTTTGCAAGTAGAAAAAATGGTCACTAGGTCCACCCAATCCTTCCCGGATGATAAACGTTCTGAGCCAACTGGCCCGAAACTCAGAGAAAGTCTTAGACAACGTCTCAGACGGATAGACGGAATCATCAAACAGAGAGTAAGAGAAGATTGGGCATTGTGAATGCTAGATAAAGGATCCGTAAGCAAAGAGAGCTTTATGGTCAGTTACAAACACGCTTAGACATTACACAATAGCTGTTTGGAGTAGTGGAGTGTAGTGGTCGGATCATTGAGCTGGAGGATTCCAGGGATTTGAAGATCGGTTCAAAACAAAAATTGATGTTAAGTTGTGTTGGAAACATATGATAGACAATTCATTATACTTTTCTTTAGTCGGTAAAGTCCATACACAGGAAGATTTTGGTAGGTTTCCTTTACATTGCATTAGGAGAAGAAGGAAAGAGGCATAGACCCCTAAGAGAACCAATCACTTAGTGGCAATAGGTTTTACAATGGGCAATAGGAAATTACTTAACCAATCCCAAATATCTTATTAATTATATGAAATCAAACACTGGAACGCGAGTTGTTAAGAAGTGTTATATGTTTTATTTGCGTTTAAAACTTTTTTTAATAGCACTACAAATAGATACTTATAAAACGTCCAAAGTTTTAAGACAAGAACTTTAAGGAATAACTAGCAGGGCGTAGCAGACAACGCTACTAGAATCCTCAGACAGTTATGGCAACATTATTCTCTTGAGTTTTGATATCTTGGCTAGAAGATTTTGTCACCGTGTGTCAACTTCATTAAATAATCGAATCAATTGTTAAAAAGAGAAATATGCGGGTATATATAAATATATGTACATTTTTTTTTCATATTTCAAGCAATATTTTCTATGTGTATCAATAATTTTTCCTTTTTTCATTTTTTTTTAATACTGTATAAAACAAACTTTTCTGTTATCATTATTCTCCGTCTTTCCGCCATTCTATTCACGTAACTACTTTCTCTCTGTGAGTTTATATATATATATATATATGATTGAATTGAAACAACTATAGCAACAAGCGGGCTAATGAAAAAGTTTGACAATCTGAAGTTGAGTAACATCACCGACATTGTATTTTCTAGCCAAAATGATCAATTATGCCATAATCTTATTAAGCGTTGACCTTGTCCAACTTAAATTCTTTAAAGAATAACATGAAAGTTAACAGATAATCTTGACGCAGCTATCTAAAAAATTACCTGCTGTTTGAGTATAAGCGACAATGATGTCGCCCCCAAAGACATACATTAGGGATTAAATATTTTCTCACCTCCATTAAGAGTCCAAGTGTTAACCTTACGGTGAAAGCAACAGGTGTGTGACAATGTTACTGGCACCATTGCGGTATAATTCAGTGTAGTATTCCATTCATCGGTAAGCAGAACATGATAACGGATCTTATATTCATTCCTACTGGGAAATATTTCTTTAATTTAAGCGAATTCTTTCGGTGTTTCACAAAGTGGAACAGCATGAGTCGAATAATTGTTTAAGTGTGTGGAAAGAAAATAAAGCTGAGCAGTGTCAATTTGCCGTCATTTAGATTGAAATTTAAACCATCACAAGCGGAATAAAGGCGTAGGTCTATCTAAGTGATGTGCTTTAGTTATTTTATCTTATGTAAATGAATTAACAGTTAAGTAAAAAATGACATTTTCAACAGGAACCCAAATGGGAGATAACCTAATTCCTGGTGTAAATGATGCGTTGTGTGATGATAATTAGGTGGTTTTGTGTTTTGATTGACTAAGTAAGAGCTTGAACATCAAAGTAATAAAATTCACTGGTCGAGGTGCGAGCTTATAAAAAGGCGCTGCATCACGTGCATTGTCAAGCTCGATACCAAGCCTGTGTACCAGCTCTTCTCTGCCTGAGATAATGTGAGTAGATTTTGTAGTAAGTTTTGTCACTCTCTGTAACTTTAGCTTCCACTTTTTTCTTTGTCAGTTATAACCATATGAAGTTTCTTCCTCTTTCCACACTCTCTGACCATCTCAAATTTTATTACGATTCTCTTTTTTTTCTAAATATTTCTACATTCCTAAATCTCTTACTCTTTTACTCTATCTCTCTCTAATGTATCTCGTATTCTCTGCCGATTTCTCTGTATTATGTGGGGATGTTTTGATTGTCTGTCCGCCACTTTCTAGACCTTTCTTTGTGCTTTCTCGAAAACTAGTATATCTCCAACTTCGGGCTCTCAAATTCAGGTCTTTTTATCCTCTATTTTCTCTCTTTAGATCTCTCTGATTGTGTAACTTGTTTTCTCTTTCTCTCTAAATATTTCATTTCCTCATTTTGTATTTGCCATTCGTCGGAATAGCTTGTCCTGTATCACTATTTTGTCTCCTTCATTATATATGCTTTTTTATTATTTATATCCACAAAAACAGTGATATATTATTTAGAATAATAAGTTTTAATGACATCAAAATGTTTTGCACCATCACTTCCTTGATGTTAATTAAGTTTTTTACAAGTTTTCAAATTACTTACTTCCTCTCAGTAAAATTCTATGGGACAATTTTTAGTAAGGATTTCCGTCCCTTTTTTCCCGAAGCCTTCTTGATAAATTTTGTTGTTGTTAGGTTTTCTCACCTCATTCTTCTCGAAAAAAACTGGTATGAAGACAGTGACTACCAATTAGTATTGTATGTTGTGTATTGAAAGATTGATTTGTCTTTGAGAAATGTCTATGAAAAAGAACTTCACATTCAAAACACTCTTCTAGTGTATCGTTTTGAAAATGTATAAACTAGTCTTGAGATAGAAATTTGTCGGAAATCTTTTCTTATAAAATATAATATCTGGCTTTTTTTTTCAAAATTTTCAGCCTGCTACTGCGGAACCATGAAAGTGACATTTGCTCTGTGCTTTACACTTGCCGTGCTGATTGCATTGGCGTATTCACAAAGTAAGTATCAGTGAGAACTTCCATTTTGAATAATAAAATCAGCTTTCTAAATCAGAAGTAATATTGTGTCTATCGTAAAAGCAAAGATACCTTTGTTCGAAAATAAAATAACATTTTCCATCGATAAAGATAACTAACAAATGCATAATAGATCGTTTCACTAATTAATTCAATTTTTGGAAATTATATGCTTTGGTTATGGAACGAAGCGTATTAATTAAATTGTTTATTTATTTATCTTGATACAATCCTTTAAATTGCTCGATTCTAGATTCATGCTATGTAGCACCGTTCTGTGACGGAGAAGGCTATCCTGGCGCGCCAGGCTACCAGTTCTACTGCTGTCCATTTGGGACAGGGTTTCCCTCACCAGTTGAAAATAATCCTTTCGAGTGCACGTGTTTTTGAATGGAAACAACTTGATTTGAATAAGGTAATGCTAAAAATGCATTTCATTCTTTCAAGTTATTTCGATTAAATATTTTGTATAGTTTGCAATAGTACAATAAAATAGCCTGAGAAGTAATTTTCTAACAATAAAATATAAAAACTCTGCAGATCACGCACTCAAGAAACTAGGGAGTGAAAGTTAATGAATATATAAAATTACTTTATAACAACAATAGCAACAACAACAACAACAACAAAAATACAGCAAAAACTATAAAAAATATGTCGTTAATGCCACTACTACTGCTACTACTACTACTGCTGCTGCTACTACTACTACTACTACTACTACTACTACTACTACTACTACTACTACTACTACTACTACTACTACTACTACTACTACTACTACTACTACTACTACTACTACTACTACTACTACTACTACTACTACTACTACTACTACTTCACACTACTACTACTACTACTACTACTACTACTACTACTACTAATACTAATATCCTACTTGTGCTTGTACGTGGTATACTACATTTTGAACCCTTTTTTACTAATTCTACTTGTGCTGAGTGGTATACTACATTTTGAACTCTCTTTTTGCTGCCTTATTTGAGTATTACTTTTACTTCATTTTAGCTTCCACATGGTTTTCTTTTTTTATTATTTAAGCGATAGTTTTTCTTAAGTTCTACATTTGTAGAAACAATCTTGTTGTTGTTAGGTTATGATAACATTGTAGTAAACTTGTTTCAAACAAGTTATTACGGTTTTATTACTATGACATTTTCAAATGCTGAATTTTTCTCTGTCTTTCAGTCTTGAATCAAGCCGTTCGTTTTTAATGAGAGGATGATTGGGTGTAACTCAACGTACTATTTTTATTTTTAACGTTTTGAAAAGTGCAATAGGAATTCTCATTAAAAATGTAAGTGTTAAAAAATTTCATCTTTACCTTTTTGTGTTGGTCTCCTTAAAGTTCAGGCTTTTTTCTTATTATGAATTGTCGATTACAGGTCGAATCTAAAAAAGAAGAAGATGCAGCGGTTAGATGATTCTTCTTATCTTATAATAAAACACTCGTCAATGCACTACTGAAACGCAGAGATAATGAAGTGAGATAAAATAGAGAATAAAAAATCAAGACAGAGAGAAAGAGGGGTGACAGAGAATGGAAAGAGAGAAAGCAAGAGAAGAAAGAAAAAAAGGTAGAAAAGAGGAAGGGAGTGAAGGGCCTATGATGACTGATTGAATGAAATTTACCACCAGATCTTTTCTGTGTCTCAACATGCTTCCTGATTCCGAAATTATATCCTCCAAATTCTGTTCTACTGCTTACTACTTTAGAGGTCAGCAGCAGTGGGAACGATAGGTGTGTCAGCTAAGGCACGCTGACAAAGGCTCTTTATGGACACCTCCTTTGTATTACATCTAACCTGACAAGTGAACAAGAAATAATTGCCCCCAATGATAACCAATTGGTTCTTTCAAACGTCAGGTAGTATAAGTTAGTCTTCACAGGGCACCTCCCGTAGTCCGGCAAAATCAGGCAATAAGTGGCTGTCATGAGTGTAGAAATAAATAAGTAGTAATTTATGTGGCTAAAATAAACAAGACCAAATCCCATCCAATATTTTTTCCTCAAGAGTAACACTGGGTTCAAAAGTTCATCTTGCCTTTTTTGCGTTGGTCTCCTTAAAGTTTGGCTTTTTTCTTATTATGAATTGTCGATTACATGTCGAATC
>JAWDGP010007809.1:115000-194440 GCA_033675545.1 Elysia crispata | reverse complement strand
CATAGTTTTTATAAAATGGTTTGACAAGAATTGTTCGGTCGTTAGCAGATCGTAGTGACCGTGAGGGTATGTAAACTCTTAACATGCCAGTTAGGTATTCTGGTGCCATAGTGTTGTTCAGGCACTTAAAAAAAAAAAAAAAAAAAAAAACAAAAAAGACATATCTTGTAGCAGATACGATCATTTATGTTCAACCAGTGCAGCTCTATCAACATTGGCGTAACATGATCTCGCTTCCGCTTTAAGGTAATTAATCTAGTAGCATTGTTTTGAAGATTTTGTAGTCGTTGCAATTGTTGTTTTGGCAGGCCTGCTAACAAAGAATAACAATCCTCAATTCTTGATAGTATTAGTGTAGTTACAAGTGTTTTTGCAACATTATGGTTTATATACTTTCTTATTGAGCTGATTTTTCTTACTTGAAAAAATAAATTCTTACAGAGAATTGAAACAAAAGAAATCATTGACATATATTGGTCTAATATAGCCCCGAGATTTTTCACTTTCTTACTGCATAGTACTTGTACATGTTGTAGTTGTACTTGTTGTAGTTCTAGTTGTACTTGTACTTGTTGTAGTTGTAGTTGTAGATATACTTGTTGTAGTTGTAGATGTAGTTGTATTTGCTGTAGGTGTAGTTGTAGTTGTACTTGTTGTAGTTGTAGTTGTAATTGTACTGTTTTAAATGTAGTTGTACTTGTTGCACTTGTACTTGTTGTAGTTGTAGTTGTAGTTGTACTTGTTGTAGTTGTAGTTGTACTTGTTGTAGTTAAAGTTGTACTTGTTGTAGTTGTAGTTCTACTTGTACTTGTTGTGGTTGTAGTTGTAGCTGTACTTGTAGTAGTTAAAGTTGTAGTTTCAGTTTTAGTTGTACTTGTACTTGTTGTAGTTGTAGTTGTAATTGTACTTGTTTTAGTTGTAGTTGTAATTGTACTTGTTTTAGTTGTATTTGTACTTATTTTACTTGTACTGGTTATAGTTGTAGTTGTACTTTTTGTAGTTTTATTTGTAGTTCTACTTATTATCAGTTAGAGTTGTACTTGTTATAGTTGTAAATGTACTTGTACTCGTTGTTGTTGTCGTAGTTGTAGAATTACTTGTTGTATTTGTAGTTGTACTTATAGTTGTACTTGTTGTAGATGTAGTTGTACTTGTTGTAATTGTAGTTCTACCGTTGTAGTTGTAGTTGTACTTGTTTTAGCTGTACTTATTGTAGTTGTAGTTGTAGTTGTACTTGTTGTAGTTTTAGTTGTACTTATACTTGTTGTAGTTCTAGCTGTAGTTGCACTTGTTGTAGTTTTAGTTGTACTTATACTTGTTGAAGTTGTAGTTGTAGTTGTACTTGTTGTAGTTGCAAATGTAGTTGTAGTTAAACTTGTACTTGTTGTTTTAGTTGTACCTGATCTTGTTGTAGTTAAAGTTGTAGTGGTACTTATTGTAGTTGTAGTTGTACTGCTTGTAGTTGTAGTTGTGGTTGTACTTGTTGTAGTTGTAGTTGTACTTGTTGTACTTGTAGTTGTAGTTGTAGTTGTTTTAGTTGTAGTTTTAGTTTTACTTGTTGTAGTTGTATTTATAGTTGTACTTCCACTTGTTGCAGTTGTAGTGTACTTTTTGTAGTTGTAGTTATACTTGTACTGGTTATAGTTCTACTTGTAGTTGTAGTTATAGTTGTACTTGTTGTAGTTATAGGTGTTTTTGTTGTAGTTGTTGTTGTACTTGACTTTGTTGTAGTTGTAGTTGTACTTGTTGTAGTTTTAGTTCTGGTTGTACTTGTTTTGATTGTAGTTGTACATGTTGTTGATGTTGTACTTGTACTTGTTGTAGTTGTAGTTGTACTTGTTTAGTTGTAGTTGTACCTGTTGTAGTTGTATTTGCACTTGTTGTAGTTGTAGTTGTACTTGTACTTGTACTTTTTGTAGTTAAAGTTGTACTTTAAGTTGTAGTTTGTCTTGTACTTGTTGTATTTGTTTTTGTACTTCTTGTAGTTGTAATTTTAAATGTACTTCTAGTAGTTGTAGTTGTAGTTGTTGTTGTTGTAGTTGTAGTTGTACTTGTTGTAGTTGTGATTGTACTTTTACTTGATTAATTGGTAGTTAAGTTGTATATGTTACAGTTGTAATTATGATTGTACTTGTTGTAGTTGCAGTTGCAGTTGTACTTGTCGTAGTTGTACTTGTTGTAGTTGTAGTTGTTCTAGTTGTAGTTATAGTTGTACTGTAGTTGTAGTTGTACTTGTTGTAGTTGTAGTGGTACTTGTTGCAGTTGTAGTTGTTCTTGTTGTAGTTGTAGTTCTTCATGAACTTTTCGTAGTTGTAGTTGTACTTGTTGTAGTTGTAGTTGTCGTTGTATATGTTATAGTTGTACTTGTAGTTGTACTTGTTCTAGTTGTAGTTTTGGTGGTAATTGTTGTAGTTGTAGTTTTATTTGTTGTAGTTGTAGTTCTACTTATTGTAGTTGTAGTTTAAGTTGTACTTGTTGTAGTTGTAGTTTTAATTGTATTTTAGTTGTATTTGTACTTGTTGTAGTTTAAGTAGTAGTTGTACATGTTGTGGTTGTAGTTGTAGTTGTACTTGTTGTAGTTGTAGTTGTAATTGTACTTGTTTTAATTGTACTTGTACTTTTTGTAGTTTTACTTGTTGTAGTTGTAGTTGTAGTTGTACTTATTGTAGTTGTACTGGTTGTAGTTGTAGTTGTAAATGTACTTTTTGTAGTTGTAGTTATACTTGTTGTAGTTGTAGTTGTTCTTATATTTCTACTTGTTTTAGTTGTAGTTGTAGTTCTTCTTATACTTCTACTTGTTGTAGTTGTAGTTGTACGCTTACTTGTAGTTGTAGTTGTACTTCTTGTAGTTGTAGTTGTAGTTTTACTTGTTGTAGTTGTAGTTGTAGTTGTTGTAGTTGTAGTTGTACTTGTACTTGTTGTAGTTGTAGTATTATTTGTATATGTTGTAGTTGTAGTTGTAGTTGTACTTATTGCTGTTGTAGTTGTACTTGTTGTAGTTGTAGTTGTAGATATATTTGTTGTAGTTATAGATCTAGTTGTGTTTGTTGTAGGTGTAGGTGTAGTTATACTTGTTGTAGTTGTATTTGTAATTGTACTGTTTTAGTTGTAGTTGTACTTGTTGCAGTTGTACTTGTTGTAGTTGTAGTTGTAGTTGTACTTGTTGCAGTTCTAGTTGTAGTTGTACTTGTTGTAGTTGTAGTTGTACTTATTTTTGTTATAGTTCTAGTTGTACTTGTTGTACTTATAGTTGTACTTGTACTTGTTGAAGTTGTAATTATATTTGTACTTGTTGTAAGTGTAGTTGTGTTTGTACTTGTTGTTGTTGTTGTAGTTGTAGTTGTAATTGTTGTATGTGTACTTGTACTTGTTGCAGTTGTAGTTGTACTCGTTGTAGTTGTAGTTGAATTTGTTTAGTTGTTGCTGTACCTGTTGTAGTTGTATTTGCACTTGTTGTAGTTCTAATTGTAGTTGTACTTTTACTTGTTGTAGTTGTAGTTGTAGTGATTATAGTTGTAGTTGTAGTTGTACTTGCTGTAGTTGTAGTTGTAATTGTACTGTTTTAGTTGTAAATGTACTTGTTGTAGTTGTTGTTGTAAGTTGTAGTTGTACTGGTTGTAATTGTAGTTGTAGTTTTACTTCTTGTAGTTGTAGTTGTAGTTGTACTTCTTGCAACTGTAGTTGTAGTTGTACTTGTTGCAGTTGTATTTTTTGTAGTTGTACTTTTTGTAGTTGTAGTTGTACTTGTACTTGTTGCAGTTGTAGTTGTAGTTGTACTTGTACTTGTTGCAGTTGTAGTTGTAGTTGTACTTGTTGTAGTAGTAGATAAAGTTGTACTTGTTGTACTTATTGTAGTTGTAATTGTACTTGTACTTGTTTCATTGGTAGTTTCAGTTGTATATGTTTTAGTTGTCATTGTAGTTATACTTGTTATAGTTGCAGTTGTAGTTGCATTTGTTGTAGTGTACTTGTTGTAGTTGTAGTTGTTGTAGTTGTAGTTTTAATTTTGTAGTTGTAGTTGTATTTGTTGTAGTTGCAGTTGTTCTTGTTGTAGTTGTAGTTCTTCATGTACTTTTTGTAGTTGTATTTGTATTTGTTGTAGTTGTAGTTGTAGTTGTACTTGTTGTAGTTGTAGTTTTACTGTTACTCGTTGTATTTGTAGTTTTACTTCTTGTAGTTGTAGTTGCACTTGTTGTAGTTCAAGTTGTACTTGTTGTAATTTTAGTTGTAGTTTTACTTCTTGTAGTTGTAGTTGCACTTGTTGTAGTTCAAGTTGTACTTGTTGTAATTTTAGTTGTAGTTGTACTTGTTGTAGTTGCAGTTTTTTTTTACTTCTTGTAGTTGTTTTAGTTGTAGTTGTAGTTGTAGTTGTACTTGTTGTAGTTGTGGTTTTAGTTGTACTTGTTATAGTTGTAGTTGTAGTTGTTCTTGTTGTAGTTGTAGTTGTACTTCTTCTAGTTCTAGTTGTCCTTGCACTTCTTGTAGTTGTAGTTGTAGTTGTACTTGTTTTATTTGGAATTTTACTTGTTGTAGATTAGTTGTACTTGTTGTAGTTGTAGTTGTAGTTGTACTTGTTGTAGTTGAAGTTGTACTTGTACTTGTTTTAGTCTTACTTATTGTAGTTTTAGATGTAGTTATACTTGTAGTTTTAGTTATACTTGTACTTGTTGTAGTTGTAGTTGTACTTGTACTTGTTGTAGTTTTAGTGCTGGTTGTATTTTTTGTAGTTGTAGTTGTACATGTAATTGTTGTAGTTATTCTTGTACTTGTGCTTGTTGTTGATGCAGTTGTAGTTTAAATTGTAGTTGTACTTGTTGCAGTTGTAGTTGTACTTGTACTTGTTGTAGTTTTAGTTTTGCTTGTTGTATTTCTAGTTGTAGTTGTACTTGTTGTAGTTTTAATTGCACATGTACTTGTTGTTGTTTTAGTTGTGCGTGTACTTGTTGTAAATGTACATGTAGTTGTTGTAGTTGTTTTTGTACTTGTACTTGTTGTAGTTGTAATTGTACTTCTTTAGTTGTAATTGTACTTTTACTTGTTTTATTGCTAGTTGTAGTTGTATATGCTGCACTTGTAATTATGATTGTACTTGTTGTAGTTGCAGTTGTAGTTATACTCGTTGTAGTTGTAGTTGTTGTATTTGTAGTTGTAATTGTAGTTGAAATTGTACTTGTTGTAATTGTAATGGTAGTTTTACTTCTTGTATTTGTAGTTGTAGTTGTAATTGTATAATTTGTAGTTTTAGATGTAATTGTACTTGTTGTAATTGTAGTTGTAGTTGTACTTGTTTTACCTGTTGTTGTTGTACTGTTGTAGTTGTAGTTGTTGTAATTGGAGTTACACTTTTTGTAGTTGTAGTTGTAGTAGTACTTATTGTAGTTGTAATGGTAGTTTTACTCTTTGTAGTTGAAGTTGTACTTGTTGTAGTTGTAGTTGTAGTTAAAGTTATAGTACATGTTGTATTTGTAGTTGTAGTACTGTTGTAGTTGTAACTGTACTTGTTGTACTTGTACTTGTAGTTATACTTCTTGTACTTGTTGTAGTAGTAGTTGTAGTTGTAATTGTAGTAGTTATTGTTCTACTTGTATTTGTTGTAGTTATAGTTGTTGTAGTTGTACTTGTATTTGTTGCAGTTGTAGTTGTACGTGTTGTAGTTGTAGTTTAAGTTGTACTTGTTCTAGATTTAGTTGTACTTGTACTTGTTGTTGTTGTAGTTGTTCTTTTTGTAGTTGTAGTTTCAGTTGTACTTGTTGTAGTTGTAGTTGTACATGTTCTAGTTGTAGTTGTACTCGTACTTCTTGTAGTTGTAGTTGTAGATGTACTTGTTTTTGTTGTTGTTGTAGTTGTAATTGTACTGTTTTAATTATAGTTGTACTTATTGCAGTTGTACTTTTTGTAGTTGCAGTTGTACTGGTAGTAATTCTAGTTGCAGTTGTTCTTGTTGTAGTTGTAGTTCTTTATCTACTTTTTGTAGTTGTAGTTGTATTTGTTCTAGTTCTAGTTGTAGTTTTACTTATTGTAGTTGTAGTTGTACCTGTTGTAGTTGTAGTTGTAGTTGTACTTGTTGTAGTTGTGGTTGTACTTGTTGTAGTTCTAGTTGTAATTGTACTTGTTGGAGTTGAAGTTGTTCTTGTTGTAGTTGTAGTTTTACTTGTTTAGTTGTAGTTGTAGTTGTACTTGTACTTGTAGTTGTAGTTGTATTTTTGTAGTTTTAGTTGAAGTTGTACTTGTTGTAGTTGTAGTTCTAGTTGTACTTGTTGTAGTTGTAGTTTTACTTGTAGTTGTACTTGTAGTTGTAATTGTAGTTCCACTTGTTCTAGTTGTATTTGTAGTTGTACTTTATGTAGTTGTAGTTGTACTTGTTGGACTTGTAGTTGTACCTGTTGTAGTTGTAGTTGTACTTCTTGGATTTGTAGTTGTAGTTGTAGTTGTACTTGTTGTAGTTGTAGTTGTACGTGGTTTTGTTGTTCTTGTTGTAGTTTTAGTTGTACTTGTTGTAGTTGTTGTTGTACTTGTAATTGTTGTTATAGTTGTACTTGTTGTAGTTGTAGTTGTACTTGTTGTATTTGTAGATGTACTTTTTTCGTTGTAGTTGTAGTTGTACTTGTTGTAGTTGTAGTTGTAGTTGTACTTGTAGTTGTACTTGTTGTAGCTTTAGTTGTATTTTTACTTGTTGTAGTTGAAGTTCTACTTGTTGTAGTTGTAGTGAGAGTTGTACTTGTTGTAGTTGTATTTGCACTTTGTACTTGTTGTAGTTGTAGTTGTACTTGTTCTAGTTCTAGTTGTAGTTTTACTTGTTGTAGTAGTGATTGTACCTGTTGTAGTTGTATTTGTACTTGTACTTGTTGCAGTTGTCGTTGTACTTGTTGCAGTTGTAGTTCTACTCTACTTTTTGTAGTTGTAGTTGTAGTTGTACTTGTTGTAGTTCTAGTTATAGTTGTACTTGTTTAAGTTGTAGTTGTAGTTTTAGTTGTGCTTCTGGTCGTTTTAGTTGTACTTGTACTTGTTGTACTTGTAGTTGTAGTTGTACTTGTACTTTTTGTAGTTTTATTTGTACTTGTACTTGTTGTAGTTGTAGTTGTAGATGTACTTGATGTAGCTGTAGTTGTAGTTGTACTTGTTGTAGTTGTAGTTGTACTTGTTGTAGTTGTAGTTGTAGTTGTACTTGTTGTAGTTGTAGTTGTACTTGTTGTAGTTGTAGTTGTCCTGTACTTGTTGTAGTTGTAGTTGTAGTTGTACTTGTTGTAGTTGTAGTTGAACTTGTTGTAGTTGTAATTATTGTTGTACTTGTTGTACTTCTATTGTAGTTGTACTTGTTGTAGGTGTACTTGTACATGTACCTTTTGTAGTTGTACTTGTAGTTGTACTTGTTGTAGTTGTAGTTGTACTTGTTGTAGTTGTAGTTGTAGTTGTACTTGTTGTAGTTGTAATTGTAGTTGTACTTGTTGTAGTTGTATTTGTAGTTGTACTTGTTGTAGTTGTAGTTGTACTTGTACTTGTTGTAGTTGTAGTTGTAGTTGTACTTGTTGTAATTGTAGTTGTAGTTGTACTTGTTGTAGTTGTAGTTGTACTTGTACTTGTGGTAGTTGTAGTTGTACTTGTTGTATGCTTTAGTTGTAGTTGTAGTTGTACTGGTAGTAATTTCTAGTTGCAGTTGTACTTGTTGTAGTTGTAGTTGCAGTTGTACTTGTTGTAGTTGTAGTTGTACTCTTACTTATTGTACTTGTAGTTGTTGTTGTATATGTTGTTGTAGTATTTGTAGTTGTAGTTGTACGTGTTGTAGTTGTAGTTGTACTTGTACTTGTTTAAGTTGTAGTTGTACTTGTTGTAGCAGCTTTAGTTGTACTTGTACTTGATGTAGTTGTAGTTGTACTTGTTGTATTTGTAGTTTTAGTTGTACTTGTAGTTTTAGTTGTACTTGTTGTAGTTGTAGTTGTACTTGTTATAGTTGTAGTTGTACTTGTACTTGTTGTATTTGTAGTTGTAGTTGTACTTGTGCTTGTTGTAGTTATAGTTGTACTTGTTGTAGTTTTAGTTTTACTTGTTGTAGTTGTAGTTCTAGTTCTACTTGTATTCGTTGTAGTTGTAGTTGTACTTGTACTTGTTGCAGTTGTAGTTGTAGTTGTAATTGATGTATTTGTAGATGTACTTGTACTTGTTATTGCTGTACTTGTACTTGTACTTGTTGTAGTTGTAGTTGTAGTTGTAGTTGTACTTGTTGTAGTTGTAGTTGTAATTGTACTTGTTGTAGTTGTAGTTTACTTGTTGTAGTTGTAGTTGTACGTGTTGCAGTTGTAGTTGTAGTTGTAATTGATGTAGTTGTACTTGTAAATGTTTTAGTTGTAGTTGTAGTTGTACTTGTTGTAGTTTAGTTTTCCTTGTTGTAGTTGTAGTTTAACCTTTTGGTGTAGTTGTAGTTGTAGTTGTACTTCTTGTTGTTGTAGTTGTAGTTGTAATTGTTATAGTTGTAGTTAAAGTATTACTTGTTGTTGTTGTGGTAGTTGTACTTGTTGTAGTTGTAGTTGTACTGTACTTCTTGTAGTTGTAGTTGTAGTTGTACTTGTTAAAGTTGAAGTTGTAGATGTACTTGTTGTAGGTTGTAGTTGTACTTGTTGTAGTTTTGTTGCAATTGCAGTGTTTTAGTTCTCGTTGTACTTATTGTAGTTGCAGTTGTAGTTGTACTTGGTGTAGTTCTACTGGTTGTAATTGTAGTTGTAGTTGTACTTGTCGTAGTTGTAGTTATAGTTGTACTTGTTGTAGTTGTTCTTGTACTTGTTGTAGTTGTAGTTGTACTTGTACTTGTTGTAGTTGTAGTTGTAGTTGTACTTGTTGTAGTTGTACTTGAAGTTGTACTTGTTGTAGTTTTAGTTGTACTTATACTTTGTTGTAGTTGTAGTTGTATTTATGTAGTTGTACTTGAAGTTGTACTTGTTGTAGTTGTAGTTGTACTTGTACTTGTTGTAGTTGTAGTTGTACTTGTACTTGTTGTATTTGTACTGTTGTATTTATAATTGTACTTGTATTTGTTAGAGTTGTACTTGTACTTGTTGCAGTTGTATTTTTACCTGTATTTGTTGTAGTACTTGTACTTGTACTTTTTTAATTTGTACTTGTGCTTGTTGTAGTGTAGTTGTACTTGTATTTGTTTTCGTTGAAGTTGTACTTGTACTTGTTTTTTTTTGTATTTGTACTTGTACTTGTTGTAGTTGTAGTTTTACTTTTACTTGTACCTGTTGTACTTGAAGTTGTACTTGTACTTGCTGTAGTTGTAGTTATACTTGTTTTGATTGTAGTTCTAGTAGTACTTGTAATTGTTTTAGTAAAAGTTTTACTTTTACTTGTTGTGGTTGTAGTTGTACTCGTTCTTGTTGTAGTTGTATTTGCACTTATAGTTATTGTAGTTGTAGATGTACTTTCAATTTTTAAAATATACTTCTACTTGAACTTGTTACAGTTGTAATTTTACTTGTTGTAATTGTACTTGTACTTGTACATGTTGTAGTTGTACTTTTACTTGTATTTTTTGCAGTTGCAGTTGTACTTGTATTTGTTGTATCTGTAGTTGTACTTCTACTTATTGTAGTTATAGTTGTACTTGTACTTGCTGTAGTTGTAGTTGTACTTGTACTTATTGTGGTTGTAATTATACTTGTACTTAATATAGTGCTACTTGTACTTGTAAATGTTTTAGTTTTACTTGTTGTAGTTGTAGTTGTTCTTGTACTTGTTGTAGTTGTACTTTTACTTGTTGAATTTGTAGTTGTACTTTCACTCGTTGTAATTGTAGTTGTACTTGTACTTATTGTAGTTGTAATTTTACTTGTACTTGTTGTAGTTGTAGTTTTACTTGTACTTGTTTTTTTGTAGTTAAACTTGTACTAGTTATAGTTCTAGTTGTACTTGTCCTTAATGTAGTGCTTATTATACTTGTACTTGTTTTAGTTTAATTTGTTGTAGTTGTACTTGTTGTAGTAGTATTTTTACTTGTTGAAATTGTATTTGCACTTGTACTTATTGTAGTTGTACTTGTACTTATTGTAGTTATAGTTGTACTTGTAGTTGCCTTTATTTATTTTAAGTACAATTACAGCTACAACAAGTACAAGTACAACTACAACTACAACAAGTACAAGTACAACTAAAACTACAACAAGTAAAATTAAAACAAGTACAAGTATAAATAGCACTACATTAAGTACAAGTACAACTACAACTATAACAAATACAAGTATAACTACAACTAAATCAATTACAAGTACTATTAGAACTACAATAAAAACAAGTACAACTACAACTACAACTACAACAAGTACAAGTATAATTACAACTGTAACAAGTGCAAGTACAAGTAAAACTACAAGTACAACAAGTACAAGTACAACTATAACAAACACAAATACAACTATAACAAATACAAGTACAAGTATAACTACAACAAGTACAAATACAACAAGTTTAAGTACAACTACAACAACAACAAATACAAGTATAACTACAACTACAACAAGTAAAACTAAAACAAGTACAAGATAACTAGCACTTTATTAAGTACAAGTACAATTACAACTACAACAAGTACAAGTACAACTACAACTGAAATAAGTACAAGTACAATTACAACTACAACTTCAACAAGTACAAGTACCACTACAACTACAATAAGTATAGGTACAACTACAATTACAATGAGTAAAAGTACAACTACAAATTCAACAAGTAAAAATTCAACTACAGCTACAACAAGTAAAACTAAAACAGGTACAAGTATAACTAGCCCTACATTAGGTACAAGTACAGTTACATTTACAACAAGTACAAGTACAACTAAAACTACAACAAGTAGAAGTACAACTTCAATTGGAACATGTACAAGTACAACTATAACCACAAAAAGTACAAATACAACTACAACTACAACAATTACAAGTACATCTATAACAAGTACAAGTACAAATACAACAAGTACAACTGCAACTACAAAAAGTACAAGCACAACTACAACAAGTACAAGTACAATTATAACTACATCAAGTACAAGTACAATTACAACTACAACAAGTACAGGTACAACTACAACAAGTACAATTACAACTTTAATTACAACAAGTACAAGTACAACTACAACTACAACTACAATAAGTACAATTACAACTACATTTACAACGAGTAAAAGTACAAATAAAAATTCAACAAGTACAAATACAACTATAACTACAACAAGTACAAGTACAACTACAACAACTACAACTAAAAAAAGTACAAGTATAACTACAACTACATTAAGTACAAGAACAATTACAACTACAACAATTATAAGTACATCTTCAACTTAAACAAGTACAAGTACAACTAAAACTACAACAAATACAACTATAACTACAATAACTAGAAGTACAACTATAATTACAATAAGTACATCTACAACCATATTAAGTACAAATACAACTAAAACCACAACAAGTACAAGTACAAGTGCAGTTACAACAAGTACAAGTACAAGTACAACAAGTACAAGTACAATTACAACAAGAACAAGTATAATTACATTTACAACAAGAACAAGTATAACTACATTTACAACAAGAACAAGTATAACTACATTTACATCAAGTACAAGTACAAGTAGAAATACAACAAGTACAAGAACAACTATAACTACAACAAGTACAAGTACAACTAAAACTTTAACAAGTACAACTACACTAACATTAAGTAAAAGTACAACTACAACTACAACATTTAGAAGTACAACTAGAACTAATACAAATAGAAGTACAATCAAAACTACAACAATTAATACAAATACATCTACAACTACATTAAGTACATGTTCAACTACAACTACAGCAAGTACAAGTACAAAAACAAATACAAGTAAAACAAGTACAAAAACAAGTACATTGTGAGTGAAGTTCATAAGCAGTGGGGGAATGAAAAGCGAGAATGTATGAAGGCTTTAGACTTAGACTTAGACCTATAAAACCCGAGCAGCGCGAAAGTTCACTCTCTTTTGCATTGCATTGTTGATGGAGGAAGAAGACGGGAGATTTTACCTTAGTAGAATTTAATCGGGAGAGGTGAGAAGTTTTGTCATCAGGATCTAGTTTTAAATGTAAATAGTAAAATAATAAAAGAGGATTTAGAGATTTAAAGAAATAATTAATTTCCTGTCAGAAGTTTTTCTTTATTATGTCTAGTGAATCATGATGTTGTTGATTATTGTTGATATAGATTAACGATTAAATAGCTGATGCTAAATTAAAAACTGTTTTCCTATTCTTTTGCAGTAAAAAATTATACTAAAAATAAGCACCCGTACAGAAAAAAAAACAAAAAGAAAAAAATATTAAAAATAAAATTAAACAAATCTCCTAATCTTCAATTTGCCTAAATTATTGTTAGCAAAAAGGAAAAGGCAATTTATTGCTTCATAAATGGAAAAAAAAGAAATTGTGTCCTAGGTGACAAGCAAAAATAATTTATACTTATACTGAGAGGTACAAAAGGAAACGGCCTCATGAACTGAGTTAAAAAAAAAATTATATGTAATATATATATGTATATATATATATATATATATATATACATTTAAAAAGTCTGGGAGAGAAGAATACTGGTCGCTTTCTGAACGGTATTATAATTACAACTACAACTAATACACCTACTACTACAACTACACATACAATAACAACTATTACAACTAAAACTACAACTACAACACCAACAACTACAACTACTACAACTACAACTAAAACTACAACAACAACTACAACAACTCCAACTACAACAACTATAACTACAACAACTACAACTACTAAAATAAAACTACAAGGACTATAACTACAACTACAACTAACAATACAACTACTACAACAAAAACTACAATAACATCTACAGCTAAAACTACAACTACAACTACAACTACAAGTACTGAAACTACAAAAACAACTACTACAACTACAACAACAACAACTACAACTTAAACTACACCTAAAACTACCACAACTAAAACTACAACTCTAACTACAATAACAACTACTACAACTGCAACTACCACTACAACTTCAACTTAAAAACTACAACTACAACTACAACAACTACAACTACAACTACAACTACAACAACTACAACTATTACTATAACAACTACAACTACAACTATTTCAACTATAACTACACTAAAACTACAATAACAACTGCAACTACAACTACAACTAAGACAGCAGCAACAACTACTACAACTACAACTACAACTACAAATTCTACAACTATAACTATAATAACAACCACAATAACATTTACAAAAACATTTACAACAACAAATACAACAACCACTTAAACAGCATTTACATTAAAAACTACAACTACAACTACAACAACAATTATATCTAATACAACTTTAACAACAACTACAACTGCTACTATCACTACAACTACTACAGATATTACTACAACTACACATACAAATACAACTACAAATATTATAAATACAACTACAACAACTACAACTACAACTACAACTAATACAACTAGAATTACAACCACAACTACAACTACAACTAGTAAAACTTCAACTTCAACTACAACTTCAACTTCTACAACTACAAAAACAACTACTTCAATTCCTACAACTACAACAACAACTTCAACAAGAACTATAACTACAATTACCACCCTTAAGACAACTACAACTACAACTACTAAACTACAACTATACCTACAACTACTACAACTACATTTAGAACTACAACTGCAACTACAACTACAATTACAACTGAAACTACAACTACTACAACTACAACTACTACAGATACAAGTAATACTACAACTACAAATTCTACAACTTTAACAACAACACCAACAACAACTACATTAACAATTTAAAAAAACAACAATACCTTCAACAACTACAAAATTGAACTACATTTAAAACTACAACTACATTACAACTACTACACTTACTACAGCTACAACTACAACTAGTACACTTACTACAACTACAACTATTACAACTACAACAACTTCAAATAAAACGACAACTACTACAACTGTTTTTAAAACTACAACTACAACTACCACTACAATTACAAATACAACTACAATCACTAAAACTACTACTACAACTACTACAGATATAACTACAACTACAACTTCAACTACAAATACTACAACTACAACTACAATTACTGTAACTACAACTACTACACTTACTACAATTACAACTACAACTACAACACTTACTACAACTACAACTACTACAACAATAAATACAACTTAAACTAAAACTGCAACTACTACAACTGTTTTTACAACTACAAAACAACTTTAACTTCAAAAACTGCAACTAAAACTACACTTACTACATCTAAAACTACAACTACAACTATAACTTCAACAACTACAACTACTACAACTACAACCAAAACTACAACCGCAATTTTCACTACAACAACAACTACAAATACAACTATTACAACTACAATAACAACAACAACATTTAAAACAATAATAAGAACTACAACTACAACAACATCTACAATAAGAGCTGCAACAAAAACTACAACTGCAACTACATCTACAACTAAAACTACTATAATTACAACTACAACTTTAACTTTTTTACAGCTATAACTACAACTACAACTACAATACAACAACAACAACAGCAACAACTACAACTACTACTACAAGTAAATCTGCAACTACAACTACATCTGCAACTACAACTACAACAACATCTACAATAAGAGCTGCAACAAAAACTACAACTGCAACTACATCTACAACTAAAACTACTATAATTACAACTACAACTTTAACTTTTTTACAGCTATAACTACAACTACAACTACAATACAACAACAACTACTACAACTGCAACTACAACTACAAATACAACTTCAACTACAACTACAACTACAACAATAACAACCACTACAAGAAAAAATACAACTTCAACTTCTACAACTACAACTACAATTAGATACACAACAACAATTACAACAACAAATACAACAAAAACTTCAACAACAACTACAAAGACAACTACAATTACAACTACAACTACAATTATAGCTACTAAAACTTTAACTAGAACAACAACTACTACTATAACTACAACTACTACAACTACAACTACTACAACTACAACTACAACTACAATTACAAATACTAAAACTACAATTACTACAACTACAACTACAACTCCTACAAAAACAACTACAATTACAACTACAACAAGTACAATTAAAATAACAACCACAATTACAACTAAAATTACAACTACCACTACATCTACCATAACTACAACTACAACTACAACTACAATTACTACAACTACATATAAAACTACAACTACAACTACAACAACTACAACTACAACTAAACAACTACATCTTGAATTACAACCACAATTACAACTACAACTACAACTACAACTACAACTACAACTAATACAACTACAACTACAATAAAAACTACAATAACCACTACAACTAAAACTAAAACTACAACAACTACTACAACTGCATCTACAAAAACAACTGCTAAAACTACTTTACAACATTAACTACAACAACAACTACTAAAACATTTACAAAAAAAACCAACTACAACAACAACTTCTACTTCTTCAACTACAACTACTACACTTATTACAACTACAGCTACAACTACTACATTTTCAACAACAACTACAACTAAATTTACAACTACAATTATTACAAGTATAACTACAACTACTACTACAGGTACAACTATAACTACACATACAACTACAATTACAAATATTACAACTACAACTACAACTATAACTACCTTAACTACAACTACAATTACAACTACTACAACTACAATTAAAACTACAACTACAACTACAAACAAGGCTACAAGTTCAACTACTACAACTACATTTACAACTATTGCAACTACAACTACAACAACTAAAACTACAACTACAACTACTACAACTAGAATTACAACCAGAACTACAACTACAACTTCAACTACAACTAGTAAAACTTCAACGTCACTTACAACTACAAATTCTACAACTACAAAAGTAACAACTGCAATTACTACAACTACAACAACTTCAACTACAACTAAATTTACCACACTTACGACAACTAAACTACAACTACTACAACTACATTTAAAACTACAACTACAACTACAACTACAATTAAAACTAGAACTACAACTACTACAGCTACAACTACAACAACAACTACTACAACATTTACAAAAACAACAACTACAATAACAACTTCAACAACAATTAAAAGAATAATTTTAAATACAACTACAACTGCTACACTTACTACAACTACAACTACAACTTTTACAGCTTCAACTATACTACAACTACAATTACAACTACAATTGTTACAACTATAACTACAACTACTACAGGTACAACTACAACTACACATACACTAACAATTAAAAATATTACAACTACAACTACAACAACAACAACTACAAATACTACAACTACAACTACAACTATAGCTACCTTAAATACAACTACAACTACAACTATAACTATAACTACAACTACAATTACAATTACAAGTTTAACTACTAAAACTACAACTACAACTATTACAACTACAACTACAACTACAACAACTAAAACTACAACTACTACAACTAGAATTACAACCACAACTACGACTACAACTTCATCTACAACTACAACTACAACTATGAAAACTTCAACTTCATCTACAACTACACAAAACAACTACTACAATTACTACACCTACAACAACAACTTCAACTACAACTAAAACTATAATTACCACACTTACGACAACTAAAACTACAACTGCTACAACTACAACTACTAAAACTACAAGTATAACTACAAATACTACAACTACATTTAAACTACACCTACAACTACAATTACAACTACAACTACTACAACTACAACTATTACAGATATAACTAACTTTACAACTTCAACTACAACTATAACTTCTACAACTACAACATTAACGACAACAACAACTACATTAACAATTACAAAAACAACAACTACAGCAACATCTTTAACAACACTACAAAAACAACTTCAACTACATTTACAACTACAACTTCAACTAAAAAACTATAACTATTACAACAATTACAAATAGAACTACAACTACTAAAACTACTACTACAACTACTACAGATAAAACTACAAATACAACGTCAACTACAACTACTACAACCACAACTACTGCAACGAAAATAACAACCACAACTACCACTAAAACTACAACTACTACAACTGTAACTACAAATACTACAACTTCTTCTTCTACAACTACTAATAAAACTACAACTACAACTACTACTAAAAATACACCTACAACTAAACTACAACTTCAAGTACAAGAACTGCAAATACAACTACACTTACTACATCTAAAACTACAACTACAACTACAACTTCTACAACTTCAACTACTACAACTGCAACTACAACTATAACTGCAACTACAAATAAACTACAACTACAATTACAACTACTAAAACTACAACAACAACAACATTTACAACAACAATGAGATTTACAACTACAACAACATCTACAACAACGGCTGCAACAACAACTACAACTGCAACTACATCTACAACTACAACTACTACAATTACAACTACAACTACTACAAATATAACTACAACTACAACTTTAGCTACAACTATACATACAACTACAACTAAACTACTACAAGTACAGCTGCAACTACAACAACAATAACTACAACTACATTTACAACTACAACTAAAATTACTACAACTACAACTACTACAAGTACAACTACAACTACTACAACAACAACTACAACTACAACCATAACTTCAACTACAACTACTACAACAACAACTACAACTACAACTGCAACTACAATTACAACTACTAGAACTAAAACTACTACAATTACACTAACAACTACAGTTACAACTACATTTACAACTACAAATACAACTACAACTACTGCAATTACAAGTACATGTACTACAATTACAATTACAACTAAAAGTACAACTACAACTACTACAACTACAACTACACCAACAACTACAACTACAACTACTACAACTATAACTACAACTACTATAACTACAACTACAACTACAATTACAACTACAACTACTACAACTACAACCACTACAACTATAACTACAACTACTACAACTACAACAACAACTACTACAACTACAACTAAAACTACAAATACAACTACAACTACTACATTTACAATAACAACTACAACTACAACTTCAACTACAACTACAACTACTACTACGAATATTACAACTACAACTAGAATTACAACTACAACAACAACAACAACAACTAATTACAAGTACATCTGAAATACAGTTTCTACAACTATAACAACATTTTACAATTACAATTACATCTACAACTACTACAACTGCAACTACTACAACTACAACTACTACAACTACTACAACTACAACTAGAACTACTACAACTACAACTACAACTAAAACTTCAACTACAAATACTACAATTAAAACTACAATTACTACAACTAAACTATAACTACAACTTTAACTACTACAACTACAACTACAACTACTGCAACTACAACTACTACAACTACAACTACAACTACAACTACTACAACAACAATTACAACTACAACTAGTACAACTACAACTACAACTACAACTTTAACTACTACAACTACAACTACAACTACTACAACTACAACTACAACTACTACAACTACAACTACAACTACAACTACTACAACAACAATTACAACTACAACTAGTACAACTCTAACTTCAGCTAAAACTACAGCAACAACTACCACAACTTCAAATACAACTACCACAACTTCAACTACAACTACAACTACTACAACTACAACCAAAACTTCAACTACAAATACTACAATCAAAACTACAACTACTACAACAACAACTACAACTACAACTTTAACTACTAGAACTACAACTACTCAACTACAACGACAACTACTACAACAACAATTACAACTACAACTAGTACAACTCTAACTTCAGCTAAAACTACAGCAACAATTACTACAACTACAAATACAACTACCACAACTTCAACTACAACTACAACTACTACAACTACAACTAAAACTTCAACTACAAATACTACAATTAAAACTACAACTACTACAACTACAACTACAACTACAACTTTAACTACTACAACTACAACTACAATTACAACTACAACTAGTACAACTCTAACTTCAGCTAATACTACAGCAACAACTACTACAACTACAAATACAACTACCACAACTTCAACTACAACTAAAACTACAACCACAATTGAGTTCTTCCCTTCGAAAATAAGTACACTAGAACTAACGTATCTGTTTTATTGTTCCAAAAATCCTGACAAATTTATTGGATTCTGAGTTTATGGCAAAGTAAAATGTTTAGTCACCACATTCTTCAACGACCCCCATCCCAGTCTCTGCTTGACGGTGACAAGATTATGAGAAATAAGAACCTTCTAAGGTTGTGTCTTACACCTGCTGTCGTGAAAGAGGACTGGAGAATAGATTGCATGATAATAACCAACTAAACCTGAAAAGGATCTTTTTTCATTCTTGGTGGTCGGTCTCGGGGCGTCTTTCATTTTCTCAACATGGCGGTCATGAACCGTCCCTCTTCCAAGGCGGTGTCCTAGGAGATGTATGAATAGGATTATTTTAAACGGACTCATTAAATATTTGTTACCGACAGACCACAAAATTATCCCTTTAAACTTGATTCATTAAAGTAGAGATAAATGCTGCTTGTTTCCTTGTGCTGATTATTGAAGCTCTTACTTGTACATGAAGCAATGGTGTTGCAAGCTGAAAATTGCTTCGTGTGAACATACCGCAATGGCAATGCCCTTATGGTTTTTAACTTATCTTTCATGTAATATTCACAGTGAAAATAGTTAAGTAAAATCTTATTCCACTCATTCATTCTTTTAACTTTTCCATGACTACCCGTAGCTGATGATGGTATTCGATGTAGATCTAAAATTATGGCCGTTTGGCCTGAAAATCATAGCGGTCAGACAGACAGACCTTAACCTACTAATGATAGTAATTTTTATCTGTCATTTCTTATGACGAGTGTGCTCCATTTGTCTTGGAAGATTGATTTATGACTCGTTCAAAAAATTCAAAACCATTCACTGAACCAATCGTTAACCAACCCGTGTGGACGCAAAGCTCGATAACACAGTGTAATCGAAACATCTCAACCCTCCGTCACAATAATAAGAATTATAATACCGTTCAGAAAGCGATCAGAATTCTTCTCTCCCAGACTTTTTGATCCACTTAGCCCCAGGTCGGCTCCCAGACGACTCCGACACAATAAAAGCCGAACTCCTCAACGGTTACTCTCCAGTTTATCAGTGTTGTTACGGGCTCGCCAGGGGTATTCTCCCCTCCAGTATTCCCCAAACTCGTCTCGAGAGCTGATCCTCAGGCCGACCAATTACATTCTGCTCCCGTTTTAAAAGAAAATCATGACCGAAAAAAACAAAACAACTCTTCAACTGAAAGTGAGTACAGTACAGACCACGGTGAAAAGTGGGGCACGTCCGTCTCTGGCCCCTGTCTACAACCTCGAGTCTGACCATGAAAATCAAACTTATTTCATTAGCAAAAGGTTGGGCATTTTTCATGGCACTCTATCCTCCAGGGAGCGGGTATTTTGGTTTTCTTTACTTTCTTTACGTCTATTCCTCATCAAAGTCCTACCCTATAATTTTTTTTTTCATATGAGACGTTTAGATATTCCAGTGTAGATTGCCATGCTATTCATTACGATCACCGATATATCGTATTGCTTGTTCTTTATATTTTGGGTTGTTTGTTGTTTGTGTGTGTGGGGGAGGGGGGGGAGGGTTTCTTTGCTGTTGTTTTTTGGTGGATTTTTTTTTTCAACCTTACTTATGATAGTCTTTGTCATTTAAAGTTTACGCTTAAGCTTTGTCTCGAACTTTTTTTTAATTAAATCTGTTATGTAAGGGAAAAGCCTGATCTCTAAAGTTTGATTTATTTGAATAAACTTCACAGCATTTGAAATTAAGGATTATGGAGTAATGTCCATGTTTTGTAACTCTCATGTAGCTGATATAACTCATGATGATAAACAGTTTAAGACTGGCGAATTAAAAGTGCAGGCTTACAATGTTCAAAAAAAATCCGTATACATGTATTTACATCGTACTGCATATAACTGTTTACCGCCCGCCCATTCTGAAGAATTGCTTACCGGTATGTTTCATAGGACTTAACTACGTGTAATCCATCAAAAAACTACCTAGTTATCAGTTATCTTTGTAAGCTTACTGTCATCTGTGTGTGTCTGTGTCTGTATGTGTGTACGAAACGAGAAAAAACATTTTTTTTTTTTAATGCAACCAACCATCTTGCGGGTGACTCAAAAAAAACCTTACATTGTTGGCAAGAAAAAGGTTCTCAAACGGAAAAAAAAAATTAATAAATAAAAACAAAATCAAATAGGCCCCACAATTTCGTGAGCCACAAAGTGGTTCCACAAATAACTGCCGAGAATTGATGGATACAAACTTTAAATTAGATACTTAATAATTCATAACCCAGGGCAAAGGCCTTAAAAATGACCAGACTAGAAGGTTTGTGAAGAGAGCCATTATAGAACAGAACAATTAATTAAAGTATTAAATGTTTCATTGTTTTGAAGCAATGCGTTCTTTTAGAGTCACTGATCCATCGATGCATTATCGTCAAGGCACTGAACTCCGAGACGACCAAAGGAATGTCACTCTTTATTCCCGACTCGTGGTCTGAAGAGAGTTGCGTACCTTGTATTTTTTTTCAATTCTGCAATCTAAAATTCGCAAAGAGTTCTCAATAAACCCAGGTTATTGAGAATGGATGTGACTAAATGATGGACGTAAAATATTACTCATATGTGCTGTCGAAACCCAAATCGGACAAGCAAGCTGAATATTAACCACAAAAAGTTGAGCGAATGCAGAGCATTGTTTCTCGGTTACAGACAATAACTCCCAATGTTAAATATTAACACCGTGCATAAATGCTATATTTTCTGTGAATAACAGCATCTAGCCAGAACAAATCCTCACCAATCAAAAATTCAAAGAAAAGAAAAATTCCATGACAAAATAAAATAATACAAAAAGCCATGTCTTTGGAGGGTTGCCCCTGACCTCTCTAGAGAACAGCAAAGTAAACGCTCGTGGTTTTGCCACTTCGATGATTAAACTCTAAAACAATTCTAAGCACTCACACACACACACACACACACAATTTTTTTTTCAGCCCCTTACATGCATAAGGGCTCTCTAACTGGTTATCTTAGCAGATGGCACAAACCTGAATAATCGTCCAAAAAGTTCTCTCTCTACCATATGCACAGGTAGGATCAAGACCTGTCTTCGTTAACGTTTATACATTATTTTTGTGTGCGAAATTAAAAGTTTTGAATAAGTGATACCTATTTACGTAAGGTTTTTTTTTTTCTGTTTTGTTTTGTTTTTGTTTCTTAACCAACGTATGGTATGGTAAATAAATGTAAGATTTTTTTTTTTTTTGGGGGGGTGTATAATATTGTTGATTCAAATAATAGCAATTAAACGACATATTTTAAACAATTATTTAATTTTTCCTATGCATTGATCAAACCAATGATTTTCTATGTTAAGTATTTTCTACTCTGAATTTGTGAGTATTTTATCGATTCTTTTAAATTAATGTTGATCTTCTAGCAAAAAAAATTATCGTTCTGAGTTCCATATCCCATTACCGAAGGTTGAAAAAAAATAAAAGGATTTTAAAATTATTTTTTTTTTAAGAAAATTAATAAATAGTTAATAAATAACCGGAATTTTAACGACTATCTCTTTCGACTTTCCTAGACTAGAGTAGCCTACCTTCCTAAGGGAGGTTACTAAAAGAAAAGTTAATAAACAATATGGCAGCCTCCATCACGTATCTTATTTGAATTCTTGCCATTACTGTTTCATCATCTGAACAGTCGGTCTTGCTTTCTAACATCACGATAAAATGTTTGTCCTGGTGAAAATGAAAGATACAGTCAGAATTCCTCCTAATCTCTTTCATTTGGACACGATGGATGCAATACGTGAATCCCTGAACAAGAAATTTGCCAACAAAGTAAGTAGGCTACCGGTGAATAAAAGATTTAAATTGATCTAGATCTAGACTCTAGATTTAGATCTGGTAAATTTGCAGATATCGGCCGAAGTCACTTAGGCTTCACAATTAAATGTGTCTTGAAGAATTCAAAACTTGCAGTTTAATGGGATTTTAGAGCAACACAAAAATGCTCATATCTTGAAAAGTATTTATTTGCGACACATAAAACCTTCGTATATTCGTGTTCAGCATATCAAATTCATTTAGACAAATATACAAATTTAAAGCTTAGGGTGAGCTGGGCCGATAACTGCAGTAATACCCTAGATCTATACATTTTTAAGACTAGTTCTAGGTCTAGATTTGATTAAATTATTATATCTAGGCTTATTTTTTTTATTTCAAGAATTTCAATATATTGATTCTATTTTAGAAACATCCATCATAAATTTCCAATATTGTTTTGCAGAGTTTGTCAAAATCTAGATCTAGACTACTTTATGTATTTAGTATTAAAGGCAATTTGAATATTGATTGAGATCTAGATCTATAGATGTCTTGGTTCCGGTGTCTCAGTTGGCTTAAGTGGGAACTGTCTCCAAAGACACAAGAAATAATAACAAGATAATGTGTACAATTAATCAACGTTCTGTCCAAGAGGGTATTAGACATGCAAGGCCATATTGCTTTTCCTGGTTGGAATAATGGTTGCATCCATCTTGGACTGTGCAGATTGAACAGAAATTGCACAGTAAAAGAAGACATACTGAAGGCACATTTATAAAGTAAAGCTAGAAATTTGAATAATTTTAATCAATCAAAATGTCTTCTGATTAGTTTGTAGTTTCAAAATTGAACTGCTTAGAACCCTATCATGTAATCTATAAAACTATTACAGTTTGGTCACTAAAAGGGACGTTAAAATTTTAAAAACCATTTGTTTTAACAGAAAGTCCAAATTTTTCAGCCACATCTGTCAAAAGTTTGCAGGATCAGATGAATTGGCAGTAATTTGTCTAAAACGATAAGAATTGTTAAATGTTTACTAATTTGTTTTTCATTCCAATCTGTTTATATAGTAAGTGCTTTTTTTCTAATAAGCAATCTACACCAGGGTTGCTGGCCATATTGTCAAAGAGCTAGAACACAGTTTTATCAAACCTTAACAGATTATTATAATTGACATGATATGCCATTAGAAAGGCCAAAAAGGGTTGAATGGAAATAAGTGAGATTTGATGCAAGTCAAAACAAATTTAACACGATTAATGTACTCATTACTTACAACTCTAAGGTATCATGATACCTAAAGTAAGTTCTTATGGCCACAAAAATACAAATAGGCCTATGTTAAGTAAATACTTTGAAATAGAAATAGATTTATTAACTTAAAATGTAGCCTTTTTATTTTAAAGCATTGCTTTGTGAAATCATATATTAAATTTAAAGTACAAAAAAGAAGGATCACTCAATGCTTTTAAGAATTCTGAATAAAATTTATATTCACATATATATATACTATATATGTGTACAATAATAAAGTATAAGTTTTTGTTGTTGTTTTTTTTATGTGTTATGCAGATCTTGTACTATCCTGATTATAGGTTGTTTACAAAGTTGGACTGTGTATTGCTTTGTGGGATGTTGAGAAAATTGAAGAGAGTTTTATATTTCCTGGTGATGGAGCAACTCATACCATAGGTCAGTACAATACATGAGAAACTAAAAGAGCGACAGAACTATTTAGAGGTGATTTATATGTAAATCATAACATAGAAATTTCTTCTTTAAATAAAGTTTTTATAGAGCCAAATCTGCAGAACTCTAACTGTGATATTTAGAAACTGTGAGCTTGGCAGTGTCTACTTCTCTGTCAGGAAAGCACTGTATCTGTTTCAAAATTTGTTATGACTGACAAAGTCTTACTTTCCTTAGAATCAGTGTTTTGAATTGAAAGGAAAAAAAACAACCATTTTGAAAATGTGGTACAACAAGGCTGCACTTGCTCTTCTTTTTAACCATAGCTTACATCTTTTATAAACATCACCTAACTACAAAAATTGAACTTTATAGATGTGCTCTAGCTATGTAGTTGTTCATTGTGATATCTGTCTCTTTGTCTGAAATCAAAGCATGTTTTTCAGTTGTTTTCTTTTAAACCATTTTTGGGGGACCTGCTGTATTGAAACTATGTACTTCATAATTTTGAGAAGAGAATGAAATGGAATGATATCAATCTAACTTGATGAGTAAATGTGCAACTCACTTTGGATCAGGTTGCATCAAATCTGGCTCAACACACAGTAGCAACGAAGTTGCACGCTGAGATGCAGAAACATTTTCATCATGAGCATAAACTAAAAATTCTGTCCACACAATATTCAAAATGCCCTTTTCCTGTTTTTCTTTCACTAGATTATTTTGTTTATGACAGAAAACTTGACAAACATCACAATATATATATACAGAAACATTTATTCTATTGCAGTTGTTCTTTTTACCATTTCCCTTCCAGTTCATTTCAGGTATGTTGTGTTCCGACCATTTGTAGATGAAATACTGATAGGCAGAATTAAAAGTTGCAGCAAAGATGGTGTCCATGGTGAGCTCAAATCGTAATTTGAATAAAAAGGAAATTCAATGTTGTATCAACACTTTTTTCTTTTCCTAATTATTTTATGATCAAATAAAGATAGGCAATAAGAGACAGAGTGACAAGTGGCTATAAAAGCTAATGATGTTATTACACTTAGAATACAAAAAGGATATTTGGGAAATTAAACTAATTAATTTTTCAACATTCACGCTTACAAACAGGTGTTAAAAGATTCCCTTCGCATTATAAGGACACATATTCTGTTGGTTTTTTTTTTGGGGGGGGTTGTTAATTTTTGTTTTGTTTTTTTTATCAACACTCGATCTCATGTTTGAACTTCTCTTTCAGGATTC
Organism: Elysia crispata; assembly: GCA_033675545.1. Classification (NCBI taxonomy): domain Eukaryota; kingdom Metazoa; phylum Mollusca; class Gastropoda; family Plakobranchidae; genus Elysia; species Elysia crispata. The sequence goes on along the minus strand of JAWDGP010007809.1, from coordinate 168,306 downwards.
TTGTTAGAAAATAAATTATTTTAATGTGCCGGTAATGTGGCAAAACTTTGTGAAATATATTACGCATAGAATGTGATGATCAGATTTTATGTAACATGAATTAATTTTTAACAATACTTTCTCTCTAAGTTTAGCTCATTTGATTGCCAAAGACTAATTTGATAGCCTTAATGGATGTTTCAAGTTCTAACAAAAGATGAATAGTGTTTATATCAATTATCTTCATAATCACATCAAAATAAATTTGTACAAACACACACATTTGTTTTAATTGTGAAAGATCTTCTTTGTTAGCGAAATCTCAACATGCTGTGCTACCTTTTCAAATCTTGTGAACTGATCACGAGAAAAAGAAGTGTTTGATAATACTCTTTAGTGTTCAAACAAATTGAAATGTCATGTAATTCCAGAAATACAAGGGTGACCAGACCTACCGCATTCAAAAATATATTTTTCTTCTTTTTGACTCAGGTTTCAAAATGTTTTAAGAATAAGATCCTATTTCTTTTGAAAAGGAGATCTATAGGTGGCTCGTCCACAAAATTTTGCCATTGCTCATAGATGGGAGAAGGAAAATTCTTTGTTTGATGAATGATTTCTACATATCTTCATACCTTCAAAACATTTTAAAATCTCTTTTTTTTTAATGACTCTACATAATTATATTTTTTTTCAGTGACAATGGGGTTTTTTGATGATATCATCATTCCTTCAGATTCTCTTCAACATCCATCAAAATTGTATCCTTATATAGCAAAACTTTGGGTCTATGTAGTGTTCATTGACTTTTTTATTAAGTGGCTAAATTTTTTTTCACATTTGTGTTTCTCTACAACATCTATATTTTTTTTTAAACTTATGTCATTCATATAAAATTTGCTTTTACCTAGAATATGTCTGATAACACAATGTAAGAAAAGCTTAAAGTTTTTTTGACTTGCTATTGTACCTATACTCAGGCTGTGTCCCTTCACTGATGGAAATAGCCATCCTTCAGGCTCTTCCGTTTCTTTCTGTCCCTGGCAGTTCTGAACCAGGAAAGTCTTTGTCAACTGACTTGGGCTTGTTCTGATTTTTTAGCCGTCTGACTTGTGACCCTGATGTTGTGATCGCCCATGTACTATCTCTCATGAATGCCACATTTCATGACCATTTTGATTTAGATTTGCCAATTAACTACAGGTTTATCATTTTTTTTCACTGATTTTTTTTGGATTTTTTTTAATCAGTAGGAAAAAAGAGGCAACAAGTGAATGTTATGTTTTTTTTAGAGCGGAAAATGATATAAGTCCAATATTATTCAAAGTAGCATTGTTTTAACAGCATTGTAGAAAAAGTGTTTTTGAAATTGTGTTTTCTATAAAGAAAGCTCAACAAGCCATATGCCTGATTATTTCATACTATTTTGACCTTTTTTGATGAGCATATATATACACTTCCTTGCTGTACCTTAAACCTTAATAGTTGTTTCACATGTATTGTATTCCAAAAATTGTTGATTTTACCTTTTTCTTTTCTTTATATATCTTTTTAATATTTTCCTTGACATGTCATTTTTAAGTAATGAACAGGAACAGCTTTGGGAATGGGAATATGAGGTCTCAGAGGAGGAAGGTGTCCATGATTTACCAATGGAAATCAATGGGGATATCAGGTTTGTCTGCTTATTGTTTGCTACATGAGTGAGCGTTTCAAGAGGCAGTCCTGTCATTACTGCTAGTGACTCCTTACTTTTTACTATCTGTTTTCATAGTAAGAAAATCTTTCGTTCTCTCTTTTTTTCTTTTTAATCTTATTTTATTTTACAAATCAGAGGCTTAAACTGCTGGTGTCGATGATTTTTTTATGAAATAGTTTGACTTATGAGATCAAGATATGTTTCTTTGTAAAGTTGAAAGAAAGAGGGAAAAATCTTAATAAAAAATAGAGAAGATTTAAGTAGGCAGTATCTCAACTTTGACTTATATATTTTCATGTTAAAATTTTAGAAATTGTTGAAATGAAATGGCAATCTTATCCTCAAAGAAACAGAAATCATTTTTTTTTACTTAGGGATAACCAAAATAGTTTAACTAATGCATATTTACAATATTTTATGTAGTAATTCTTAGAAATTTAGGATCCAATTAAGTCTGTGTGATCAGATATATGTAGTAGATCATGGGATATTTTGTCTCTTTGGGCCTATATCTCTTTTTTACTGTTCTGAGTTTGATCTTTATCATGTTTTTATATGAGACTAGTTATGAACAGTAGCGTTAAAAATGGAAAAGCATTCAGATTTTAAGTTTCATCATTTCATGAAAAATTATAGGTTAAGTACATGTATACATAATGGGAAGAAAGGGGGAGAAAATTTATCACTTATTGTTCATCTTTGCTTATCAGCAAAATTTTGTCCAAAGTGTACTAAAAAGTTATGGCAACTATTGAAGATCATGCTTATACTATCCTTTTACAATCCCTGATTGTCTCAAAAAGTAACCACTTTTGTCTGTTGTTTCTTGCTTACAAGAACTAATCGACTGACTAACAATCGGTTTGTTATTAATATCATTCTGAGAGTATGCTATTTATTTTTTCTCTTCTAGGTTTAGAGTGGTGGATGAAATGTTTGTGGACACTACTCCGTCCAGCCCAGAAGAAGCTAACCCCATGCCCCCACCCTCAAGTTCCAGTGGAGTCCCAGCAGTTCACATCACAGATCAAGGAGCGAAAAAATCTCCTTACACACTCACAGTAAGCTTTCTACTTTTGTTGAATTACTTCTCTGATTGTAATAAAATGTAAGTACTTTTAAAAAAAAGCAATTGATGCGTATTTGGAGGTTTAATTAATGTTAATACATATTCAGATTTGCAATTTTATACATTTATAAATTTGCTTTCACCTTATATTCAAGACAAAAAATTTTCAGGTTCAAGAAATGCAAGAGTATTGCAGTACATAGATAGACCATGTTTTTTTTCATCTTTTCAATATCATCTCATGCATCATGATTTTGGTAATTCGATGCTATAGCTTTTAATAATTCTAGTATTTCTACAAATGATTAGTTTTCGCACTTGGCAAAAGCCTTCCTCAGTTGAACAACGTTTGATATCTGAAAGAAAAATAATTGTGCCAGTTATGTAGTTATAATGTTCTCTTTTTTTTTTTCAGGGTTCCATCAGTGAGATGGGATTGGGCATGTTAGCATGGTGGAATTGAACACAGTTGTAATGTCGTGGACCTTTAATCTCCTAGCAACCTACCAGTTGCTATCAGTAACCTGAGCAGGTCATGAGATCAACTTCTGGATGGCATGGAAAATCCCCATTTTGCACTGCCCTGTTGAGATGCATTTTGTATTTTACAAACAAAAGGGGCATTTGATTTCACAGGTTATAACAATCTAAATGAAAATCATATGGTTTGTTAGTGTTTTATGAACGCAATGAAGTAAAAAAAATGGAAGTTCAGGCCGTTTTGAAGCTAACTGGTAGCAGTTGTATTTCATAACATGGGTGATAGCATATACTGCGAACTAAAGAAGCATTAAATCTAAAACAATTTTGAAAACTTGAGTTTTTTACACTTTGAATAATGTACATATGAAACAGCATTTGCTGTGCATTAATAGTCTTAACTGCTCTATCTAGCTTGATTTAGAGTTCTAATAGTCTGCGTTCTTTGTCTCCTAAATTTAATAAGGTTGCATTTCATTTTTTATACAGAGAGTATTATCAGAACTATTTGTTTTTTTTATTTTAGTGCGTACTTCAGTTGAGAGCTAAGTTTATCTAATCTGACATAGAAGTATTAAATAATAAGCCCAATAATTTTGAAGTCTTGAGGTTCAGGCTTTGATTGTAGTTTTGGGAAGTGTAGTCAAATGTATAAGAGTAATAAGATCAAATGACTTGTTATTTGGAACAACTTGTTTCCATGAATTTATAAGTACAGAAATACACATTGTCTTTATGTAAATAGATCTAGGTAATCATCTGTATTGCAACCGCTTATCTTATATTGCAGGCTGGATGAATTTCTTTACTCTCAGAAATGTTACTCCCTTGAGTTTTTTGAAAATTGGTAGGTGTCTTTAAGATACAACTCATTAATGAATTGAGACAGTTTTAGGGTAATAATTTTGTCTCAGCTTTGATATGAACTTCAAACTTTGAGCATCATCTTGATTATAATTCCCAGTATTTTTATAAATAGAGACTGAGAGATTCAGGAATACTGAACTAGAATGTCATTTGTATGTAGTAAAAATTATTGTTCATTTCTGAGAACTTGGAATTTAATAATGAATCAAAGCACATCACTCTTTGAAATTATCAGACTTGACGTGTTACAACATGAGTATAAGAGAAAATTGTAAATATTTAGATTCCCTAGCGATACATTGGCATGTAACTTGTATTGTTATATCTTGTCCGACAGTTGATTTGTTACCAATCCACCCACTACTGATGGGTTCATTAGTTGTGCCTTGTGAGAAACTAACTGGCTACTTTGCATCTCGACTCATTATAAAAAGTCAAATATTTCCGTTGCAATGAGTGGCAAAGCTATTGTTGGGATAAAGTTCTCATAACTTGATTGTGCGAAGCATTTTGCTTGAGTTTTTTTGTTAATGAGTTGGTTAGCTGGACTTAGTTAAATCCCAAGATAGGAATAAAAGTTTGCATCGATGCATTTAAGGTCTATTTTGTTGCTGCCAGATAAGATTAAGGCTGATTGCAATTAAACAAATAGCCTGTTTGTTGCTTTTTATTACATTGTCTTGACAATATTAACTATCGTTGAGACTAAGTTCATCATTACGGAAGGAAAAAATATCACTTCCATTCTTACCTAGGATTAGCTATGACAGAGAAAAGTTTGTGGTATTCAGGAGTTTTCTAGATTTTCAAAGTTAGTGATTTCAAAATTACACTTTACCATATAAAAACAGTGAACGTTTTCCTTATCCTGTATACATGTATTGCTCTATGTTTTGAAAAGGTTCACCCCCAAGTGTATTTGTTTGAAAAGTTGACCATGCTGCAATAATCTCATGACTGATCCAAATTAGCTTCTTGTATATAATTAAATTTTCATCGATATTAGCCCAAGAAAAATTTATTCTAAGGTGCAGACATTTCAAGACCTTTTCACCATGGATACTCATGTTATTTCCATGGGCTTAAATATCTTCTGTAGTTCTTCATATCATAGATTTGCTGTTGACCATCAAAGTATGGTCAAGCAATGATAATAATCAAGTCTAAAGAGTGGCCTTCTGACCCCACAAAGAGTATTTTGTATGATTATTCTCTTTCTGATTTATTACAGGCCACTGCAGTGGTGTAAAAAGTCAGTGTAGGCGATGTTAGTTGTTTAATCAATTTTAAAAATATGTTTACGCAAAGTTGTTCCTGAAATAGATACATGTATTATTTTATTATATGTTGAGGTATAAATGTGATTCCAGTGAAGAAGAAAATACTGAATGAGTGATATTAATGGACATATTTGGAAAGTAAGAAAACAATAACAGAAACGATAAAAGGATTATAAGACAGAGAAAGAGAGAGAGAGAGAGAGAGAGAGAGAGAGCGTGTAATGGTATGTTCAGATAAGGTTTTCTCTTATAAACTGACTGAATAAAGTTACCATTCAATCGGGTACAATTTGTCAAATTTTGTGTATGAAAGGCTGAATTGTCATTCGTTCTTGGGTTGTTTTTTTGTTTTTGTTTTTTTTGGGGGGGGTGTTTTTTTGGTTTTTTAAACCATAAATACAAATGTATTGAAACCATCACATTCACAGAGCATAGCCTCATGCAAGATAATACATGTACATACTGCATATCTCTAATTCCAAGCATTCAGCATGCTAACGTTTGTTTGTTTGCAATTTTAAGTATGACAAAGAGGATGCGTCGCACTAATATATTAAATATGCTACATGTATATGACTGGGCTTTCTGGAGCTATAACATAAGTTGATTCATACTAAATGAAAATTAAAAGTAGCCCAAAAGTACATGCATGTACATGTATTTGGAGCCCGAATTAGATCCAGATGAAATGGTATTTAATAAAGATTAATTTTATTATAAGTTAAGTAAAAATACATTTATATAGTTCAGGTGATCTAGTGATCTGAGCTGAGTCTTTCCCGAATCAAATCCATCTTTAAAAAGTCCGCAGCTGATTCATGTAGATTTTCATATTAAAATTTATGAAAATAATCTTTGCAATTATCCAAAGCTGTTGCAACATTATTGCTGAGTGAAGATGGCTTTTATGTTTTAAGTCACTTTAAGTTGTAATATAACTGTACCTGATTCCTCATTCATAGCTGCAAGTACAATAGAGCACCATTTCCTCCTGTACATGTGTTGAACTTATTCTCTTTGCTCTCTGTAGTGGATCCGACGCTCTTGTTGTTCATTGTGCGCGGGAAATGTCGCCGGAAGCCGCTACACGGTTTGCAATTTAGACCTACAAAATATGTGTAAGCACCGCATCAATAATCTTATTCTCGTTTAAATCGTAGCTTCCCAGTTGGTTCCGTTTCCGTATTGAATGTCGGGTTGTCTTTCTTGTTTAATTGCTGGTTACATTGTTTGACTTATCGAGATAATTCTTCCAGAAAGCGTTTAAATAATATGTTGTTAGAAAAAGAAAAATTGAATTCGCTGTTTTATGTTACTCTGAATCTTAATAACATAGCACAAAATGCGTCACAAAGGTTTGCCAAATCATGACTACATACAGTACCTGTGTAAGTTGTAACAGGAGCTGCACAACTCTGAAACAAGTGAAAAAGCGTACGTGGTCACAGTGCACAGAAAAAATAAGATATGATCTCAGTACGAGGGGAGTTCAATAAGTCTTTACCCTAACTATGAAGGAATTAAGCTAGAGAGCTGAAACTTACATCACATTTTGTTACTTCTCCACATAGTCACCCTGCATATCGACACATTTCTGCCACCTTTCTTTGACCTTCAAAAGTCCTTGAGCGTAATATGACTTCGGATGGGACTCAAACCATTCTTCTCCTGCAGATATGACATCTTCATTTCTATGGAAACGCTGTCCCTTCAGATGTTTTTTCAGACTTGGGAAAAGGAAAAAGTCAGATGGTGCTAGATCTGGTGAATACGGCGGATGAAGGAGAATTTTGAACCCACACTGCATCGATGTGTGAACTGCCATCATTGATCTGTGCGCTGGAGCATTATCATGAAGCAAAAGAATTCCTTTTTGCAGCTTCCCACGGCTTTTCTTGGCCAAAGTTGATCGCAATTTTGCCAACAAAGCTGAATAATAGTTTCCAGTGATTGTATGGCCCTGTTCTAAATAGTCTGTCATGATAATGCCATCTCCGTCCCAGAAGCAGGACAGCATAACCTTTCCCATCCAAGAAAAGCCGTGGGAAGCTGCAAAAAGGAATTCTTTTGCTTCATGACAACGAGCTAAACAGTTTCCTCAAAAGAGAACATCTTGAAATTAAAAGAAATTTTTTGTTTTGTTTTGTTTTGATTTTTTTTTTCATACGCGTGAATGGAGTATACATATACGTTAAAAAAAAATCAGAATGATATGATACAGTCGATTAGTCATCACTTTTGAATTTAAGGACGCTTTGACACGATGGCAGCATGGCTGATTTACGATAGTTGTATTCATGAAGGAGACTTAAAAATAGTTTTTCGATGCATGAATGTTTAGAGTTAGAGGAGAAAGGAGAAAATTTTGATTGACAAAGTTATTATAATTATTTATCTCGCATACTCTCAAATACATGCGGTAGTAGCTATACTTTTAAATTCAAATCGGCTATTAACTTGCACACACAAATTTAAAAACCTAACAGACAGTGATACTGATAGCTTCTACCCTGCACGGGTGAGTATGTTTGTGTCTGGTGTGGAAGTGGGGGGAAAGGAGGGGGGGGGGGGGTGGAAGAGCATCAACAGTACCGTAAAATGATACACGGTGAGTCAGTTGGTATTTCCAAATGCGCTAAATACATGTTCTCGCTCTTAACACGCGCGCGGATTGGGCGACATGCTAGAGTCATGCGCTCAAGTTGTCTTTTTTTTTTTTTTTTTGTATTTCTATCCGCTTGGTCGATAATACTGTGGCTATTTTTGGCAGTGTTTAAACTAGGAAGTATTAATACAGTAAATTGTTTTGAACATGTATTATTATATGTCAATGCGTTTGACCTGAAAAAAAAATTATTGTAAACATTTAATAATAGTTCTTTAAATATTATATGAGAATTAAGATACAGATGTTCTTATTCTTATGTATGTAGTTTAGTTTTAAATTGTTCAACGATCGCTTAGTCTGTACCGGTAGGTCACATTGGAAGTAAGAATGGTTGGCCCATTTTGTAAAATCCCAATCTATTTATAGTTTTGTTTTTGCTTTGTTTCTTATTCAAATTTATTTATATATTATACACCGCTCATTATTTTGTGTAAGGAAGAATAGGCGAGCAGCTATCAATTCACACTAGGCATTACACCTCTACGCACTTTGTGTGCGTACCTCCATAGCTCTAACACATTACTAGTTTCTATGTGTGAAGTTTAACTCCCTCTAAGTTTTCCCAGGAGTCTTGTTCTGAGGGTTAAGATGTAGAGGGCTTATCTTAAAGTTTTTACTGGGAAAGCCCAGAATTTTCTGCTTTTCGGTATTGTTTTGATGAACTGCATCTACTTTTTGTAGCAAAAATTGTTTTAGTTTTTATTTCTTGTTATTTTTTTTTTAAAGTAGCCTTATCTGTGAAACTAATTACGTGCGAAAAACTCTTCGCGATCCTTCTCCTTCTTCTTCTTCTTCTTTTTTTTTTGACTTGTTTCAGCTCTATTTCTGTGTGAGGAGAAATAGTCGTTGATGCCTTTTTTCCCTTAAAAAAAAAACCCACAGTTACTGGTTACAAACAATCTACGAATTAAATATCGCATTTTACGAGTAAATTGGTTTAAATATATCTAAATAATATAACTACATGTACAATGTAATTAAAACAGTCTTGCTATTTTAGACATTATGTATTGTGAGTAAAATTCTCATTGTGAAATAACGATAAATTGTGGCGGATCAAAGGTGATAAAGGTCGTTCCCTATCTTCTGGGGAAAAGGTGGGGGGGGGGGGTAGAATTAAAAAATAACATCGAACTTTTTCTCCCCATCGTTAGCCTTCGGAAAACAATTCATTCAAATTAAGTGGAATTCACCATTCTGTGTAGGCCACCAGCAATGCACGAAATTCGCGCATATTTAAGTATCAGCTCTATGTCACTCTTTGATTTAGGGAGAAGAAAGATGGTTATTCATCGGCCTAATGAGACAGATCGGTGATTCCATGCCTATTAAAACACCCAAAGCCAAGACTCTTATAGTTTGAACAAGAATCGGTGTAACTACTTATTGTACTTAGAACAAGGCTCCCTGCCTGTATTCCAAGTTAGGCACGACAAGGCTGTGCATATCATGAGTCACCAATACCTCTTGCCTCGTGGCTCCAGCTGCTCCGCCCTGCGATGGAAAACCCTTTATGTTTATTCTTCTCAGGAAAGAAACCTCAATCACGCGATCACGTTTGAAACAATAATTGACTTTGCGTCAGTCTTGAAATATTCGTGAATTAAAATTTCGTTTCATTTAATGTATATTATGTATAGGTCAATAGATAATGAATACATATAGTACACGAATGCTGTCATTTCCTTATCAGTACTAACTACTATCCACTCGAAACAAAAATCATGCAAATAGAGTCATAGCGAGGGAATATAATTACGACAATAAGAGACTTTGTAGACGCTATACCTATTTTCCTGATATATATACATAAATTATAGGTGGATATGAACTCAAAAATGAAAAGTCGTGGTTGTGTCACATTTGCTTCATTTCTTTACAAATAACCTCTTTTTTTTCTTCTCTGTTCACAAAGTACTGTAATGATATTGCTCGGTATTCTCATTATTCCCCCTTGGTTTGATCCGTAGGCCAAGGCTAGGTGGGTGTGGTGACACGACGATGTTTACAAGTTTTCATATCTAAACCGACGAGATCTTGGCCTGAATTTGTACTTTAAGTTAAACCAGCGCTCCCATTTAAGGCTAGATCTAGGTGCGGCTGGTGAGGGAGAGTTTTACTCTATAAATTACTATTACCCATACAAGGCCGTGCGCAAAACAAGGGTCCTCAAACTAAAAGTATACCGCTATCGAAGTGAGGGGATGCTCATAGTCAGAACGTTTCGTTGGCAGTTCGGGAGTAGAACCTTTGCCACTAGCAGTATTGGTCGCAGGACAACATGGGGCTATGCTATTCTGACCAGGAATATTTTTCGAATGAATATAATTTCATTAGGTTCGTGTGCAAAAGAAGTGGGTTAAGTGAAGAATGCAGGCTAAAAGCAGTCAGTTGACATCAAACTAGATTCTGGACGAGAAATTACCAAGCTCAGGGCTAATCCTCATTCAAAGATTAACCGTGCAAATAGGGCAATTCAGGTAAATCGATAGCCAACCAAGATGCCCAAGTGTCCCAAATGTCAAAAAGAGGTTTATTTCGGTAAGTACAATTTTTTTTTTAATTGAAGTAACGTGAAATGATTATTTCCACCATACAACTATTACTAGATCTAGATCAAGCCTAGATCTGGATCTAGTGTAACATTAATTAATTTGCTCGATACTTCTTACATTAGAGCGTGTGCAGGTGTAGAATTAGTTGCTTGGGTAATTATCACTATGATTTGAGCCACCACATTCACCTTTATTTTCGGTGTAAAATCCTTATTTGAAAAGTATGGTGCGAGATAAGTTGCATTCAAGAAACCTGCACCGCATTAGCAAGTCAGAAATTATAATAATAAGGAAAATTGCGAAACTTTATTCGCACACAGTGAATTTTTTCCCCCCATAATATCATGAGACCGTGTTAATTTTTTTTTCCCAATTTCATAAGCTAAATTGACCACAGATGTTCTAACATCTTTCGAATTGACACGTACGACTTGTAAATCTCTTCACCTACTACGAATTTGGTTGTATTTGCAAAAGAAAAAGACCTCCATTTAAATTTAATACACTACCCTTTTCAATCAATTTAAAAAGAAAAACAAAAAACAAAACAAAAGAAAGATACAAGTAATTTCATCTTGAATTTAAAAAAAATCTTTTTTTTTTCCCAAAAAAAGCTCATGCTACACACCTGTTTTAGTTTCTGAATTTCTCTCTCTCCTCCCCCCCCCCCGCCGAAAACTAAGAAACAATATTCTTCTTTTTTGTTCCATAATTATTAAGTCGAGTGCCTTCTCCCCCCCCCCCTCTCTCTCTCTCTCTCTCTCTCTCTCTCTCTCTCTCTCTCTCTCTCTCTCTCTCTCTCTGTGTGTCTCCCCCCCCCCCCTCTCTCTCTCTCTCATCTCTCTGATTTTCTCCATTACCTTTTTGTCTTTCATCTTCCGCTACAGTTCTGTCTATCTGTCCATGTATCTATCTATCTATCGCAAAAGAGTTTGTAAAATAGTTTTCTTCAATGAACAATGCCATCTGTATGAATGCCATAATAATTTTGCGCTATCCAAAGCAATATCAATTATCATGAAAATAAAACCACAAGTGCTAAATTTTTAAATGAGCTTTAATGAACGGTCTTATTACTACAAATCTTGCCGACCTATAATATCGACTTGATCGTTTGAAGGCAGCCGTTTTGTTTTTTCTTGTTTTTTTTTTCCTACAATAATTGATGTTATGTACCGGTACTATTGCAACCGTCATTAATTGTGCTTCTTCTGCTGATAGAACTTCTAGTAATCACTTTTGCTGCTGCTGCTGTTACTACTGCTACTACTACTACTACTACTACTACTACTGTTGCTGCTGCTGCTGCTGCTACTACTACTACTACTACTACTACTACTACTACTACTACTACTACTAATTCTTCACTTCAACTGCTATAATTACTTAGACGGCTGCTGCTACAGCTGCAGTTGTTATTGCTACTACAACGATTACATCTGCTACAATCCCTACTTGTTATTTTTTAATAAAACAATGTTCATGAAAAAAATATTTTCACGTATGTTGACGAAAGCCAAAATTCAAAATTTATTCATGCTGCTTTTGAGGTAGATTGGGGGGAGAGGGGGGAGATTAGAAAGAAAGAAAGAAAAGAAAATGCCGTAACGTAACATAAGTAATTCACGAATGACAAAAGAGCCGTTTAAGTCAACAAAGATTTTGTTTCAACATTTGCTGAGATCAATTAGACCAAAAAGGGTTATGTTTGCTTTTCAAAATTCATTTTTATCCGTTGAATTTCAGAAAACCACTGATAAAACTAAAAATTGTTTTTTAAACTAAAATACACAGTAAAAACCAAATCATTTTCCATCCCCAAATCATTCCCCCCCCCCCCCCTTCCCCTGATAATTAGCCAATTATTCTGTAAAACTGAAAATGAAATGATTATTGCAGTTCCTAAAATTTTGGTTTAATAGTTTTCTCTTATTCCAAGTCTGTTTCAGATTCTTTAGTTTTGAAGTAAAAAGAAGACTCTACCATAATTGATATAATTGATATTCTTTGCTCTTATTAAAAAAAATTTAGATTTAATTAGATTATTTCAAAAGTTCATGCTTTTGGCAAGGGCAAACTATACATCGAAATTAGATGCATCTATCAATAGTTTTCATAGCCTACTCCATGTACAGGTGCAAGTGAACATTACGGGTTAAGGGCCAGTAAAATCATTTTATTGCATCACTTGTTGGATTCTCCACAGAGTTACATTAAGTTTGGCAGCTGAGCGTAAATGGGACGTAAGAGTATTAAGGCAGACCTACTGTCGCTCAGTGGTTTAGTATTAGATTCAAGTCGAGCGAACAATAACTATTTGTCACAGTTCGCCTTTTTATTGGTTGGGGAAAAAAAATAACCTTCACGTAGTCTCAGCGTCGAAACATAGTAAACTGGGTTTTTATTTTTTTATTTTATTTTTTTTTAAGTATTCAGTAATATTATTCTCTTTGAAGTCGGTTATCAAGGAGTGCCATGAACATTAGATCTAAGTTGCCAGCGATTTGTAAGTTTCATCCACGCAGATAAGTATGGCGTTGCCTGAAATCCACCATTCTCAAATAATTTTCGCCAGTGGCCTACAATCATAACAGCACAATATGGTCCACAGCTCGCTTTGGGCTTGTCCCCCCCCACACACACACACACACACCTCTCTCTCTCTCTCTCTCTCTCTCTCTCTCTCTCTCTCTCTCTCTCTCTCTCTCTCTCTCTCTCTCTTCAACTATCTATCTAGACTATCTATCTATCTTTGTGTGCTTTATGTTTGTTCACTGGTATCATCCGACATTTTCGCTTCCATTGACCTCTGCCCTTGACTTTTCCGCTTTAGTACGCTGACTTATGTGCGATACCATCCTTCTGTTCTTGGGTCAAGGCAGTTTTATCATGCAAAGGTCAAATCGGTTGACCCCATGTTTTGTATTTTTGTATTGGAAAAACAAAGTCAGTTGTAATCTATGAGGTAAAGGGCCCTTAAAGGGGGTGAGAGAGAGAGAGAAGAGTAAAGGGAGAAGGTATGAAATGCGGAGAGAGATTTATAGGAAACAGAGAGTAAGAGAGAAAAAGAAGAAGAAGAAGAAGAAGAAGGAGGAGGACGAGGACGAGGAGGAGGAGGTGGTGGTAAAGAGAGGCCCATAGAGTATACTCTATTTTTAAAAAATCAAGCCACGCCTGGCTTGTGGCTAAATTCGGAAGTCACGGTATTCGGGGCTTCAGAATTCATCACTCTGCAAACATTCAACATTCAAGGGGCTTAAGTTAGGGCGTGCGAACCATTCTTCACTGATTTTCACTTGTGGTGTTTTGTGTTAACTCCAGGTACTGGGGCACGTAGAGCAAGGGGTATAGAGCCAGCCTACCGCACCGATATATGTATTGAAAAGGGGAGAGAAAAGGATGTCACACCGGCCTTACAGTTAAAATATTATAACATTATTACATCACAAGTTCTTGGTAGACATGGCGGTCGCGGCAATACTGTTCTGACTCTGAGTGCCTTGAACCCATGAGGAGAATTTACATAATTACGATAAGGAACGGCCAGTGATTTATTATTAGTTGATGTAATACGTCACTGGAAAGGGCAGGAAACAGGACAGCAGAAATAGAGAGAGAGAGAGAGAGAGAGAGAGAGAGAGAGAGAGAGAGAGAGAGAGAGAGAGAGAGAGAGAGAGAGAGAGAGAGAGACGGGGGAGAGGCAACTGTTTTTGTTTTTTCTCAGTCATCAGAAATATATTTTCAATATATTCAGCTGTTGGGCGTTTATTTTTTTCCCCTTGGTGTGTGTGTAGGTGGGGGGGAGAAGAGAGAATCGATGATGCAAATATACGGTATGCCTACAATTTCTGAAATTAAGAGTAAAAGCTGATTCGTGCTAAAGGAATTACCTGGCACTTTATATCGATAAAATACCATGACAGGATAAAGAAAATTAAAAAAAAAAAAATCCAAAATGGAAATGTGCATCAAAAATAAGATGGAAGCAGTGAAGATCTTCTACTTCTAGTGATTCAAATACTTGGGACTTGCGAGATATCATGTTAAACTAGAGTTTTCACATTGATCCTTTATAGAAAATAGTAAGATAAACCACAGGATGTATTTTTTATGTAAGGAAATTGAAATATTTTTCCCATGCTTCTGTTCTAAATAGCGATCATTGAAATGAAAGTATTTTTTTTTCATTACATGTTGTGGAGACCATGCTATTTGTAAAGACCGAATTCAATGTTGATAGCTTCATCAAAGGGCAGGCAAATTTCTAGAAATTGAGCATTATAGATCTACTTTATTTTATCTCATCTACCCGTATCTTGTATTTTCACCATGCGGTGCTGGCAGTGATGGGGAGTGGGCGTTGTGAAATCCACAATGTGTTACACCTCTCATAAAATCGCATATATATATATATATATATATATATATATATATATATATATATATATATATATATATATATATATATATATACGTTATTAATAACTGCAACATTGGAAAGAGATATAACCCGTGTCTTTAGTCTTAGTACGGAATGTTAGGTTTGACTTAACGCGATTTTGGAAATTGACGACAAAAAAAAAAAAAAACAAAAGAAAGAAAGAAATAGCGGAATCAAAGAGCGACATCTTTTTTAGTGTTTTTAGTTTCCCCTCAAGACTTGTTTTTTTTAGTGAGGCTTTATATAATATAAAACCATAATTTGTTCTAGATCTTTGAGAGCAGAACATAAATTGATTCTGTGTTCAGTTAGTTGCGGATCCTGTTTGGCTAGATTCGAATTGAACAGCCTTTATTAAGTTCATTGCGCTTTTGCTTAGTGATGTTACGACCCTCTCGCTTTAGCTAGAACTTTACACGGAGACTGGAGGCCAAAAATTACCTTTTGCATAACATTCTTTGATGGAGGCTTAATGAAGTAAATTTATATTGTGAACGTTTGTGAATCAGGCCACGCCAGGTGTCTTGCTTTGAAGAGTTGAAAAAAATCTTCAATTTTGAAGCACCGTAAATCTTTCGCGCCATAATTTCGCCCGAGTGATTTCTTTAATTTTTTTTTTATTTTGATCCACGATAAACACTCATGGAAAATTTCAGAAATGAAGAAGGCGAATCCGAGGAAAAGACGACGATTCAAGCATGAATTAAAAAAAAAAATAAATAAATAAAAAAAAACGGGATTGAATGGTTAAAACGTGAATATTTAGCATGAAATCTTAATTTGAATAATGATTATAATAATACATGTAATAATGATGTCACACTTTATTTGGAAAAGCATTTTTAACTTTAATTTTGACACAGAGAGAGAGAGAGAGAGGGGGGAGAGAGAGAGAGAGAGAGAGAGAGAGAGAGAGAGAGAGAGAGAGAGAGAGAGAGAGAGAGAGAGAGAGAGAGAGAGAGAGACTTTGAATTTTATGTTGAGTTGTGTGCATTTTCAGTCGTATTCATAATGAAAATCTTACGATGCATAACTAGCCAGGGCACATGAGCTCTAAATGCAAACTGAAATGAAACAGACAATAACATAGTCAATGCAGATTTACGATTTAGCTTGAAAATTTGTCATGCAATGAAAACAAATTGCAACAGTCATCCGAAACTTTGCTAGTTTGTTTATTTTTTTTTTTATTATTCAAAATTAATTGGGAGTATTTATCAAAGAGGAAGATGCAGGGGAACACGATATGTTGAATGTGAAATCACATTGTGAAAAAAAATATAGTGTACTTATGGCTCTTTATGGTGTAGATTTACGTCTTACATTATTTATTGCTCTTTAATGTGTTGATTTACGTCTTACATTATTTATGGCTCTTTGACTCAAGGTTTTGATTTACGTCTTACATTATGTATGGCTCTTTAACTTAACGTATTGATTTACGTCTTACATTATTTATGGCTCTCTAAGGTATTGATTTACGTCTTACATTATTTATGGCTCTTTAAGGTGTTGCTTTACGTCTTACATTATTTATGGCTCTTTAAGGTGTTGATTTACGTCTTACATGATTTATGGCTCTTTACGGTGTTGATTTACGTCCTACATGACATTATTTATGGCTCATTAAGGTGTTGATTTGCGTCTTGCATTATTTATAACTCTTGAATGGGGTTTATTTACGTCTTTCATTATTTCAATATTTGTGTTATTACTTAGCCTTTGATGAATAGCTGTAATTCATTCTATTTTTACCAGCTGAGAAGAAGTCATCACTGGGTAAAGACTGGCATCCTGCTTGCTTGAGATGTGAAAAATGTAACAAGACTCTCACTCCTGGGGGTCATGCCGAGGTAAATTAGTGTACATAACAAAGTACATGTATCTATGTACAATGTACTATGAAGTCCATAAAATACTCTGATGCGTACATGTAGTTTTCATTTTACAGAAGCTGAGATCAATTAGACCCAAAGTTCAACTCAATTTCATGTACAAATACATGTATGATGTATGTACTTATCCTTGCTCACCACACCTAGAGTTATCTTCCTTAAGCATGTAGGATTAAGTTGTCACTAAGTCATTGGTTTGTTTATTCTTTTTTACATTTTAAATTACATCTATATTCTGGACTCTGCAATCTGTGATCACATGTTTGCCAGACATAGTTTGAATTTTAGAAGAATGTAAATAATATTTAAAGTAAATCCTTCAAATATAGAAAGCCATTTTTTCTTCTCAAGATTTGTTGTTTATTTGTGTATTAGTGAGTGTGTCGTATACATTGAGTTCTGTCATCGAATTTATCAAAACCAACATACATGTACATGTATTAATTTTTATGATATTTAGTCATGACTCCACCTTTTGTTCAAGTTTGTAAACTTTCAGAATTTGAGATATACATGTATTTGCATTTATTCAATTAAAGCACATTGACTATGTGTTCATCAGTAAAAATAAAATGTGTATAACAATCCTAAAACAATTGAATTAGCCCTTGTGTTTATATAATCTGCACATTTTGATAAAGCTAACATGACAATTGTATTTTTGATCAGTTAAATAAAAATTCTATTGGAAGAAATACAAGTATAACTTTTTAACATGGTAATAGTTTTTTAAATTTTCTTCAGAATATTTTGTGATTATGATTACATGCATTTTAGAACATTTATTTTTCTCTTCTTGTAATAGTGAAAAAAACGTATGTAATACTCTTTAGAATAATGCAGTTCATATACATATGTTATATCATTTTTCAGGATCCTTTTTTTTGAAAGCTTATTTCCCAATTTTTACGAAGGCATTTTTCTATTCTTCAGCATGGTGGCAAACCCTACTGTTCAAAACCTTGCTATGCAAATCTGTTTGGACCAGAAGGTGATTATTAAAATGTGATGTGTTCAGTTTCTATTGTGAAAGATCTATTGAACATGTATAGCATGAGGATGAGCATGAGGACTTTTATACAAGAATAGACCTTCCTCTAGCGCAGATTTGAACACACGCCTACAAGGATCATGTACTACTTCATGAATGAATAAATCGTTTTTCAAATAAGCTGAAATGCTTTAAATCAAGTTAGTAAAAATTCATTCACTGACTCTTGCTTCAAAGTATAAAAATAAAGTAAGTTTTTTTTTTCTTTTTGCTGTCATCTTTGCCTAGCTGTGTGTATAGGAAGTATGTAGTTCGCATATTTACCTTTTTCTTTAAAAATAAAATACATGTAATCACATTTTTGCCTTTAATTTTCCAAAAATACTATTTTGGGAAAAAATAATACCATTCCAATCTTTAGGGCAATTTACAACTTTATGCTTAATGTGACGTGCCCAGGTGGTCTAGAAAAGCTCATTTAGATTGTACTCATTTTTCGCTTAGCTCCATTATTAATAGATTATATAATTAAATGATATCTTCCCCATCATGTTCCTGCATAATTTAAGGTGCAAAAATGAATTGTATTACTCATAAAATATCTACATGTATCTTTAGTCAATTAAGCAAGGTTCTTATATCACCATTGAGTAACAGTTTGTATCGGGCATTATTTTCTAATTTTAACTTCTAGGTTTCGGACGTGGAGGTACCTCAGGAGAAAAGGGTTTTTATGGAAAGTCTTAATGGCCAACATCATTCCACAACTTTCTGCACAAATGGGTGGAGGAGAGTTAAAAGAGACCACTTTATGTTTTATTGTTATTGAGTATCTTGAAGGTTCAATTAAATATATTTAATACAGTAGATGCTTATGATAAAGAAGTTATGTTCTTCCTGTTCCACTCTTTCTTGTGTTGAATCCATGAAGATTGCAGACATTGAACCATTGTGCAGGAAGAAAAATAAAAATGTTCCCTGTTCCAGAAGCAGATATACATTAACCATTCATTTTTTTTTAAATGCAATCAACTCTACAATAAAATCAATAGGTTCAAGAGGTTCTCTTTTTGAAACAAAAACTTGAATCTGTCATATATATCCATATATGTATGTGTACAGCTTAAAGTCTCACAATCGTTGTTAAAAAAATAATTTGGACATGTGATTTTTTCTGATAATATTATATGTGTATGTTTTATAAGAATAAAAATTAAAGTATAGTTGAGGGAATGCAGAAAAAAATTTCCTCTGGGTTTTAGAATTTAAAACGGAAAATTCTTAAAATCCACTTTGCTATAAACATATCTTTGTTTTTCAAGCTTATGTTAAAGGTCCAAATCTTGTTACCATTCCATGTAAAAACAGAAATGCTGCTATGTAATGAATAAAAGTGTGCCACATGACATTCACTTTTCAAATCAGAAAAGCAATTATCAGGGTTTTTTTGCCTTTGATTAGAAATTCATTTTTTTCTTTCAACGGCTACCCATTTATCAAGTTTTGTTCTTTATTTTACTTTTAACTCACCCGTGCAGTTTATAAGTTTCATAAGCTAATTAATGTGTTATTATTATTATTATTTTGCATGAAATTGTCAACTTCCTGATGTTCTTTCTTAGCCTGATTTGCCTTTGCAATGGCCTGGCTATTCAATTGGTGCTTCTTTCTTTGACTTTGAGCCTTATATTTTTACATGAATAATGGTCTCTCAATACTTTACAGTGGAAACCTCAAAAACCAAAGCCTGATTATTCGAATTTCTCGTAAAACGAATACTGCCAGAGGATAGGTTATTTTTTTTTTCTCTTTAACTTTGTTAGAGTGCCATTCATATTTCAAAGTTTTTCTGGTTCGATTCTCTTAATAAGGCATTACAAAAGTACTGCATCATGTATCTCTCAAGCAGCAAGCAATACTATTCCCTGCCTGAGAAAGGCTGATCAGTGCGCTAACAAAGTAAGGAGAGAGTTGGTGTCCTAAGAAAGAAGTGCTACTAGAAACACTGATACTGGTAGTAACATCGAGCAGGGGAAGGAAAGAGTTACTAGCTGCATACACAGAACACATGATCAATGACGCATAGATTTAGTTACGTCTCTTTTTGTAATTTGAATTCTCTTAATTCAAATTTTTAATCTATTCCCATACAGTTCGAATTATGAGGTTTCCACTGTAAATTAAATTACAGTTGAAATCAAAGGAACTCAAAACACATGTTTAAAAAGGAAGTAATGCCTTGTGGTTTTAAAAAAAAAAAAGGATGTTCTAATGCTTTGTTTCTTCTTATTGTAGCCATATGATATTCAGACTTAAATTTGGTTAAGTATAATTTTAGATTTTTAGCATGTGAGAAATTTTTCTACACCCCTCATTTGAAGATTTAGTCCCTCACATAAACCTTCTTCACCATTTGTGAAATTTTTTTGACATGATGCAATAAATTCAATTTTTTTAATTCAAACTGCTATTCATAAAGTTACTTTGAATAAATCATGTTTCTGAATTAATGTTCTCATTCCTTCGAGTGTTTTTTTTAATGGTGTCCAGTTCCTCGTTTGGTGTGTTATGACTTATATTAAGAGTAAAGGAGGAGTTAAGCAATATTTGCCACCAAAATAGAAACTTCCTTTGAAATGCTTGCTTACTTATCATATAACAAGAAACTACATTTGTGTATGTATTTTAGCTCCAAATTTAGTTTAACCAACCATGAACCAAATCCTTATTGTAACTAGTGGCCAAGTGTTTCCACACCTGCTCTTGACAGTTGAAACTAAGTCAAGGGTAAAACCACACCAAGCATATCTCAGAATATGATTTTTGTAATTTTCCTGACTACTCCGTACTCAGACGTTGATTTTTTCGGCTTTAGGAGGTTTGCAATTGCAGTATGTCAGATGTTTGTGGTCATTCAGTTGGCTGGCTATTTCCTCCTTAGTAAGTCTAACTTACCCAGAAATAGTAGGTTATTGATGTTTAAAGTCAAGTATGGATATTTCAGTAATTGGGGTTAAACCAAGTGAACAGTGCGTCTAATGCCGAATTTGAAGTCATTCCTTCACGTTCAATGAGGAATCGACTTTTTTTTTTAAATGTCTTATAAAACGTGGTTACACTTACAGTCACATTAAAGAATTGATTTTTCAGTGGATGATATATTTTGTGCAGGTGGATTTAATTTTTAAAGTTTGCAAAATACTGGCTATAACTAAGTTCTCGTTATAACATTCAGCACATGTATTGTTATTACTAATTTTATTATCCTCATTAATTTTAAAAGGGTTTAAATGACAAGAAAATATGAGGAAATTGTAGAATATTTTAGAGCTTCTCACAAAGTTGTTATTTATGGGATCTACTGTACTAAATAAATTTTGAGGCCTAGGTTTGTTGCTTACATAATTTTGATACAGACTACCTTTAATACCACAAATAAGCGCATTCCCCTAATTTATTGAACAAAACAAGACCCCATTGTTGAACTAAGAGATATATGGGAAGGAATTTTCTTACATAACCCTTCTTCAAATAAACTCGATACAAATGGATTGGACAAAATAAACCTTTTGAATTTTTAGACTGGTTATCTCCAAGAACTACTTAAATTTAGGTTATATGGATCTATCAATTACTATAGCATTTGATAGGATGCAGGTGAAATGCTACATTTTACCTCCCTTATCTCTGCCACTATGATCTCGCTGACTGGTCAACCTGATGTTAACTTCAACTCATACGTTTATCAATATCGCCATCTCTTTTTTCTGTCTCTGTGACCTCTGATTTTTGGACAGACAATGGCCAGATGCAGTAACAGGGAAAATTGCAGACCCTATTCCTCCTTTGACCGTAACACTAATGTTCAAAGAAACATTTGATGGTCAAAGTTTTGAGTTTCATAAGGATAAAGTTAAATGAAACACTTTTCAATCCCTGTATTAAATTTTCACCGGTAAATAGTGCCATAGTATTTTAATGATGATAACTTTTAAGTACAAGAAATTATTATTAGAGGGCTTAAATTCAGGAAATAAATTTAAGCTGTAAAAATAAATTTATCATAGTTCAAAAAGTAAACTTCACTTTACTTGAAAAAAAAAGTTAACACATTTCCCTTTACTGATGCATACCTTCACTTGCATTAACCTATTAATATTCAATGTAATTTGCTTCTTTAAAAGAAACTAAAATCAAATTTTAAAAAATTGTAAAGCAGGCAAAATTGGCATGCTCATAATGACAATATTTTATTCTTTGTAGTTAACATGAAATCACACATTAAAATCCTAACATCTACCCTTTTTTCTGTAAGTATTACTTTTCTTGAGAATATGTTGCTTATCACCATTTTAACATTATAAAGCAATTAAAAGTAAAAAATTTGGAGCTATGAGTTTCATTATATTAATCAAGATCCAAAAAATAAAAATAGTGAAGACACGTATTAGGTACATTACATCAGAAACAATTCCTCCTAATCGTGTCAATTGAAACGAACAAAAAAAAAAAATCCCTTTGCAAACATGTTTTTCTCTAAGTAAACCCTTATGAAATTTAAACTCCATGGAGCCGGCCACATTTTAGAATTATCCAATTTGAATTTAAAATTAATACGTTTTTTTTAAATGACAAGACAAGAATGAGTAAACAAATTATATTATCATTGCCAGCTACTGCCGTAAAGTGAGAGAAATCCAGAGATAAAAATATGACAAAGAAAAAGAAAAAAAAAAAGGCAATACCTAAATCCCATTTAAAGGTTTTGTGCAAAGTGGAAATAAGTTAATTCTTTCTATACCAATTACCATTCAAAATTATCTGAGCTAGCACATTGTACATAATGCTGACTAAAATTATTTAAAGATATCAAATCCTAGTGCAAGGGTGCCTGGCTTTGAGAAAGGGTCTTGTTTACTTCTCAGGTTCATCTGAAAGAAAGTAAACAGATGGGGTTATTCAGTTTACAAATGATTAAAAAAAAACAACCTCTAAAACAATATCTTTAACAGAAGAGGAGCTGGGACTTATGGACAAAAGACAATTATTGAAATAGCATGTAGATATATAAATATTTAAAAAAATGTTACACATGTGCCCAGAATTAATGTTCTTACTCTTGGTCACAATGAAAAGTTTTTTTCCATAAGAATGAATGTCATGAATATATACCGATACAAACTGTTTAAGAAATTAAGAAATATAAATAAAGAAATGTCATGGTAGATCTTCATACTGGTAATTTAGATTTTTAAAAATTACCATCATCATCATCATCATCGTCTTCATCATCTTCATCATCAGAATCATCTTCATCGTCTTCGTCATCATCTTCTTCATCAGTGTCAAAAGTATGATCAGGAATATCATATATCCTGACAACTGGCTGTGAAGGTAGAAAAAATGAATTTGTTAACATAATTCCAGTTAAGAAGATAAAAATCCAAACAGCTGCAATTATTTAACGTGTGTTGAACAAAAAGAACTTTTCTCTCCTTGAGTTAATTATATAGATTTAAAGCTTCAAACCCTTGTTAGGTACACAGGTGCTGCTTAAGAATTTTGAAAAGTGAGGGAATTATTGAAAACATTTTAAATCTAACTGATAAAATATACAGATTGAGGCCAGCATTACTCATGGTGTGATGAGGTCAGCATTATCTCCAATGCTAATCTGAGTAATTAGGCATCCTTGGAACAAAGCTCAGGGTAGTGCAGTCGACTCCAAATAATTCGAATCCGGATAGTTCGAATTCTTGGATATTTCAAAGTCGTTCAATTTTATCGAATATTTCTCTATTTAAGCTATATTAAAAAAATATCAGTTTGAATTTTGAAACAATGATCCGGTTAATTCGAAGCAATTTTGGCGTGATTTTTTTATTGACACAGTGAAAGCACTTTTACAGGCTTGCAAAACAAAGTACATGTATTGCTATGCTTCCGCGCGGCATGTGATTCCGGTGTGTGTGTGTGTGTCTCCCCACCAACGTTACAGGCTAGAGTCTGCGATAAAGCTACAAGAGAGAAAAGGGTTAGGTCTGCACACCCCCTGCACACTTGTACAACATTCCTGATCTGTCGGCGACAGTTTTTTTAAAACTCTCTTTCTCTATGTATTCTGATAATTCGAAGTCATTTATTTATCCGAATGACTTCGAAATAAGCGGACCCGACTGTATCAAGTTTATTCACGAGCCTCTATATTAACAACATATTAAAACTTGAGACCTGTATGTTTTAGACTTAAAAATAATGTAATACCATAAGTTTGATGCTAGAATATATGCTGTTTAACATGTATGAAAGCATGTTTTACATCCCTAAAGATTTAGATCAAGAACTGTACATGTGTATAATGATCTTATATGGACCTCGAGGTTCAAAGACACAAGCATTGTGAAAATACTGTTGCCATCAGACCAACCTTGACCGGGGCAGTTAGATTTAAGTACACTAATACCTTTAAGCTGGTAGGCTGTTTTTTTTTACATAAAAACACAATAGTATTTGTAGAAGTGAAAGTATGAATGATTGTAAGAGCAGTAGTAAAATATATTCAATGATTTCGTTTCCGTGGTTGCGGAACTGATCAGTATTTGCAACCACACCACACCTTGAGTTCTTATACAAATTGCTGAGATTTTTCATCTCTTCATATTAAATTTAAAAAAATTCAACTTTTTGCAAAAACCCCTCGAATTTTCAGCAACCCCAATGAGCATGAAATTAAAAAAAAAAACAAAAGACAAACTGGAGTCTACTAAGTGTGATCAGGTCTTCGGCAGCAAAATAAAACATCAAACAAGTTTTCATAGAGTCTTATACTAGAGTCATTGAAGTTGTAATATGGTTTGCCAAAGCTTCTTTTTTAGAAATTATTTACCATGCAACATTATCAGATAACTTAACTGTTCAGATTAATTCACTTTTTGCCATGAAGACTGACCTTGTTTGGATCCTTCATGATGAGGTATTTGCCTTCTTTTAGCTTCATACAGGTATCCACGATGCAGCGCAGAATACCCCAAGCATTATCCATGTTCAGGTTAATCTGGTTGGCAAACTCCACAGGCTTGAACTGCTGTGTGCCAAGCAGAACATGTTTGGCAGTGTCCTTTGCGTGTTGACGGGATACATAACTAAGGGAAAAAAATTAAATACTAAATTACTTCTGCTTTTGACAAAATTAAAATGTGGTGATGATTGAAAAAGCATCTCTACTTAAATTCGCTCTAGGATAACACACATATTCCTTCATTATTGACACAAAATTAAAGTAAACACAAAAAAAATTATCAAAGGAGTGATTACAATCATGGCGCCTTATAATCAGGCAGGAAAGTAAGCTCTAATATTTTGCATTTCTTTTGTTTGGAATATTTTCTTTCTTTTCGGAATTCAAAACATTAATTGAAATTATTAATCCATTCTCAAACGAAATGCATGATGATTAAGGATGTTTTCCATGATGAATGCTGTTTAAAAAAATATCAGTACTATTCAAGTTTGACTACCTAGAAAGCCTTAGTTAAAGTTCTCATCGTATTTATCATTACCCAAATTTGATTTGGTCTGAGCCAGCCAAAAGAGCACTGACAGTCCATTTGGCCAGCTTGCAGCTGTTGTTTTTCAATTCAGTAGCCAACACTGCACCTCGCTGTGTGTCCAGCCGGCTTCGCCAGTCAACACCCCCAGAGAACTTAAATGCAAAAAAGAAAAGACCATAATTTGAAGCTTCGAGTTTAATTTTAGAACAAAAAGAGAATTGAAAAAAATTGAAATTATCAACTCAAACAACTATTTTTTTTTTTTTTAAATTTAAAAAAATTTGAACAACCAGTTTCAAAAGTGAATTTTTCATCATCAAAGAGAAATAAGTTGTAAAACATCCAAGACACCACTGGCCATAATATTGGTTTCTGAAACATGACTTGATGATTTTTTGTCAAATTCTCTTTTAAACATTTTTTTCTTTTTTTTTTTTACTAAAAAACTGTAACTGATTGACCACCAGAGGTCAGAGTCTTTTGATATTTTTTTTGTGGATAGATATACTTTTAAAGGTACAGAAAAAAAAAATAATCAAAACAATGCTTACATGAAATTTACGTAGTAATATAGAATATTGTCATCACCAATTTTCTTACTCACCCTTGAATCCCACTCATTAAGGGCCTTGATATTCATGTAATGGGTTTCATTATTCGGACCACTTGTGACAGCATCATGTTCAGTCCTTGCTATCAATACCACATCATTTCCAAGATCCCATTTCCTGTACCTGTTGCAGATGAAAAGAAAATTATAAGACCAATATGTACTATGTTCTGTATGGCATCGCACTCAAAATTAACCATGGTGCTTATTTAAATTATGAACATACAGAAAGATTAACACTGCGTGATGATGCTGTACACAGAAACAGTCATTTTATAACCTCCATCCTCAAGCCCTTGAAAAAGGAGATAAGCTTTCAATCAATATAATAAGGGCATCGTTAAAAAAAAATGACAAACAGGGGAAATGTGGGCCATGTCAGTGTGGAAATACACAAGATATCACAGTCCATAATCTTCTAATGTGAACACATTTTGAGAAAGCCAGGTGCCAAAAATCGCCTAATGAAGTTCAACCATAACGCAACCTCTGAAGGTTTAGTGAGGAGTAAATGAGGGTGGCTGAAACTGCTGCTGCAGCAAGAAAAAAGGAGGAGGAGGAGGAGGAGGATATGAACGTAGGGAAGGAGGAAGAAAAAAAATGGTTCCTCAAAGCCTTATTTGAAATTTGATTATATATTAATGTTTACATCAAAATCAGGTAAAAAATGTTTCAACCAATGTCACAATCAATTCAGAGTGTCTAAATAACAAAAAAAAAATCCTAGCACCTAATCCGAATCTCTAAGAATTTGAAAACTAGACATTTAAAATAAATGGAAAAAAGAACATTTTTAAAATTTGTATACTGGACAAGACTAGTTAAGTCTACTGCAAGTTACCTATTGCCTCTTTTGAATTACTTTCTTCAGGCTAAGCAGTATCACATGGTAAAAATTCTAAATTCACTGGACAATATTGATAGAATCTTTCATAAAAGAACCCCATGAGATATCACGAGACTAAATATTTGTGAAAATAGAAAGTTTCACATGAGAAACTATAAAAAAAGTTTTTCTAAAGTTCATGAAATGTTACACCTCATAATTATGGGAAAAAGAAAATTTCAAAGTTACGGAAATTAAAAGATTCTTTGGACAAAATCTATTTTAAAAAAAAAACAATCTATCCTCTCACCTGTATCCTACTGAGGCAACCTCAGACTCTTCTCCACTTTGAGCAAAGGGATTGTTCTCTTCAAAATCATGCTTCTCCTCTTTCTGAATAGAGGGAGAACAAATGTTTGAGTGCTTACATTTTGAAAGACATTGATGGCTGCATATCATGACAAATGTGACTAACAAACCTTCTCAAACATTCATTGGCTATTTACAATTAAAAAAAAAACAAAACACTGAGGATCAAAAAAATTTGGAGCTGATCTGAAACAATAAAACAGAACTTTATTCCTGTATTATCTTAGATCGATTAATGCCATTGCAAAAACTATTCTTCACAAGATATTAACCTTAAAGTTAAATAGCCATTGTAATTTTTGTGGCAGTAAGGTCAAGAATCCATAGTTTTATGAAGGTACATACCATCCTCAGAACCTGTTGTGAAAAGTTATGGTTGATGAAGGTAGCCTCTAGGGCCAGGCTTCGAGGGGAGTTGATGTGATTACTACCGTCTTCTTGGGGTGGCTCTGTAGCAGTCTCACTCACGGTGAGCAAATCAAAGTCAGAGTCATCACGCTTGTCAAAGAAAAGCTTGTTGCCCACACGCTGAACTACAACATCCCAAGAGTAGGATGAACGAGGACAGCACATCATGGTGGCTAAAATAGCATCAGTAGCAAATACATTGCCCTGATCCTTTGCAAGACGTCTGATGATTGGATCATCGGTGGTGGTAACCTTTTATATAAAAAAAAGGGCCTACGTCAGGGGTGCATTTTGAACATGGTGCAATTGAATTAGATATCACATATTTTTTACATTCAAAGCTTATCAAAGGTCACACTTTTTCAAACAATGCATATTTTTTTTTCACATTTCAAAACTAAGACTCTGAAAAGATACGTATGTGTTTTGAAAACAAAAAGGTATGAAAGAGAACAATGCCTAGATTTCAAATGCTCTTCACATGGTATAGATCCTAATTTCCGATTTGAAAACATAAATAAACTAGCTGTATACCTTTAAATTAATTGAACCAATAATAAGTGACCATCAAGAATCCAGTCCATATAAAACAAGTAACAAAATTTTCAAAGTCCAAACTGGAACTTCTATAAAATCCAAAATTTGATAGTAAAACAGAAAATAGGTTTCTCAAAATATTCCATCCAACAAACTTCAAAGCAAAGAAAAAACAAATTCCAAAAGTGCTTGAATAATGAAAAAGGTAAAAACTACTGTATTAGAAGGGGAAGTAACATAGCAGTATAATTAATAGGTAATATTTTTATTTTTTTAATCACCTAAGTAAAATGTCAGAATTTTTGCCCAATGGGACTTGGCTGATGTACAGTTCACAGCCCAACATCACTGCAAAGTGCAGATAGACCCTTAATAAAACTGTATTTCAATGATCAATAAAAAATGCAACAGAGTTGCTTGTGTATCTACATATTTACCTTGTGGAAGATACGATTGATACGCCGGAGACGTTTTGGGTTCTTGGTGGTTACCCGGTCATAAGTTTTGTCATAAAACTCCATGGATCCACAAGTGACCCTGTTAAAGACAATTATTTAGCAAGGAGTCAAGGATCATCACATATAAAGTAGTCCTGGACCATTTAACATCCGATTCTTTCCCAGTCTTCCACAAGTAAAGTAACAAATAAAAGTTCTTAATTTTGTTTCTAATGAGCGGAGAATTTAGAATACATGTGCAACCATGTGTAGTGTGTAAAATTAAGTGAGATAAAGACAAAAAAAGATCAAAACTCTTGATCCACTATATGTTTTCATTGAAAAATCATTTGTGAAGAATGATTAACTTATGAGTAGGTTTTGAAAGGAGGGAAAAAACCAACAAAACATTTAAATTGACTTCATTACAAAACCATCTGCAGATGAATCATCAGTGCAAGATTAATTTTACTGCTAGCTTAAAACATAGTTTTCTTTAAAACACTTACATATCCTCTCCATCTTTGATATCGGGTAAGTTGAGTTTGGTAAGTCTAGGAAAGTCCATTTCTTCTACCACCACCCAATCATCCTTGATCTGCACAGAAGCATCTCTGTTGCGTATTGGCATCTTGCTACGATTTTCTTGCATCTGTTTTCCAAACTGCTTTTGCCATTTCTTGAGTATGCGTTGGCGATCACGCTCACGGTTCTTTTGCGTCTTTGTAAGAACTTGCATACTGGCTTGGGTCTGCTGCTGCCTACGTTCGCGATCTCGTCTCTGGCGGTTCTTTTATAACAAAAGAAATTGATGCAAACATCAATTTAAAATTTCTACAAAAATGTGGCAACTATGAACCAGACTTGTCTACTTCAAAATTTGAAAATCTGTAACAACATAATTTTTTTTCTGTAACAATAGACAAAATTTTGTAACACCCCACCAATGGGAAAAAAAAAAAACCCGACAAAAACAGATATTACAAATTTATATAAATATCTTAACAATAACATAACTTTCGTTGTAATTAAGAGCTCTTAAACAGGCAGAATAAAACCGGAAGGAAACCAAAGACAGAAATGAAAGAAAGAATTCAAACATCTATAATTTTTCCTTAACTCTGTAACAGGTGCATTTTTTCCCGTAACTTTTACAGATTTGTCATAACATAAGACATATCTGTATGAACACAAATCCAATACTTCTCAGAGCCAAAATTTTCCTCGCTGCACTAATGCAATATTTATTCAATGCTCAAGAGGCTTTAAAGTTAAATAGACGCAAGTAATTTTCAGTGCAGCGTATGTACATTCAATATTGCTAAAACTATTAAAGATGAAGCTGGAAATTTATCATTCTATTAATGTACTTGAAATGAAAAAAAATCAAAATGAAAAAAAAAGCATACCTGTTGAAAAAGACGCCCGCGGCGCTGATACACAGGCTTTTGCACTCTGGAAGTATCCACAAGTTGAAAGGTACTCTCATCCTCCTCATGGTAATAAGCATACTGACTGCCTCCACCAAAGGCAGAATTATATTTACCTGTACAAGAAGACAGGTGAATCAAAATGAATATCAATTTGAAAAAAAAAGAATAGAATCTCAAACCTGGATGATAAATGTATGTAAAATTACTCAAATAAAATCAAGCTTTATCATCAGTTGTAATTCCTTTGGTCAAGGTAAGAAAAATGACTTTAAGAAAAAAATAAACTAAAAATTATTACAAATGACTTAAAAAAAAAAACCTATGAGTAGCTTGGTCTACTTCTTACAATGAAATGCAAACTGGTGGGCTTTACATAAGTAAACTCATACAGTTCCGTTGCTGCAAGCTTTCTCTTGGCAAGTAATACCGGTATATATATATATATGTGTTCTATGTCTCTGAAGAAAAAAGGGCTGCGGAGGAGGAACATGACAGATTGCTCATGAAATAACATTGAACATGTGTACAGTAGAAAGAAAATGTAAACAATACAAAAAAAACTTCAGGGTGATTTTTAAAGTTCCATTTGAGTTGAGTCTAAGAGTAGAGTCTGGTGAATTTTTCAAAAAAAATAAAAATAAAGTCTTACCTAAATATCTCTTGTCCTGATAGGTGCTTCCAGTCCAATCAGAAACCTGCCAAGAGAGTTTTGATATAATTAGCAAAACACATGATGAGAATATTATCTTAGCACATCCAATCAAAGTAGAAAAAATATAAATTAAAGATCAATCTGAAGTGTAATCAAATAGTATGTATCTGATGGTCAATCATACATCCCAGTAGATGCAATAACTCCAAAATCAACTCATCTTACTGACCTTAAAGTTTAACTGTAGGCCTACAAATTATGAAACAACCAAATTGGCTGTATAGTTATTCTAACTATGAAATCAGAAATAACTGTGTTCTCTAAATTTCTTTTATTCATTCAATCTATTAATAAACGATGGTTCTTTTGCCTTTCTTTTCTGTTATCGGGAACAATGAGTCATTTGTAATTTATTTCCTTTGACTTGTTCCATGATCAGGTTTGAAAAGGTAAATGTTAATTTCTATGCCTTTTAGCTCTAAAACAAATAGTTTTGAAAAAGATGTTGAAGTTGGATTGTATTATGTGGAGATGTGAATGAACTACTATTGCAAAACACGAAAATGCCATTTCTCAAAGTCTTTCTTCTTTTTCGTAGTGTCAATGTCTGAAAAAGCAACACACAAAATGTCCCTTTTTCATTGATGCACGTTTAAGAGCGTTGGTCTATTTTAATAACCCTACAAGTTTTACATATGAAGGTGTGTGGCGTCAGGGCAATTTAAGAGCGATGAAATTAATCTGCGTATATCCACTTTCAAATGTTAAAACAGCACAGTTTCGCTTTATTTTCAACGGAACTCTTCTTCTTGAAGGAAAAAGATGGTTAATTTATGAAAGAGTGCCTATTTTGTCACTGAAACGCCCAAAAAGCGGCAGATGATAACGCCACAGAAGTGTACTAATGGCCAATCTTATTGGTTGTCAAAGCTTGGAGGTTTAAGCAAGATCAGGTCAATTCATACCTTAAAAATTATTTGTAAGGTCTATACTACATTTTTAGTGTTATTGGGTTTACCATAGACCCACATTGTCAGACTGAGAGGGAAACATTTTTTAATGAAGTCGGTGTTTAGTGTGACGAAGCTCAGCATTATTGAACACCGATTAAGTATTTCATTTGGGTTTCTGGCTTCACTTTTTTTATAAGCTACAAAGAGTATTATAAACATACCAATATCTAAACAACATTTTATTATGTTTCAATATTTCAAACTGCTGGAGCCATCTAGGATGGAGCATGCACACTGCGCCACTGTGTAAAGATCTTCACACTTTCATTTTTGGTTACAACCAATCCCCCTAAGAACATCTTTTTTGTGTGCAAATGTGGTCAATCGGCCTTGACTTCACAGAGGATAACCTGTCTTTACAGCTTAAATACTCGTATTCAGCTTTTGAGTTGACTTGTGCATGCTTTCAGCTTACACACTCATGTATTAGACCTATGCTTCTGGAGATCATTTTAGAGCCACTGACATAGCATTATCAGACCTGCCACTCTCCAGGAAAAGAAAATCTGAATGATTCTGTCAAAAAATCTGAATGACTCGCTTCATTTTTGTTTTTGCCTTCTACAGTGAAGCATACATTACAAAACATGTAATTCCATCTTTGGTCAATGTTCATTCATCAATTTAGCTCTGAATTCTGATAAAAACAAGGTTTCTTACCCTTAGCTTGTGATTCTTCAATGGTGAAAAATTCTAGATAATCTTAAGATGTTTTTTCAATACCTTTTTCAGTTTAAATCAAGTACTTTATGCCTTACAATACTTTGACTCAATAAATTGAGTGTCCTTGGCATTATGCAGCATTTGACGAATTCACAAGAAGCAGAGCTGTCAACCTAGCTCATGTGGGAAGTGTACAATACGACTTCAAATGGTTTATTTTTATATGAAAAGGAGTTAATGTACTCCCTACTAAAAGGGTTTTAAAAAAATGATACATTTGATGCTCTTTTTCTCATTTTAGATAATTTTGCTACATGATGTATAGGCCTTTCTCATGCGTAACTCGGGAAAATTAAAAATCTTATGAATTTTGCTAGATCCAGCTGTTGAAAACTTAACCAGATATTTCATGGGGAGCAAATTGACTATTTGCTGGAAAGTTGTAACATTTTATTTTATAAATAATCTTAAGAGCGTAATCCACTTTATTGTTCAATCACTTCATTGAGAAACAAGTCAATTTAAGTACAAAAATTATGCTGTGACGTTGAGACCAATTAAGCATGATTTAGATGTAACTTAGATGAAGATCTAAATTTACATAAGATAAAATGAAAAGAATCATAGATATGTTGTGCAGATTGTAAAGTTTGCATCTGGATAAAGCCTTGTAGACCTATTATCAGATCTAGATCTAGATTTTACTTGTAATCTGACCTACAATTACTGAGTTTCGAGTCATTTCATCTTGATTTTTTCTAGCTCTTTTTAGGATTTCTCAATCAATCTTGATAAATGACAAGATCTAGATGAAAGAAATTGATGTCCTGTAATAGAAATTACTCTTAGAAGATAAAATAATAATAATCCTTCATTGTAATTAACGGCTAGGTTTGGATGTGAGATGGTTGGACAGAAGAATAAACGATAAAGTAACAACTTGGCAGAATCAATATTCAAGGCCATTATAACTAAAATATCAATATAAATTTTAATACCACATTTGATAATATACAATAAAAAAAACAATACCGATACATTATAACTATATTGTTCGTATTTATTCTTTTGTGCAGGCTATCTGTCGATCTCGTGGGTCTAGTTAAATAAAAAAAAAACTGCGATGTTTTTAACCGCGGAAGTGATAACTTAGTTTTGGAAAAAATCGGAATATTTCCTAAATATTCGGAAAATCGGAAATGGACCAATTTAAATAAAAATTCGGACTAATTCCGATTAAATTGGTATGAATTGCAGGTCTGCATTATGATATAGAAGGATCCATACAAACATTTAAGATTGAATTTTTTAAGCTTTTCAAACATATTTTTGTTTTTAGGGATGTGACCCATGGCAATTTCCAATGTGTGCACCTGACAAGCTGACCTATAGGAAATGTGTACAAGAGACTATTGCAACTGAGGTTTTCTAAAACATTTTTACGCATTTGTAGCACTTGTTATGGGTGTAATGTGCTTTAGTTGAAAAAGTGTTTTCATGAGAATATGCCCAAAATATGAAATAGTGATGTACAAAATGTATTTCGTCAAATGCTGTCAAGTGCATCATGTGTGAGGTGAAACTACATATATCGTTTCAATACACTTGAAAACAAAAGCTTGCTAGATCAAAAGAGTTTGAGATTTAATTTTAGCATCAAATTTCCTTTTATTTCATTTATAATTGATGCATCCTGATCTTAGACGTTGGATATTTTTTTTGGATTTGGGACATTTTCAATTCTCTTACAAGTAACAAGTGGAATATGCCATATCCAAACTGGCGTTTTTTCGATCATTACCCTATTTCTTGATCACCTTTGCGTTCAGCACATTGCGTTCCATCTTGGAATCCACTTTAAAACTTTATTTGGTAATTTTGAATCCTATCCATTGCAATACATTTGAATATAACGTTAATTTCAACTATGATGGAACTCATCCCAAACTGTAGTTGATTCCAAGATAATAGACTTTGGGTAAACATGCTTGGGTACCAATCAAATTTTTATTTGAAAATCAGACAATTCCAAGAAATTATCACATTTTTAGTGTCCGATTTAATCTGTGAATATCAAATTACATAAGCTAAACAATTTTCGAGGCCCTTGTGAGTTGGATTTTAATAATAATAAAAAATACCCCAGTAGGACTTCTAATTGAATTGGTTGGTTTAGTACTATTTATAGGATAAATGGTGGCGTTTCATTTACTGGTTATTCACAATTCGAATATGATTTACAATACACTTAATTGCAGAGAAAGAGTTCCGACTAATTTACACACCAAAGGGGGCTTCGTTTGATCGGGACCATAGAACTGCTTGCACCAAATATTTTCTTTTAATTTAGTGTGTTGAACTTAGATCTAGTTCATTTATTTTATTTTTAATTCAGCATAGATCTAGGCTATATTTATTATCTTATTAGTCTGTACCAAAAAGGAACTCTTTCCAATTGCAGTACTTAAGCGGTACCAACAAATCATACCACAAATGGCCAGATTGTGTACTGCTTATTAACTGAAAGCGTCCATTTGGCCGCTCACAGAGGCTCTATGGTCTGTTACTGACCGCTGTGAGCGGCTCTACGAAGTAAGAAAAGAAAGATAAGCCTGACTTAGAAACCAAAAGAAAAACATGGTTGCGTTCATTCAAAAATAGCCAAAAAAAAAAAATTCAACACTTTGTACGGAAATGCCGAGCTACTGAAGTTGGCTTTTACTTTTTGAAAGATAATAGTTTGATTAAAACAGTGCCTTCATTTTAATTTGCGGTGAAAATCTGGCTAGTTTATTGTATCCACCATGGTAGTTGCACTGTTAACGTAGAACTGGGGCCGCAATCTTGCACAAGCTGCAGTATTACTTAATGATTGATAGTAGTGATATTTAGTCTGTCTACTATGATATTGATGAAGTATTTACCCTTCCAAGCCTGACATCTTTTGAGAAAGGCTGATATGGCATATCCTTGAATTGTTCAGGAATCTCGTATGGGCCCCATCCATTGGGGTTATCCTGAATTTGAGGTGGTATAAAATGTGCGGTAGTCATTTTGACCATGTGAATTGGAGACTATGACGGACGTCGCCTTGCTCAGCCGGCGGCGGATATGCCAGGACCAAGGTGGTTATACAAATGGTGTCCTAGAAAATTGCCAGTAAAGATCGATAGATTTTGTTTTTAGTATCCCTTATTTTCACAAAGATGAAGCAACGAGCATCTTTTTGAGCAAACTTTTCCTAAAATTTAAATGGGGTGGAGTGGGGGTGAAATATTGATATCTAAACAGGCGATTTTTATATAGTTCTTCTTTATTATTCAGTCCTTTTCAATATTTTATTAGGCGTCAAATCTAAATCTCAACAAATATGTACGTTTAGGGAAATATCACAAGATTTCATTGTTTCCTTATTTTGTTGTTGTTGTTGTTGTTGTTGTTGTTGTTGTTGTTGTTTTGTTTCAGTTGTGTTTTTTTTTTTTTTGTTGTTTTGTTTGTTTGTTCGTAAATCAAAAGTCTGCCTGATCTTCTTCGAAGCAAATAATTTATAACTTCTGTTTTTGGCTGTGCTTGAGAAAATCGCAATTAAAGAAATTGTTTTTCAATCATTATGATTTATAAATGCATGTTATGAAGCAAAAATGATAATAATAATAATAATAATAATAACAACAACAACAACAACAACAACAACAACAACAACAACAACAATAGAAGAAGAAGAAGAAGAAGAAGAAGAAGAAGAAGAAGAAGAAGAAGAAGAAGAAGAAGAAGAAGAAGAAGAAGAAGAAGAAGAAGAAGAAGAATGAACATGTGCCATGATATATGCCTTATCAAATTGTTTTCCCATTACAAACAATTATGATATCACAAAATAATAACACACAGTTTGCCAGCTCCCCTTTGAGGTGGTTTAAGGGAAAAGAAAACGAGCGTCGTCGCTAGATACAAAAAAAAAAAAAAAAAAAAAGTTCATGTGGCTCCATCTTTCTTCGAAGTTAAGATAATTACTAATGAATAGAATGATATCACTTATTATAAAAGCATAATGACAACAAGAACTAAATTCCTGGACAAAGAACTGGCGCAGGTATAAGTCCCATTACAGCATGTTTTTCAAGGAATCAACTTGAAGCTCCTCCTCGTCCGTTTCCTATTATTACTACTACTTCTTCTACTACTGCTGCTGCTGCTGCTGCTGCTACTACTACTACTATTACCGCTACTACTGCTACTACTGCTACTACTACTACTACTACTACTACTACTACTACTACTACTACTACTGCTGCTGCTGCTGCTGCTGCTGCTGCTGCTGCTGCTACTACTACTACCTACTACCTGTCTACCTATCTACCTTCTTACTACCGGTACTACTTCTAAAGCTACTGCTGCTGATGCTGCTTCTGCATTAACTACTGCCATTGCTAATGTTACAACTTCTAGCACTACTACTAATACTGCAGATGGAATCAAGATTAAAAAAGATAACGTAAACTTTCACTCGCTTCAAAAACACATTATTATATATGCTGTTGTGGACACCAACAGCCCAATAGTATCGCGTTGATGAAGCAATTCGTTTCTTGTTGCTTTTATTTATTTATTTTTATTTCCGTTAGAGGATTTAATCATTAGTCTGGTACAAAGTTTTCTGTTATTGGGGATCAATCAATCAGGTGTCACGCTCTTTAGCGTAGCCGATCATGACCCTCTGCTCATCTCTATCCCTCGTCGCTTTCAGTGCTTCTGTCACGTGACTCTTCCTACTTTGAGCCACTTTGTTGGTCCATCCATCTTTTCACGCTGTTTTCCCCTGCTGCGCGTTCCCTCGATTATTCCAATTGACACAAGATGTTTGAGTTTCTTCTCATCACATGGCCAAAAAAAGTTGCATCAGTTGTTTCGTTTGATTTCTTTATAGTCCATAAGATTCGTAGCATTCTCCGAAGGAACCACATTTCTGTTGCCTCCTGTTTCCTTCGTACTTGTTTTGAGATTGTCCAGGCCTCGCATCCATACACCAGAATGGGTTTAAATAGCACTCCAGGACTCTTCTTCTTGTTTTGATCGAAATGTGTTTATTTTTTAATATTAATTTCATTATCTGAAAACTCTTCTGTGCTTGCTCTATTCTTGATGTAATTTCAGTTTTGTTGCGTCTATCATTTGAGATCAAAGCACCCAAGTATTTGAATTTATTCCTTTGATTGAGATTATTCCTGTGTGATAAAGATGGTGACCTGTGGACACTCATCGTTTTGACTGACGACCATTACTTCTGTCTTTCTGTTCTTCAGTTTCAATCCTTTCTTACTGCCTTCTACTTCTACAATGTCTAATGATTGTTGCAAGTCTTCTTAATTTTCTCCAGTTAATACAGTGTCATCAACGTATCTCAGGCTGTTTATGTTGTGCCCTTCTAGTTACTGGATATCCATCTAAGTTTCGCATATTTTCATCCAATGATTATTGGTATAAACATTTATTTTCTAAAAAAAAAAAAATGCTCTTTTTATCTTTTAAGATAATTAATTTGCTGGATTTAACTGATGTTGTACAGTCCTTTAAATAATGGATGGTCATCGTCTTTAATCATTTTTATTTTATTTCTTCAGAGATTGTCGAATGGCGTCAATCTATCTCCCACTATTTTTTTTTCTCCTACAAGAAACATTTTCCTCTCAAATTTTACTTTGTCCCTGGCCGAGATGTTTGTTATCAGCAGCTATTATTAAATTTGATGAAACTTTTGATCATTGAGTGATATTTGCAGAACATATAGTAGGTTTTTGTCCTGCTGGAAATGTTAAGTGTAGGGTTTGGCACAGTTGGACTGGTGTCTGCCTTCAAAGGCATAAGAAGGGATAACTGCATCACTGAGCAAAAATTGAGCATAAAGAGTTGTCTTGCGTGGCTGTTGAGAAAAAGCCTTTTTGACACCATTCACAAGAGAGAGAGAGAGAGAGAGAGAGAGAGAGAG
This sequence comes from Elysia crispata, assembly GCA_033675545.1. NCBI lineage: Eukaryota > Metazoa > Mollusca > Gastropoda > Plakobranchidae > Elysia > Elysia crispata. The sequence goes on along the minus strand of JAWDGP010007809.1, from coordinate 129,901 downwards.
AGAGAGAGAGAGAGAGAGAGAGAGAGAGAGAGAGAGAGAGAGAGAGAGAGAGAGAGAGAGACAGACAGACAGACAGACAGAGAGGGAGGGAGAGAAAGATAGAGAGGGGGCGAGAGAGAAAGAGAGAGAGAGATGGAGAGAGAGAGAGAGAGAGAGAGAGAGAGAGAGAGAGAGAGAGAGAGAGAGAGAGAGAGAGAGAGAGAGAGAGAGAGAGAGAGAGAGAGAGAGAGAGAGAGAGAGAGAGAGATATCGTGGACCTCAATCACTTTCCCTCTTATGAGACTCTAAACAACCAAGAATTACCATCTCCATCAACTGCCATTAGCCAATCTTTATATTTGTCAGTCTGTAACCAAAAAATGTCTTTTTAAAAAAAGCAGGTCATGGTTCTAACTTCACTAAGTCCTCCTACTCACAGTCCCACTTGACTTTACATATCTTTTAAAGGAATGCTGATAAGGCTGTAAGATTCCAATGTTCTTTGAATGGAGTAATGGCAGATCTTCACTATCTACTTAGATAATAGATTACAGTTATGAAAGAGTAGACAAATGTGAATAGCAATGCGTTTTACCCAATCCACCTGGGGTGGTCTGGGCTTCTTTTCTTTTTTCTACAATGGTCAGATAAAAAAAAAAATACCACACTAACAGCCTTTGTAAGCCTATAATGTAAAGAGGGAAGTGTCAGCAGGTAATTCTGTAATTGTTGATACTGATGTCATCCACAAAAATGTGATGCAAAGTACTGTAAAAGACCGAGAGTTTCTGATATCTTTAAGAGTTATTTAAAAAACAACTTAAAGCTTATTTCAAGGTACCTCGACCATACGGTCATATTTAAATTTTTCTCAAGGCCCTAATTAGCTCTGTCAAATTTTTAGGGTTTTAAGATATGGATGGAAACCCTGTTGATGTTATATTGACTTATTTGATACAGTATTATGGAAGAGAAAGAAAACAAAATTTAAAAAAAATTCAAATATGCCATCTTTTTAGAAGTTATTTTCTGTCCTCCAAATCATTGAAACTGATGTGAGAAATGTAATTTTAGAAAAATGCAAAATAAATCGCGATATAAATTTATAATAAATTTTAAATGATTAAATTATAGAATTAAATCAATAAAAAGATTTTGAAAGAAACCAACGTGTATATAAATTTTAAAATACATGTAAGATTCCCTTAGGCTGACAGAATAGATAAGAACAACACAAGAAATAGTCTGAATGCAATTATTCAATTTCAGTATAAACTTTTATTATCAGCTTTCTTTCAATAATATGCGTCATTCAAAACTTTTGAGTATTGACCAAAAAAAAAAAACAACTCCATCCAAGCTTGCAATAGAGTTAAATGAAAAAAAAAAAGAAAAGAAAAGGAATTGCAATACTTATAATGAAGAAAATTAAAAAAATTCAGAATTATCTAAACTTTTTTCAACAAGGTCATTAACCAGGTTAGCTATACTTCTACACACAGGATAATGTTTTAAGCTTTAGCAATAAAAAAAAAATTACAAGAGAAAACTAAATAATGCATATACACAAACAGTTAAGGCATTAATTTCCGATTGCTTTTAAACATATTATATTTAATATTGATGTCTCTATCTAAATGCACTTTGCCAAACAATAAATTATAATAATAATACATGTACCAAAAATGTATCATTTGCATATATCATTTCATATATTTGATATTTTGTGGTTTCAGATTACTCCACTATATATTCCAGTTAATATTGATATGTCACTGTCTCACTGACTAAATTCAAATAGTAAATATGAATTATTTGCATATGATATTCTTAATGGTGTAAAATCTGTAATAAGTTGATCTAAGTATATGTATACACTTTGTGTGAGCATATGTGCATTATCATGAAATTTTTGTCAAAAACCTGAAAAGCACAACCAAAACTGCTCTGGTGCACAGTTTATGTAAAGAAAATATCTGTTCCTTGGTTAATCTAAGACACTTATGTTAGGAAGTTCAACATATACTTCCCATCTTTGTTTCAGCTGAAGTGAATGTAACTTTGCATTGGAAGTTTCAATGCTGATAGTTTATAAAAACAAATAAGTGAATGAATAACAGATACTTGAGATAAATGAAAGCCAAACATCAAATGCATAAATTGCACAGCTCCAGGAGTCTCATACTGAAGTGACTAGTTAGGAATATGATTTATGGTATGCGTAATATCAAACACAACATGGTATGAAAAATGAACATTTTTTACGCAAAAAGACTGAATAAATATTACAATATGATGAAAGGAAAATTTACATTTAAATTTTGTTGTTTCACTTCAAAATATAAAAACAAAAATGCATTGGTCCAATTGATATCCCTGAAAACAAATAAGAGAAGAAAATGTATAAGGAAATTCAAATACTGTAATGAGTTGGTCCGAGTTTTCTGTAAATTTTATTTACAAAGAAATTTCAATCCATGAAAAAAAGAGAAGAAAAAAACAAATTCAGGCCATCTCATTCTGGCTTGGCAAAGGAAAAAAAATCGCCCTCAGGTAATTTATCAGAAGAAGCAAGATTCCCTCTCCTTCTTTGTCAGCTAAGGGGTAATGCTATTAACTTCTAACAGTCAGGAAGTTGGACTACACATAGTTTAAACTCCAAAGGAAGTGAGCATGGAAAAGTATGTGTATTTTAGCTAAAGAATAAGAACAATTTTTATGTTAACCAAGCTTATTTCTTCTGTTACCAACAAATCATAAAATATTCTCGGCTGCTTAGCAGAAACTATGAATAATCCCAACAGATCATCAGAGAATCAATATTCCAGTTCCACCTGAAAGTACTAGCAGTAGAAGGAGTTTATCGACAGCAAGATTGTCCTCAAGTCTTCTTGGTCACTGGAAAAAAATAAAACAAAACATATTCCACCATGGCAGATAAACACCACGATAGAAAGGATATGCATATATAAGCATAGATATAAGCAATCATAGGCTCACCGCCACCCAGAAAAAACTGAAACAAAACAAAATATTTTTATTAAAAATACATAAAAAAATTTATCAGCATGAGTGAGAAGAAATTCAAAAATAAAAGAAACTCTTGCAATACATTTCAAGAGAAGAATTATTATTTCTCACCGGATTAAGTTAATTAAATTACAAAATGAATTTGGCAAATCAAAATAATTCAAGAATCCAGTAGAAAATCGAATGGTTAAATTGTACGAGATCAGATTTTACTATAGCAAAAATTTAACTAACGATTGAAAAAAAATATCCATAACATACATAATAGCAAAATGAGAGAATTCAAGATAGCAAGATTTTAAAAAATCACAAAATTATAAACCCCATCAAATTCAAACGTTTCTTTCTTTTCCCTACCCTTCTAAAAACTGAAAAATTTGTTCTTTGCTCACATGCAAGAAGTCATTAACAAACTGATAGCTTGAATATTCTTTTCATGCAAAGTATTTTAACATTACCATAATGGTTAGTTGAGCCATGGATGATGAAGTATGTTTAATTTACAGCATTTGAAAATATTAGAACCATGTATGTATGTCTAAAGACATGAGGTTTACTATTTTATTTTGAAAGGAAATAACATGCCATACTTTACCTATGCAACCCCTTCCCAATGCCTCTATTTTTTTTTATTCCAAGAAGCCAATCCATTTCTAAATACTCAGAATGAATCCTTATCACAACACATGCATAGGTTTTTTTATACATTTTTACGCCACAGAAAATTTTTAAGTAGTTGGCATAAAGCAGATCTAATTTTCCAAAGAATAAGAGATCATAATATAATTGAAAAGAAAAATGGTAGAGGCCGCAAATAGCTTCTTTCAAACACAAAATTTAGTGCTACTTCTTAAATCTGAAGCAGCAAAACCATTTTTAATTATCAGATAGTCACAAACATCTACAATCGATTAAAAAAAAATGTATTATGCAGATTTATGTGAGATTTGGCATACCTTGGACTATAATTTATATTTATATCCAATAACATCTACACATAAAGGAGCAACATTGCAATACTTTTAAAGTTATGCTTTCCTCCTACATTAAATTTAAAAAGTTACTAAATCTGAAACATCAGAATTCAATTTAAGCTCTATATTCCCCTTATGTTCGGTAATTTTGTCCTCATTGACTGACAGAATGCATCTCTTTCAATACCCTAGATTCTCCAATAATCCTATGTCACACTGAGAGCTCTATTTTATGACCTCCCCAATAAAGTATTGATATCCCTTGTGCAGTCTCATGCCTTCCGTGATCCCTATCCAAATTAAAGTCACTTTGTGAAAACACAAGTATATGTGTTGCACCCAGTCCAAACAAGTTGCACGAAATTATCAGAATTTTTCTTGGTAGATGTAGGTGTATTAAATTCTGTGTTTCAATTTTTAAACATAAAAAAATATGGGAACCAAAAAAACATTTTTGATGATTTTATTTGAAATCCAAAGTCCCAACATCCCATTTATCGGGACTGGGGCAAGACACTGTTTGATACCAACAATATGTGGGTATGTCACATATTTAAACTGCATATGAACTGCTCTGGAAGTTCACTCAAGAGAACTGCACTGTATATAGGTGAAGACTTTCAAACTTAAATTCCAAGTATAGACAGAAAATATCATAAGGCACAGCCTATCAAGGCATCTCTCAAAGAACTTAATTTTTTTTGCTTAAAATTACTGCAATTATTCTTACATCAGCTAATTGAAGATCAGACATGAATTTTTAGTGCATCTTTTAACTCACTTTTAATTGTATTACATTTGCAGCAAGAGAAAAGCACAAAGGCACTAGTAACAACTAAGCAAATGATTCTTCTAACACATCAGTATCGTATAGAGATGTCTCCTCCTCTTGGTCCTGAAAAAAATAGAAGAAAACAAAAATCGTCAAACAAAATGCATAGCTATGGACATATATATATAAGATGTACTGTGTGATAATTTTCCAACATATGTTGGTTAACATTCACAGTATACGTTACAGCATTGAGATTTTTTCTTTTTTTTTTTATTTTTAGCACCTCCATTTTGCTGACCCATCTTAATATGTTATAAGAACATGTTGTCATAACCAATTACAAAAAAAAATAAAATAAAAAAAACTAAAAAACCACATAGACAAAGAAAATTAAAACAGAACAAGGTTTCACTTAAATTCCAGTGAATCATAGCTACTCAGCCTGCACAGACAAGAGCAACTGCTAACTTATACATATATATATATATATACGTGCGTGAAACTCACACCACTTAGAGAGCCATATGATGCTGTTTTCTTGATAAAAAGTAAATTTTATGAAAAAAAAGTTTCTAGGAATTATGTATTAAACAGCAAATCTTCTCATAAAAGCTAATTAAGTATTATAATAATCTAAATGTTGTTTAAAGAATAATTTTTTTTTCATTCAGGCTAGAGAGTAAAGTGTTAAATATTAAGTAATATTCATCAGTTTAATTATATTCTCCTAGCACACTTGATCATAAATTTACTTTTTTTTGTAGATGGATAAAGAGTGAAGAAAATATACAGACATTTGGTCCAAATCTACAACCTTGTGAAACCTTACAGCTTTGCTGTATTTCATCAATTTCTATAATTTTACCTATAAGTATAACCAAGAATGAGGATATGGTTTTGAAAGTTAAAATGCCTTAATCCAAACAAGCTTTCCCAGGCAGATAACTAATCCTTGATACTGTATATGTTGAACATAAATTGTGACAGAGTCTTTAATCAAAACTTGACACTTTTTCAGCACTGCATTAGTATTTTCATGTATTAACAAGGACAGAGCCTTTAGCAAGATCTTTTCTATGGTAGCTACACCTTTCATTACATTGAATTAAGTCTTATATGATATCAAAGCAAAACTTTCTTGTAGTTTATGAATATAAAGTGAAAGAGGGCAATGAATAAAGAAATTTCTGCTTAAGGCATCAGTGCCCTTGAATAATAATAATGAAAAAAAAAATTAGAGTTAATAATCCTTTTATGACTATACTGCACAAACTCATTTAAAAAAAAAATTCACTGCATGATGGACCTTATTTACCGAAAAAAGCATTCCTAATTTTTTGTAGTTCAGCAGACAAAATTTCTGAAGCAATGACAATACGTATTCCTTTCACTCTTGGGAGCTCCGCAGAGCTGTACACAGTGTAGTTTTTGGCTTCTTTCATGCAGGACTGATTTAACACAAAAACAAAGCAATGTGCATAGCATACACTGCATTCTTTTGACTTTCAGAGAGATCATACCTCTAGCATCAGAGAAGAAAGAAACAAAAGCTGCTCCTTCATGATACTCAAGTCAGCCTCAAGTTGGCGATAAACTTCAGTAGGGATTACTACACTATCATGGCCATCAATGAACATACGACGAGCTGAGTTCTTAGGTATCGTAATTTCCTTTGTGTTTTCAACCAGCTGCCTGTTGATAGAACAGTTCTAAGTGAAAGCATTACATCTATAGATTTTTTTCTATATTAAAATATTAAGAATCCATGATAAATTTTATTTACAAAAAATTGTGCACTTTGATTATCTCTATGATTTTTTTAAGGAACAATATTGTAATCAGTAATGTAACTGAAGGGTGATACATAAAAATTTATAAATCATATATATGTGTATATATATATATATATATATATATATATTATAATTATATATACATTTTTGGATTTATCATGATAAACAACTGTAATTCACAGAAATTATCAAATCAGAGAGCACAATACAATGTAGTATGCTAAATCTATCTCCTTCTTTATGTTCAACAAACAATAATACATTAACAAGCCCTAAATGATATTTGTCTGATTTGCGTATATTTATTTTCTTTTTCATTTCTATTCTACGTCTACATACTGAACACTGCTGTATGAGAGAGTTTTTCGGCAGGCCTCAGTGCTGTACACCAGGCCATCCTCTCCAGAAGGCTCCGCAACGCTGGGCATATCATCTTCACTACTAGAGCCACTCACAACTAACTCCTCAGTGCTTCCAAGGGATGACAGTCTCTCCAAGCTACCTGTGTGCAGCAAAGTACATAGGATTGACTTAAAATCTAACTTTCATTTCATAATTATGTAGCATCAAATCGTGAGCATCCAGTTAAAATTTCATTCTTGCATTTCAAAAACACAGAGCTTGCAAATCAACAAAAACATTTTTATATTGACAAAGTCAGGCATCAATGCACACAACAAAATAAAAAAAAATAATGAAATAGTCTTGAGAAGTTGAATGAAATTAAAAAAAAAATAGTAAGAGTGCAAGGTAATGGAATTTCAAAACAATATATTTATAGAAAAGGAAAGAAAATTGAAAAAAAAAAATATGCGACTTAAACTGCAAGAAGTAGACTGAGAGAGTTCCAAAAATTAAGTTGGGTCTACATCTCCGTTCACCAATTGAAATTTTTTCAACATTTAAATTAAACACCAACAGCAACCAAGCCTGATACTCTGAGAATTTTTAAAATGGTATAAATTTACAAAAGAAAAAAAAAACTTTTAAAATCATTGGGTCAAAAAATGAAACCACATAAATGGTGTCTGTGAAAAATATACCAAGTTAACTTTATTTTTCCCCCGCAATTTAAGGTTTACTTACAAAATCTCAATCACTAATTCAAATGCAAGAAAAAGTTTAGAAAGGGAAAAACAAACATCTCATGTCTTGATCAAAATGATTAATGCATGCATCACTTTTTTTTTTAAAATGCTAATACATCTCACACAAAAAGTGATCACTTTGGAGACATATCCATCAAGTGAATGTTTTCATGTACTGCTGAATATTCAAAAACAAAAGGCAAAAAAAAGAGAGAGGGAAAAAAAAGGATAATTTGATACAGCACCCCTAATCTATTTCTAATTTAATTTTTTTTTCATGTCCATTATCCAAAATAAATATAAAGAAAGAAAGAAAACATAGAATAACATCAAATTCAATGAATCAACCTACTTTTAGGACCATCGAAAGACGAACTCGGAACACCATATTGCCTCCTGCCCTTGGAGAAAGATATGCTTGAATTATAGGTATCAGAGGTAGAGAAAGATTTTGACACATTTTCCATTGCAAATGAAACATTTTTAGACGAGCCATGACACTTTTTGGTCGATGGTGAGTAAAGTGCTGGGCTAGACTTGGACATGGCTTCAGCAGGGAACTGTTGCTGTGCTGTTGAAGCGCTGGTGACACATTGTACAGATTTAGAGATATCTTCATCCAATTCTTGTGGGTCCTGTGGCGAGCAGAAGATTTCATTTGAATAGAAATCGCAATGACAAATCGAGTCCGTAATATCCAAAATTTCACTCAGCAGACTCCTTCGCTGGTGAGCTGGCAAAGAAAAGTTTTCGAGGCTGTTTTCTATAGAACCGAGGTGTGTTTTCAAAGCCTCCCTTGGCTCTTTATCTTCCTGAATTTCATCCTCAAAAACTTCATCAAAATTATCCTTACAGTCTTCATCTCCAGACTTCAATAACACTTTTAAGTCTCTCCCCTCTCCAATAACTTCAGAAGACAATCTCTTTTTAAGACTGGATTTTCTGGGGAAATTTTCATCGCACTTTTCATTCGACTCTGAAAAGTCTCGCCCAAAAGATTTTGGGGTTTTATCTGAGCCCATTTGGTCGCTATTGTTCTCAGCGGCACCTACGGAGTCCACGCGACTAGAAATGATGCTTCTCTGGTGGCGCAGCTTATGTGTCTGGCACTGTGGATTGAAGCTAGGCTGCCCAGCCCGCCTGGGTCCACAAATACAGTACGTATCGGCCAGCAGGGCAGTGAGCGCGGAGTCATCCAATTTAAAATTGCCACATTTATGGCATGAGCCGCGGCTGAGTCGCTGCAACTGTCTAGATATATAGGCACTTGTCTCATCATCGCTACTGCTATCACTTTCTTCGGTCCTGGCCGTCTCTGTTACCTTAGGGTCCTTCCTTCTCAACTTCAGTCTGACAGTCTCTCCTACCTGGTGATTTCCGCGTTGGTCCTGGCTGTCCTCCTGCACAGTTCCAATGCTCTCAATCCCGCTGTCTGACGGGGCCACTGTTACCTGCAGTGGGCTTATTTCTGCTTTGCATTCTCTCTCATCTACCTGTTTTTGAGCCAGGAGGGGATCTGCTTCCGTAGAATTCAGATCGGGGATCAGCAAGCCTTCCGTCTTTTGAGGGAAATCTGGTGATTCTGCCGCAGACTCCACCTCTCTGGAAAGTGAGGAGTCGTCTCGATCCCGTCTTTTGACCCTCCATGAGAGCCGCTTTCTAACCCTTGGAGCTTTCTCTGGAGGTGACAGAGATGCCCCTGCTCCACTTTTTGAATAGCATGCTCCCATCCTTGACTTCTTCAAACTGTCAAATCATGGAATACGCATCTGGCCCGGGAAGAGAGAGAGAAATATCGTAGTTAGTAATCTTCATTAAATAAAAATTTAGCTGCAAATCATCAAACACGGAAGTGCTGTCATATGATATATTTACATATCTATATTTTGTTGTCAATTAAATTTTTTCACAAACTTGCCTTTGAAAAACGAGAGGGATCAGGTAGATAAATATATATATATATATATATATATATATATATATATATATAGAGAGAGAGAGAGAGAGAGAGAGAGAGAGAGAGAGAGAGAGAGAGAGAGAGAGAGAGAGAGAGAGAGAGAGAGAGAGAGAGAGAGAGAGAGAGAGAGAGAGAATGAATGAAGAAAGGGCTAGCAGCCAGTTATTGTATTTTTTGTAATGAAGCTTTAATTTTATATTTAATTCAACTTAAAATATTTGATTCTAAAATGAAAGTCACAAATCACCCTTTTATTCTGGTTTTTTTTTTTTCCATATCTTTATCTAACAAGATCGTGAAATAATCTTCATAAAAAATGACAAATTCCCACATGTTAAGTTTCACTATATCTTTTCATAAAGCCTAAAGATTCAAAACTGTCGCCCGATTTTCATTAAGCGAGCAATTTTCTTTTTTTTTTTTTTTCCTTTTCAAGAAGGTATGCCTCTTAAAATTCACTTTGCAAAAATTATGAATTGAAGCACACACAGAGCTTCTACAGGGGCGGATCGGTTGCTAATGAAATGTTAATCTAGATCTAACTAAAGATAGCAATGATCAATCTATCAATCAGGTGCCGTGCTCTTTAGCGTACTGGGTAGGCGATGACCTTCCAAGCGTTTCTATCCGTGATCGCTTTCAGTGCTTTTTTTCCCGTCTTCCTACTTTGAGCCACTGTGTCCATCCATCCAACATCCTTTCGCGGTGTTTCCCCTCGATCATTCATCTTCAGACCTAAATATCACGTCGTAACTCATTTGATTTTAACTCTAAAGTCTATGCATCTGCTCATAAATTCCGTGGCGCAACAAAATTCAGAGCAAAATAATTAAGAAAGACAATAACATAAGTATCTTTTTTATGTTTGTTCTCTTTCCAAATTTTATAACCTTGATTTTAGTATCTCGCCAAATTAAAAAAAAATAATAAATGAATAAAAGATGGGCCAAACTCAAATCAATTTTACATCAATCTCAACACTCCGACCTACATTTAAGACATTTTAAAGCTCAAGTTTTTTTTAAAGATCACAAGTGTAATATTGAATAGATAACAAAGATCTAGTGATAAGCACCGCATATTTCTGTAAGGTAGTTGATTAAGGACAGGATGAAACTTCTAAGAGAATCAGTTTGAAAAGTCGTCCTTCATGCACAACTTATTCAAACTTTATTTATTTTTTTTTTTTTTTTAACCTCGCCACTTGGAGTACTAAGTAGTGGTTTGCATGCTCTGACTAATTTGAATGGAACTGTAAAACATTACCAGGCAAATATCGTTGAACTTGAACCCGTGGCCTCCTTAACACAGGCCTGAAAACATCATTCTGTATCTAACCACTGGTTGACGTTTGAAGTAAGCACAAAGAAAAAGAAAAAAAATTAAAAAAAAAAAAGATAAGAAAATAGGAGGGAAAAAAACTGGAGGCGGTGCACGCCACAGTTCAAACTTCAAAGTCAAACTCGGGCGAATGATCGGATTTACCTGGTCTATTTTCATCGTCTGACGGCAGCAGATGATTGTGAACACATACTCTAGATATCTAGCTGTCGGTGCACTATCATGACGGGTAGACACAGCACTGCAAGATAAATGGAGGAGACCTAGTGAATCAGCAATCTCAAAAAATATTCAATCACAGGACTACTCTCATTGAAACGCTAACCGTCTTTTCAATAATGCTCCGCACAAACTACTATAGTGATTCAGCTCACCGCAAAGATACATTGTGCGTGTTTGTAAACAAGGCGCAGCAAAGATGCACGATGGGGTTTTGTAAATACAGCCCACAACCAAGAGCTGGCGAAGAGGCGGTGCGGTGCGGTGCGGTGGGTAAAGTCTGCTCTCCCCAGGGCAACACCAGGACAGGCCCGTGTCCTAGTAAAAATCGCTGGTGAGCAGCTCGATCAATAGCGGTTGCTGGGAGAGATGATCACGGTGTACTTAGCAGTCAATTACTGCGACATAATGTGGGCCAATTGAATCAATTAAGACTCACGGTAAACGGGCCGAGCGCGCGGGCTACTGGCGCGGCGTAAATCGCGAACGATCGACGAGAAACGTCAATCCTGCAAAGTAAATACATGTACATCTTTACATCTACATGTACATCTTTACATCTACAGTACATCTTTACATCTACACCGCATACTGGCGTTGCCAAAACGGCTGTCATTTATGTTTTCAATGCATCTCGGAGAGAGATGCACTAGAGCTGAAAACTCCAATCATGTCCTTTAGACCCTGTCACCCACTCACCCACCCACACACACACACTCGCGTTTTCTCTCTTTCTGCCATGACAAGAATTAACAATTGACTCGACACATATAAAAATGGAAGATCGGTATTCATTTTGCTAAGGTCGAGTGATTTATTGACTCGCGCGCTATGATGAATGCATTCCAAAGTCTAAGCTGACTCTCAAAGAGAGAAATTTCCGAGCTAATATTATCAATAATATATTCGGTAAAGAAACACGGCATGCAAAAATAAGAACAATAAACCAGACACAAAGATGGTCTGCGCTCAACGCGAATATGTAAAGACCTAGCAGACATTAAATGTATACAGTCATTGTTTCAGACAGAAAATTCATCATAACTATGCGCAAAAGAATCGATCGTGGGTTATTGAATGAAATAACTAGGTGATTTTTGTGTGTGGCATAAATATTTCAGTGAAAGCTGCTGATTATTTTCGATTATATAGGTACAACTACTCTAGAGTCATAGGTTTATACCCTATTACATGTATGTAATAGTAATATGGGAATATAGAAATACAATTTCATAGCCACACAGTAGTGTCCAAGAAGAAAACGAAAGCGAAAATATTGAAGAAAAAAAAAAGTGGTGATAGAGTAATGAAAAAAAAACAACAACCAACGAGCAAACAATATACAGTCTTTTCGTCACACTCACCTTATTTCACGAGGATGAAACAAAGTTAAATTGAATAAAGAACATTTATAACGATATCATATTTGGTTCAATCTTCTCATACCCCTTACCACAGCGCGTATGAACAAAATTGCACACCGAGCCAACTGGAAAGGGACAGCGCTAGCGCAAGTGTGTGTATATAATGTATACTTAAAAGTATTCTACTGATGTAACAGTCTGGCAGAAAATAGGACCCTAGCACGCACGCCGGGTGGCAGTATATATATATATATATATATATATATATATATATATATATATATATATATATATATATATATATATTGATAGGCTTCACAGTAGAAGCCCCTCTCGAGACTTCTTTTTTTTTTTTTTTTTTTTTTTTTGGGGGGGGGGGGGGGGGGGGGGTAAAAATAAAGACAGCACTGAAATTATTGTTAGGCTTCATAATAGAAGCCCCTCTCTAGACTTTTTTTTTTTCTTTTTTTTTTTTTGGGGAAGGGGGGGGGTTAAAAATCAAGACAGCACTGAATCTATTGTTAGGACATAGATCTAGACCAGACACAACCATGATTTTCAATGAACTGTATCAAGGTCTTCTAAATCGATGACCTTGGCTCTATGTAATGTATTATGACAAGCAATGCCTTCATAAAATCAAAGAAATTCCGATCCCCCGCGTACTCTGCGACTGAAAAAGAAGCCACAATTCAGAAGATTCCAGCGCTGTACCAACACTATTAATCGCAATCATAGCCAGGAAGGTTCAATACAGAAAAAAAAAAGGGAGGGGGGGTGAGGGGGTGTGAGGAGGGAGAGTGTCACTTATCTGTGTACCTGAAAGGCTTCAATTAAAAGGGCGGAAAACTATTTACATGTAACTTGATTATTTCACGAGTAAAGAAAATAATACTGTGCAGGTTTTTGACACAACTAGGCCATAAATATGCCATGGACGATAAGATAATATCGCATTACATAATAATTGATCTCAATTGATTTTAGAACTAACATTGTGGATATAAAATAATTTAATATACATACAGTAATCGCATTTTTTTCTCCCAGTCGATACTAACAATTGCCTGACTAACTGCGTAAGCTCACCAACTTGTGGCAGCCCTCGAGCCGAATAACATGCGTCTAACACAACTGGAAACGAATTTGATAGGGATCCAAATTCAAAACCGTCCATAACGGCCAGATGTTTGCCAATCTCTATTGGGATTTTTATTGTTTTCCTCTTTCTGTTTTCGTTGTTTGTTAGGCAAATGTGCTGTTTTGAGCTCGGGTACTTCATGAACATCGCTGGCTCATAATCATTCACAATCAGTTATTAATAATCTTGATAAGGTTAGTATCCACAAGTATTGTGCATTGTGCTGAGTCAACTGAATTGATTTTTTTTTGATACTGTTAGTACTACTACTACTGCTGCTGCTGCTGCTGCTACTACTACTACTACTACGACTACCACCACCACCACCACCACCACTACTACTACTACTACTACTACTACTACTACTACTACTACTACTACTACTACTACTACTACTACTACTACTACTACTACTACTACTACTACTGCTACCACTGTTCCTACTGCTACCACTGTTCCTACTCCTACCACTGTTCCTACTCCTACACCTAATGCTGCTGCTACTATTTTTTATTTTTTTTTGGTTATATTCAACGGATAAATGAAAACTGTAAATTATATAAAAAGATTTAGTAAAATTTAAACACCTCACCATGTTCTTAAAAAATCGCTAAAATTAGTGATATTTTTGGTATCATCGATCTCTGAGCTCGCATACTGTTAGAAATAGTGCAAATTAATTTTTAATGATAATAACAATAATAATAATAATAATAATAATAATAATAATAATAATAATAATAATAATAATAATAATATAAAAAGAAGAAGAACAAGAACAAGAAGAAGGAGGAGGAGAAGGAGGAGGAGGAGGAGGAGCAGAAGAAGAAGAAGAAGAAGAAGAAGAAGAAGAAGAAGAAGAAGAAGAAGAAGAAGAAGAAGAAGAAGAAGAAGAAGAAGAAGAAGAAGAAAAGAAGAAGAACGAGGAGGAGTTTTATGTTAAAGGATACGATCGAGCCGAATCTGAATTAAATTGCAGATATTAAAAAAATCCGCAGATTTGGCTCTACTTGCAAACTGGAAAGGAAAGAGCTCAACATACTAGGATGCTAGGGGGGAAGAGAAAAAAAAAAAAAAAAAGGCCAAACTCTTCACAACCGTAGAAAACCTACCGCACAACGCACACCTAGCTACACCTGTTCCAGACCAGTATGACCGTAGTTTTTTTTTTTTTTTTCCTTCTTTGTATTTTTTTTCCTCTCTCCTTTAAATTAAAGGACTCCACTGGGACCCGAGAAAC
>JAWDGP010007809.1:25000-110000 GCA_033675545.1 Elysia crispata | reverse complement strand
AAGCAAATGTCTATTCAGCCTGCTGTGTAAAGTCACTGTCCTTTCGTTTACAAAAAACTATTTTTCTACATTTTTTTTTAAAAAAAGGTCTACTTTTTTTTTATTCTTGCATAACCCAAACAACTCTTTTCCCCATATTTCCTTGCTCAATGTGAATAAAAGGTTATTCAAATCGTGCATCTATTTTGATTAATGGGAAGAAATGGTAAACACCATTGAAGATTATGATATGTCAGTAAAAACAAAGTCAAGATAAAGCTCAAATCGAGTACTATTTCTTGGACTTGTGCTGCTTTTCAAATGCATTTAAGGTTACACAAGTTAAGACATTGATTGAAAATATTGAACTATTTAAAAACAAACCTGCTCAATCAATCTGAATTAATCTTGAATATCTTCTCACCAAAAATATCTGCCACTTAATGAAAAAAATCAAACCCAACCACATTAAAGACTTGGAAAGGAAAAAAAAAATCAGAATGTTTTCAATCTTTTCAGTAATGTCTTGAGCACTCTGCCTGGGTGTCACTTTCTCTTTAGGGCAGCTAATTAATGCAAAGCATGTCTTGCATTAAATTTCATACTTTTGTGGTTGCCTCTCTAAATGATAAAAAATACCACAAACTTTATTTTACCAGAGAATTTTAATCTTCACCTTAATGTATCTGGATGTGCTGCAGTAGATTTTGGCCCACAGATTTTTCATAACTTTGGAGTGTACATAGTCTGCTCTTTCTGTCAAAATGATCAAAATGTCTGGAATATTTTGATTTTATTGAACTTGTTGAAAAAATTCAATTTGTGTCCAGAAGCTCCTTTCAGGATATAATGTGATTCCTACGCAAATGATAAATGGTTGAAAATTTTTATAACATAACAAGTTCTTTTAAAAACAGGCAAATAATTTTCACTCTTGAACCAGAGGCTTCAGGTCCTAATGCTGCTCATTACTTTGCGGACAGGCTTTTAAAAACATTCAAATTTCATTATAATCTAAACCTATAGTGACTGCAGTTTTTTATTGTTAAGATCAGGCAAAAACTATAGGCCTACAACTAAAAGTCTACTAACTTTAAATTGGAGAATTCTAAAGAAAAACCATGATTTATATGTTCCCAGTAGGCATTTATTATCATAATAGTGAGCGGAATCAGCACCTCAAACGTCTTTGCACTTACAAACTCTTAACTCATCGGAAAAAAAACCCAATCTACCAGTAGCAGTCGTCTCTTTTGTTCTGGCAAAATGGGTTGATCAAGCACATTGCACAGATGTCATTTTTTTCTATTACAGCAAAGTTTGGGTACTCTGAGTCTGACACTCTCATCTAAATACAGCTATTTATAGTTTAGAATTTCAGATTTTAAAATCAAGGCAAAAGCCAAAACGTCGGTACGAACACGAAGAACATTTGCCAAAACTCAAAACTACATACTGTAAAATGAACAATTAAAATAATACGTGTTTTCTGAAAAGCAAAGTCACTCTCACCTTCAATGATAAGTTACAATAGCTGGCGATGTTTTACTTTAATTCCACGGCACTTAATTGAAAATATAATGATTTAGATGTGGACTCCAGAATGAAGAAAATATCTAGGCTAAAAAAAGCACTGCACTTAACTTACAGTTACACTCTAAATATCCTTATCTACATCTACATCTAGATCTAGCTTTTCTGAGAAAGGCACTTTAACTCTAGGCAAGATACCTGGATCTAGACTCTAGTTCTAGTTGACTTCAGACATTCAGTATTTTGAGGAGACCTTACTAACTCTAATTCGGAGACAAAACAATCTCAAAGGCTCGAAATCCAACGATTGAGCGAACCTTCACATCAATATTTTACTCGAGAAGGCGAGGCTACTCTTGATTTTATTATTTTAGTGCTCTTTTTCTATAGAGGTTATAAACATAGTGTGCAAACGAAGTGTGTCCTATCCACTATGTGTCCACAATATACCGAGACTGACAAACAGATTATGAAACACTCCAATAATAAACGTGCATTAAGAATAGTAAAATGAATGACTTTCACAATATTTATGACACTCTTCAAAACAGATACATATTTGCTTTTTTCCATGAGAAACAAAAAGGCAAATGATGAATTATGTCCCGGAATAAATTATCCGCTTTTAGCAGTATTTTTTTTTTATGAGACTCAATGTCAGCGTTAGTGCAATAACCATACTAATGTCACCGGATTTAGAGCATCGGCTGCTCCTGTTTTTCTCAGACATTTTGTGTAGTTTTGTATTAATTAGAGAGTTTGCTTCGGGGAGCCCTCAGCGAATAGCCTAAAGCTGGGAATCCGTCGTACAACTCTGTTATTCTGAGGTTTCGCAGGAAAAGCTTACGGGCCCTAAGCTAAACTTCAACGTAATATTTTTAGACTGACCGACATCATTAAATTTTGCATAAACTCCTCCCACCCAGCGGTACGTAGCATAATCGCTTTTCGCAAACATGCTAGCCCTCTCACTAAGAACGTAACTGTTACGTAACGGTTACATGATGACTGCCAGTTATGCTCTAATGCTATATATATATATATATATATATATATATATATATATATATATATATATATATATATATATACATATGTACCCCAAACCTTTTCTAACTTTTAAAGAATAAGCGGAAAAATAATACAACAATACAATAATACAACATTTAGAAAGAAATTTAGTACCTCGAACAATTTTCGGAACAGAAGAAAAACCGAAAAAAGTTCGCATCACATCGTGCATCCATATATATTTAATATATGTTGAGTTTTAATTAGTAAAATTGTTATAAACGATGTGATAGTGTGTAAAAAAGAAATGGGCCAAATAGTTAAATGATATAACTCACTTTGGCACTTAATGCCAAAGTTTAATTTACTTCTGCAATAATTCGGCCTGTACTTAGGGAGGCGTCGATGTTGGTCCAGTAACATTGATAATCTCATGTTTAAAACATAGATGTGTGTTAAGAATCTTTACTAAGGATTAACGCCTCACCTGACCCAGCCAACTTTCGAAACCCGGATCTCACCAAACTTTCGGCCATATTAATAAGCATAAAATCACCTTCCAAAATTACTGGAACTAATGCTTTTGCATGGGCTACGATGCTTTGTAAAGTTTATACGCATTTACTAATACTGGTCTATATCTTAACTGCTGCGTTTTTACCGCTACACGGTGGGGAACTATGTTTACAAAAGACACTAAAGTTAGCAATCATTTCAGAGCGAGCGGTAGTACTAAAGGTCAACCGTAACTGCTACACTATAATTATGTTCAATTTATTTTTCATTGTTGTGTAGCAATATTCCCTTGATATGCTCGAAGTGTTCTCTCAGTTTTATTCTTTCCTCAGTTTACTAAAGCTACATTCACCTAGCAGCAAATCATAGATTTGGAAAATGTTATAGTCACCAAAAAATACAAAAGTATGTATTCAGATATGGAAGAGGCCCACATCTACAAAACAGAGAAATACATGAACCTGACCAAAGAGCTAGAAAATGCCGGATACAAAGCTGTGGTGATGCCCGTTGAGGTTGGTGCCAGAGGATTCGTAGGGTCATCAGTCTACGACCTTCTAACTAAACTTTCAATATGTGGCAACAAAAGAACAAAAGCTCTAAAGTTACTGGCGGAAATAGCCGAAAACAGCTCCCAGTAGATCTGGAGCAGGAGAAATGAGAGGTTCCTTCATAACGATTAAAAATGCTCTAACCATCGCAGGACCAGTTGCTGAAGTGGTATAGCGCCGAGATCAGCAATCCATCAAGAGATGAGGGTATGGGTTCGAATCCTGGCGCTGTGCAAAAAAAAAAAAAAAAAAAAGATAACAGGGAGACATTGGGAGTCATGACCTGGGTGTGGCCCGGCCCCCTTAGAGTGTCAGAGGTTCAGGGCCGAAACACTTGCTACAAGTGTTCTTCTCTGAAGACTCCCTGTTATCTAGCTCCCCAATGAGTTTCTACCATGTCCATTGACTTCCGGGAATAGGCCGGAGCAATTCGGAAATGGACTGCCAATGTGTATGTGGCAGAAGATTTACCACCGAAAGTGGGATGAAGATTCACAGGACTAAAATGGGCTGCTTGAATGTTTCGACGAATCAACAGCAGCGCACTGCTCAGGCAGGTAAGACGTCGGAAAACGAAAGCCAGGTTCAAAACCGCAGTGCTGAGGAAATCCACGCTGAGGAGTCTGACGAAGAATTTCGACAGCTCATCAACGCTAAACGCCAGAAGATCAATTTTCCACCAGCAAGCGCAAAAGAACAATGGGAAGCTCTGGATAGCAAAATAATCCTACAATTGGACAAGCTCATCGGACAGAGCACTTTGGATAACAAACTTACCACTTTCGGTGACATTATCTACCAGACATGTATTAACACCTAAACAACATCAAGCCAAAAGAGAACCTAAGAAGAAAAACTTAAGGAAACAAATGAAATCAGCGACTGAAGAAGAGAAAAATGAGCTGCAGGAACTTTGGCGAGGTTTGAAGACGAGACACTCAGCACTGAGCAGAGCAGAATCCGCAAGGAAGAGACGAAGTCAAAAGAAAAAGAACCAGGAACGCTTCTACAAAGACCCATTTCAGTTTGCAAGACAACTCTTCCAGCAACCAAGATCAGGTTCTCTTTCAGTAGAGAAAGAACAGCTAGAGGCCCACCTGAGGAAAACATATTCTGACCCAAATAGAGAAATACCTCTAAGTGAACCTGCTGGTCTGGTGTGGCCAGCTGTTCCCAGAGAAGAATTCAATAGCAAACCACCAAGCTTGAAAGAAATCAATGCAGTCAGCTCCAGGCCCCAATGGCGTGCCTTATCTTCTGTATAAAAGATGTCCAAACGTTCTAAAGCGATTACATAAAATTCTCCGAGGAGCATGGAGCATGGAGCAACCTCAAGATCAGTGAGCAGTGGATGTCTGCTGATGAAGTTTATATACCCAAGGAGCAAAACTCGACTGAAATAAATCAGTTTCGACCAATCTCGCTGTTGAATGTAGAAGGACAGATATTCTTCTCAGTCATGGCATCCCGCTTAACAAAATATCTCACTGAAAATGGGTACATAAATACCTCGGTCCAGAAAGGAGGCATCCCCAGAGTTTCTGGATGCTTAGAGCACGCAACAATGATCTGGGAAGCTATTCAAAGGGCAAAATCGGAGAAACTTAACCTCGACGTCATTTGGTTGGACCTGGCAAATGCTTACGGATCGGTACCACACCAAATGATTCAGCTGGCGCTGAGGATGTACAATGTTCCGGAGGATATACAAGTCATGCTAGATGACTATTTCAGCGGTTTCCGGATGAGATTCTCCACTAATAGCTACACCACAGACTAGATCAACTTGGAAATTGGAATCGCCATGGGCTGTACCATATCACAAATCCTGTTCGCCATGGCTATGGAAGTCATCTTGAAAGCAGCAGAAGATAGCGCAGGCCCGGCTAATCTAGGTGGTGGTTGCTACATGCCTCCTGTGGTTGCTACATGCCTCCTTTGAAAGCATTCATGGATGATACCACCATAATCTGCTCAAAGGAAGACGAAACACGCCGAATGCTAGAGCTTGACGTCTTAATGGCATGGTGCAGGATGAAATTCAAACCAAAGAAGTCTCGCAGTCTTTCAGTCAGGAAAGGTAAGATAGATGCGACGACGATATTCACAGTGGCCAGTCAGCAGATACCAACGATCAGTCAAGAACCAGTTAAGAGCCTTGGAAGATGGTACGATTCATCCATGAAAGATACCAAAAGAGGACTAGAAACAATAGAACTTGCTACCGAAGGCCTGCTAGCCATCAACAGATGTGGCCTTCAAGGTAAGCTAAAAGTGTGGTGCCTACAGTTTATGCTAATTCCGAAGCTCCTCTGGCCACTCCTGGTCTATGAAATCTGCTCAACTACAGTTGAGGCAATAGAAGTTAAGATCAATAAGTTCACCAGGAGGTGGTTAGGGGTACCTCCGGGTCTCACAGATGTGGCAATGTACTGCCGTAAAGCAAAGTTGAGACTCCCACTAAAATCCATCTTGGAAGAGTATAAATGTGGCAAAGCCAGACTACTCTCGATGCTTGAAGACTCCGAGGACCCAATTGTGAAGACAGTGCAACCGATCATAAAGACAGGTAGGAAATGGAAAGTTGTCGAAGCCGTAGACGAAGCTAAGGAGTGCCTTAAGATTAAAGAAGTGATTGGGCAAACTCAAACTGACCGCAAAGGGCTAGGATCATCTACAGCAAAGTGGTGGTCAAAAGCAGAAGGGAAAGAGAAAAGAGACATGGTCATTAATGAGATACGGCTCAATGAAGATTCCAGAAGGGTTCAGAAAGCAGTCCAGCAACCTCAACAGGGACAATGGACTAATTGGGATAATGCCCTGCAGAAATCCCTCACATGGAATGAGATCTGACACATGGCGCCACTTCGGATCAGCTTTCTAATCAGATCAGTGTACGATCTCCTGCCCTCAAACGCAAATCTGGTACGGTGGGGAAAGAAAGAGGACCCCACTTGTCCGCTATGCCAAGGCAGGCAGACCACAGAGCATGTCTTGAGCTCTTGCAAAATCGCCCCCTCACAGGGACAATACTCATGGAGGCACCACAGAGTCCTCCAGGAACTTGCCGCAATCATAAGCACGGCTAAAGGAGAGACTACCTTCCCTAATACCAACGCGTTGATATTCACAACAGAGGGAGGCGCTAAGTCATGGCACGGAAGGCCGTGAGGACAACAAACCAGATAAAATGCCTTCTAGACGGCTGTGATGACTGGGATGTTTCAGCAGATCTTCCAGAATGGGACAGTCATCCCAGTATAATCAAAGAAACGAGATTAAGGCCTGATATCGTGATCCATTCAGCTTCCACACAACAATTGATCATGGTGGAGCTAACAGTACCATACGAAAACAGAATGGAAGAGGCCCACATCTACAAAAGAGAGAAATACATGAACCTGACCAAAGAGCTAGAAAATGCCGGATACAAAGCTGTGGTGATGCCCGTTAAGGTTGGTGCCAGAGGATTCGTAGGGTCATCAGTCTACGACCTTCTAACTAAACTTTCAATATGTGGCAACAAAAGAACAAAAGCTCTAAAGTTACTGGCGGAAATTACCGAAAACAGTTCCCGGTGGATCTGGAGCAGGAGAAATGAGAGGTTCCTTCATAAGGATTAAAAATGCTCTAACCATCGCAGGACCATTTGGCGAAGTGGTATAGCGCCGGGATCAGCAATCCATCAAGGGTATGGGTTCGAATCCTGGCGCTGTGCAAAAAAAAAAAAAAAAAAGAAAAAAAAAAAGATAACAGGAAGTCATGACCTGGATGTGGCCAGGCCCCCTTAGAGTGTCAGAGGTTCAGGGCCGAAACACTTGCTACAAGGGGGGTTTCTTCTCTGAAGACTCCCTGTTATCTAGCTCCCCAATGAGTTTCTACCTACAGACGCTTTTGACGAATAATAATCCTAAGAGTCCCATGACATTAATCGCCTACTCCTCCGACACCACATTGACGAAAAGTACCCTAGTTGCCAGTACCTCTGAGGAGGTTGTGCTTATCACACACCCTCCGACAAAGCTTCCCCGCCAGCATCTATTCTCCAATGCATTCCGAGTGTATTATCCGAGGACCCACACCACACCCAAGTCATACATGACGACTGGCGCGCGCCGTCTTAACAATGTTAGAGATCAGAGCCAGTTACCTTGGCTTTATATACTTAACTTATTGTGAATCCATTTCCATGCAGTTTACTTGGTGTGCATTTTGATGCAATGTACCTAATTAATTTAAATTTGTGAAAGTCGGGAGCAGTTAATTTTGACTGAAAAGGGTTGAATTTTTGTTTATCTCAATTAAAAAAATATTTTGTTACACGTCCTCATGATATCTTCATAATAAATGGGGCTATTCTTTTGGATTTTTCACCTGTGCAACATTACTTTTATATTCCTAAAGACAAGTAAATCAAAATAATAATTCAATGACTTGAACTGATTGCCCCTTTGGTATTTACGTCAATGAATTTGTATACAACATGAACAATCATCTGAGTACAACTCGGGCTATCTCAGGCTTCCTTGCACCTTCACCAGGATATTAACAAAGAGAATCACTGAGAAAGGTTGAATTAAAAAAAATACTTTTACACCTAAATATCTATTCCTGTATTTCTGCCATGGCTTTCGCAAGTTGGCTTTAACACAAATATGAAGAAAGTGTTGTGAAAAAAAAAAAAAAAAAAAAAAATATATATATATATATATATATATATATATATATATATATATATATAGAGAGAGAGAGAGAGAGAGAGAGAGGATTAGAGAGGAAAACTACAAACTGCACAAAACGCACAAAACAAATTAGCTAACTAATTAATTGCTGTGATAACGAAATAACAAAATAAGACACACAGGTAAGTTTGAAATAGTCTATACTAGAGCTTTATTAGGTTGGAAAAAAATTGGAATAGAGCAAAGAAAGAAAGAAAAAAAATAAGTTAATGAAAAGAACTGCAAACTCCAAATAAATATTGAAACCACAAAATATCAATAGACCGACCCAATAATTAAACGCATATAAACTAAAACCGAATTACACATGTATAAGCGGATTTTAACCCAAGATTACACCACTGAACGTAAACTAATATAAAACCAAAATATTAAAAACCAAACTAGGAAGTAAAACTAGAACCAATCTAGAATTAGAACTTAAAATTTGAAAAGCAGAACAACACTAGAATCTACAAGTTAGAAATTAGAACTATAAAAAAGCTACAAAGACGTCACAAAGAACGTTACAAAGTACCCAATCAAGAGGTTGAACATAATCAGTAGACTCAAAACGGCTCAGTAGACTAAGTAGACCAAGTAGACTCTTCCCCGAATCACGGAGGTATACCATACACATAAAATCCAGACACAAAGTCAATACTCTAAAATATAATAAAAAAATCCACAATCTCAATAGAAGAAATTCAAACAGCATACAGTGCTTCAATACAATCCTCAAGCGAAGGCTTGGTAACAAATAACGATGCTCACGGCACGTAATAAAATCCAAAACTGTATTGACCACTGGTCTTTCTAATCACTTCTTAAATAATATCAAGTCAGTCGGCAAAGTTCCCTGACAAAGAGTTCCCTGATTTCCCCAATCTACGTTTAAACTTTCCCCCACAAAGGTCAACGCCGACCGACGTGCAAAATTTTCCCCGTCCAGCTGGACACCCGTTTCTCCAGAATATCTATAACCGACCGAGATCATAGAAACAGTCCGTTACGTCTCACATCTTACGATCAAAGCATCACATAAACTTAGTTTCCCTAAATTCCCAAGATTCCCGAATCAAAGAAAGTTTTACATCTCAAGCCGACCGAAGTCAAGCTTCTCTGGCCAGCTGGATAGGAACAAAAGAAACATAAATACCGCTAGTAATGTATTCATTACAACATACCATTTAAAGAAATAAAGCACCAGAAGGATGGAGGATCAACTTAGCGCCAATAAACAAATGGCCAATAACATTATAGAATTAAAAAAAAAATACATAAAATCACCCAACAGACCACCAAACTTTCCATCCGCTTACACACACACACACACACACACATATATATATCCGTCTTAAAACAGCTTTATGTATCTGTCAGTCCCTCTATGTATCCCCCCCCCCCCCCCTTTTCCCCTTCCCTCTCTCTCTAAAAGCAAAGCATCTGCCTCCATATTTTTTAATCTCTGTCAAACATAGGTTTACCCACATTTTATTGCAATGGGATAAACTAGACATTTCACTCCCCATATAATTCAGTTTTCATCTAGAGTACAGCCCATTGCAAAAACATTGCTCAATTTCGAATTTACAGCGACTTGTAAAATTTAATCGAGTGTTTTTTTGTTTTTTTTTTTGGTCTTTGTTTTGTATCTGAGGTTTGGTTTTTGACCTCTTCCATAATTTTTAAACTTTTGCTTCTTACCCTGTAACAGAGCGTGACTTATGCCTCTGAAACATTGCAAGCTTATTACCTGACAAGCCCAAGCGTATCAGCCAAATCAGGGTCACTCACTCGTAATCTCTATCTTACTCAATACTCAGAGTTATCTCAGAAGGCAGAAGAGATTATCGATCATGGCGGCCGGCCTGTGCAGATCGCCGCTTTGGGTAAGCCATCAAATCCGGAAAATGACTAAATGTAGATCTAGACTCGATGTGTAAATATATACTTTTTATTAGCAAAATAAACACGTAGATCTAGATTATTAATTATTAATCTCCATCTGAAATTACCGCAACCCAACTGATGCTATTGTGAAAGTGTTGCTGATCTATAAATAGAAATTTTAGAATAGAAGAATAGATCTAAATGTTACCCTCACTTACAAAACAATAAGACGCATTAAAATCTAGATCTTTTTATAGAAGCTTTTTCTATCTACCGATTTTTCTTATCTAGATCTAAATATAGTCAGGGCTAAGTTCAAACAAATGCTTTGACATGAGAATTTCAGATTCACTAGAGATAGTTGTGGTTATCATATTTATTCATCAAAACTTACTTCTTTAAATTTGATTAATCATTCTAGCCTAATAGTAATACTGTTGATAGAAAAAATAAATCTTACAAATTTAGCCTTTCCAGAATTATGGAAAGAACTGTTATCTTCTGATGATAATGAAAGAGTGAAAAACACCAACTTTTGAATATAATGGCTAATTATAATCCTTTAGTTTAAAGAAATAAATTATAAATTGTATGCAAGAACTATTTTGTTCTAATTTTGAAGCATGATTGCACTTATTGAAATTGAAACAATAAAAAAGCACTGTACAGATGGTTTTCAATGACTCATACCAGATTCCTCACTCAGATACCCCTTGGCTGTTTCTTTAAAATTCTTATAATTAATATAAAGCATACATTTCTGGTAAACATTTTCTCCATTGACACGGCTGTCTTCAGTCTCTCTAGGTTCTTTTTTCTTTTAGATGGAACTGTCTTTGTTATTGTTTCCAATCCTTGGAGCAAAGTACATGCTTCCAATTGCAATTTGCCATGATCATTATTTCTTGATTTTTCCTTAAAATACGTCCAGAGGCACCACCATGTTTGAAAAATGATGTGTGCTGAGAGTGAGAGATTATTTTTTTTAGAGATTGATTTGTCATAATTCTTTTTGGATCTTAATGAGAAATCAGGCCCCCAGATCATGGAAAAAAAATCAGCAACATTTTTCTTGGACATGCAGATTTTAGGATGCTGCACACCTCTTCACTTGCCATGAATTGCGGTTGATCTAATTTGCTCCTTTAAGCTTTTTCTCTTACTCTCTCACTCCTTCTCTTTCTCTTTCTCTCTCCAAAACTAATTAAAAAATTGTATATTCCATAGCAAAATTAAGTTTTAAAATATTTAAAGAAAACATGTCTGCCACATTGTTCCTGCCAACACACAAAATCTCATGCAAAATCTTTGCACATATCTTTCATTTTTCACACACAATGAATTATGGTGATAGTTCTTGAAGCATCAGACGGGAATAAAAAAAATCTTTTTTTCTGGTGGTTATATTAAGGAATTGAATTCAAGCTCCATTAAATTATTCAGTCAAATGATAATCCTGAAATGGAACTGGTTTATAATTTAAGTAGGTGTAAATGGTGCTGAGAGAAATTTGCTTTTCAGCTATCTCAACAAGCAGCACACTTAAAGCTTTAATATATATTTTGCACTAACCTTTTTGCTGGAATTGAGATAAAGAAGAGATACGGATAATGTGAGAAAAAGAACAAAACCAAGGAAGAAAATACAGAAAGTTTATATAAATATGTGACAAGAGCGAAATGCAAAGAAAATGAGAAATATATCAATTAAAGGTACCTGACTATGGCTACAAAGTTCAGAGATGAGAACTTGAGTAAATGATGATAGATTCAGGTTTTGATTAAAGCAAAAATTTGAGAGAGGCTTTATACTAGTAATAAACTGTTCTCAGATTTATAACACATTTCTCCTGCCCCAGCCTTATAACCCAATATTTTGGAATCAGTAGTTAGTGTACATAAAACAGACATAAAATTTTCAGGAAAATTATCATAAACTACATGTTTTCTTGAACTAATGCATATCCAATCATCATGTAGAAATACAGTTTGAATTCATTCATGTAATGTGAAGAAATATACGCTTTCAAGGTAAATTATATTTCTTATTACAGGATGCTAATGTGACATGGTACACATCGGACCCAGATTTCACACCATGTTTCCAAGATGCTGTTTTGGCTCTGCTGCCTGTAGCCTATCTTTTAATTGTAGCCCCATATAGGTTTTTGCGCTTAAAGCAAAAACCTTATAAAGTCTTACCATGGGGATCATTAAGCTGCCTAAAACTTGTAAGTGTAAAGTCTTTTCTTTAATTCAATTTTATTTTGATAGGCCACCAAGGAATGTTGCCATGATTTTGTGGATATTCATTTTAAATGACTAGCAGCCTATTGATAGTTAGGATACACAAATAAACCCATTTAAATATCTCTTGAAGTTAAATTTCAGAATATATGCCAGAGAAAAAGACCTTTTAGAGCCAGAAGAGCCTATTTTTTCAATCAAACCCATTTTCAAATAAGTTGTCATAATTGATAATTTATTGCAAATATTTGAAATAAGCATAGGTTTTAGATTTTAAATACAGTGCCTACAGCAAAAAAAAAAAGTTCAAAGCGTATTTTTTGTATCAAGCTTAGACCACAACAGATGTCAGTATCAGTCCAACATTTCTTTGAAAATTCTAAGTATCTGAAGTATTTTACTTTATTTATTTATTTCTAAAGATCCTCCCATACACAAAAATGAAAGGTATTCAATTCTTATTTCTCGCCTTTTTTAAGTTTATGCAACCTAAACTGATACTCTTGCTATTGCAGCTCTTGATTTTTAATCTTTAGTATTTGCTATACATGATTGTATATTCTGCTTGTTCTTTATTTTTTGTTGTTGTTTTGCAGGTGGTGGTAGGTGTGTTGATGTGCTTTGCAGCATTCGAGAGCATTTTTGCTCTGACAGAAATTAGTGCTGGTGAAAAGAAAGTGCCAATCACAGTTCTCTCACCCCTGATTATAATGCTAGCTATGGTAATTTTTCATCAAGTTTTGAAAATACCAAATAGTGAAATACCTCAAAATTCTGTCTTATTTAAATACTTTTTCAGTGATATAAAATGTTTTTTTTTAACATAAGATTTTATGTAAATTTGTATTTTTTTACAATCTCATATCATAAAATATACTAACACGACTTGGGCAATTATTTTTATTTCAAGTAATTTTTACTATTGAAAAGCTGAAAAGTTTGTTTTTTATGAATAAACTTTCAATGTAAATACTGCAATTTCTGATTCATAATAAATGTACCATCAAGTTAAAAATATAAAAAAAAGGAGACAAAGGGGTTGTAAATATCAACTGAAGGAAAAAAAAATATTCATGGCTTTTCATTTAAAATTCCATTACAACTGTTAGATAATTGTATTTTCAGCAAACTTTGATCCATTAAGAGAAGGCATTTCAGGAAGTATTGCAGTACTGAGGAACAACAGAACCTAAAAGTGAATGGAAGAAAAAAACAAAAGCTAGGCACATCTTGAAATCTTAGAAGTAGTTGTGATAAAAACTACTGTCGATAATTTCTTATGAGTTATATGAGATGTGGTGTTAACTTTGAAATAATGACTTGTTCAAAAACTGTGTCTCTTTCAGATAATCGTTGCTTTATTGTTGAACTGGGAGCGCAAGCATGGAATTAGATCATCTGGATATCTAGTGATATTTTGGTTCATTGCGATTTGCACTGGAGTAATCCGGCTTAGGTCGGACATCAAGTATGCAAAAGAAAAGGTAAGAATGAATATTATTATAGCTGAAATTTACATCAGGGAAAATTGAAAATGTAGGTCTTTTTTTTTATTATTTGATATCATAAAAACACAAAGCAATCATAGACTATTTTGCATATCAAACTGCCGGCATTGGGCAGGGTGGAACTGGAGAGATGAGGCCCTCAACTAATCTTTCGACAGACTAAGGCAGGCTTGAACTTTTGAAGACCTTTGCGGATGCTGATGATACTCCACAGTATCTTGTGCTCCACCCATTGTGGAGAAAACCCAGTTTAAGTAAGAAAATTTTATAAACCATCTGAATGGACAGCAACAATGAACCAATGTTCCAGAATCAGAATACACAACTTTAATTTTCAAAAGTTCATTTAAAATATTCCTAGAAAACAGGTTTTTAGTATGGATCTTGCATACTTTATTACCTAAAGCTCAAAATAGAAAAAGGAAGTCTAATCGATTTAAAAATGAAATCTGCTTCTTTGCGATACTTCTCAAAATATACAGAAAAGATGAGTTTTTCTAACAAAGATAGAAAAAATCCAGTCTTGAGAAATATATGAAACAAGCTTGTGTGTTCTGTGGTATCAATACATGTTCCTGACAAAGATTCTGACCTTGAAGGTAGATTACAAAAAGAAATAGTTGCAATGAGCTAGCAATAATTATGCTATCATTCTATGGTGAATCAACAATACAGATGTCATACCTTTTTGCCATTTTCATTTCTTTTTCAGAATGAAGTGCCACCTTCAATCTTTATTCATTACCCATGTCTGCTTTTTGGCTTCATCCTTTCTTGCCTGGTGGATGAAAAAATCCAGGAAGCCACTGAGAATGTTGATGAAGTAAAAACTGAATTTTTCATACCTGCAGCATTTAAGTAATGATCTCCCTTTTTTATTGAATGGTGGAGAAATTTTCTGGAGATCATTCTTGACACAAAATTTTTTATTACCTGTAAAATTATATTGAAATTAGACTGTTGCAAAGATTTTTGTGTCATTTGTGATTTTTGTTCCTTACAAATTATACATATGGTAAAATTTCATAACTTTTTTTGCCTATAAAATTGAAAAGTCAAGATAATATATACATGCAAAAAAGAACTGTTTGTGGTAAGGACAAAAATACTTTGAAATGTTGCTTTTCCCACTTAGACTTTGTGTACATGTAAAACCTCTTTTATATTGTCATTTCTGGTTCTGCTAGATTCTTTGGGTTTAGGTGTGTCTTTGTTAAAAGCAAAATTTTATGATAGAGCAGATAATATTTCCATGAGAAAGCAAGGTAGCTCTTAAATCTAAGACAAGACCACCCATGACCTTTTGTCATAGCCTTATTTTATAAAGATTTTGTAATCTTGTAATGTTGTCAACATTGTACTTTTGAAAATGAAAGTTATTAAAAAAATACTCTTTTTTTCTCCCCCACCAGAAACCTTGCCCAGAGAAAGAGTCATCATTCTTGTCTCAAATAACTTTTTGGTGGTTCACTGGGTAAGATAATATATGTAGGATTTTGGTCATTGTGGTTGCAGAACGACATCAATGCTTCTTTCAACACTTTGAGCTTCTTTTAAAACCTTTAGGTGGCGTGTTAAAGCCCTCTCCTGAACAGCCTTGTATGCAAATCACAGACCTGCCATTCATACCGATTTAATCGGAATCATTCCGAATTTTTTGCAAATTTGGTCCATTTCCGATTTTTCAAATATTTAGGAAATATTCCGATTTTTTTTCCAAACTAGGTTTTCACCTCCACAATCAAAATCATTTTCATTTTTTTTTAATTAGACCTTCAAGATGGACAGACAGCGTGCACAGAAGAATAAATACGGACGATGTAGTTATAACATATCGATATAGTTTTTTACTATATATTATCAAATGCGGTATAGAAATTGATATTAATATTCTAGTTGTAACCATCCCGAATATTGATTCTGCCCACGGCTGTTAAAGAGCAGCATTTTAGTTTGCCTGCCGCACCCGTGAAGCAGCTAGTAACCCCATCGGGTCATGGGGTCAACCACCCCTGCAGAATGGGGATTCCCCTTTCCTCGCAACTTTAGATTTTAGATCTAATTTTCACACCAAAACAATGAATTTAAGCTTATGCATGAAAGGAAGAACTACAAAAATCATATAATTTGTTACATCTAAATTTAAGCGATATGAGGATATATTTTTTCCCCTTCTTTTCATTTAATTGATGGAGTTATTGAGCGTTTTAATAAGTACATGAATCTGGAATAATCATGGTGACGTTTTTTACGGGACATTTATAAAAAATTGAAACAATTTTTGGGGACGAAATTTTTACAGCATTTCATTTATATGTTGAACTTAAGATCCACCAAAGGGCATTAGCGAAGAGTTTTCCGTTTCCAAGTTAATCGGGTTTGAGTTATGATAGTCCGCTTCTTACAGCACTGGTACAGCGTTTTGATATAAAATAATAAATCTAAACAACGATAGAACACCGTAGTTCAAGCTGTAGAGTGTCAATATATATGAGGGAGGCCTGATGTTAATTTTTCACAAAGTTAAAAACACACACTAAGAAGAAAATGAAGCTTATGTAGGGTTGCGCATTGTCTTCCTTTTCAGGTAAGTCATACGTTTACTTTGCCTTACGTTCTTCAATCGGCGGGGCATGTGCTCTCTCTCTTTCTCTTTCTCTCTCTCTCTCTCTCTCTCACTCTGTAATATTTGCAAGCTTTTATTATAACTTTCTTCAAACCTCTGATGCCTAAGTGCTTTGAGTTTATTTACGTCAGAATATAAAAAATATTGTAAAAATCTTTTTTTTTTTTTTGTTACTGGAAATGATTGTGAACACCAAGAGTTAGTAACGAGCTGTTGATAAAGTCCGCACAGAGAAACTTTTAATTGTTTCCTCTATCTGCTACTTAACGATCTATCACCACAAGGTCTGCAAACTTCATAGAGCTATTGGTTGCGTTCATATTCTA
The DNA here is from genome assembly GCA_033675545.1 of Elysia crispata. Taxonomy (NCBI): domain Eukaryota; kingdom Metazoa; phylum Mollusca; class Gastropoda; family Plakobranchidae; genus Elysia; species Elysia crispata. The sequence continues at coordinate 93,090 of JAWDGP010007809.1, read as the reverse complement.
AGTGCTACTCCATATTTAACAGTGTTGGTTTGAAGCTTCCAAGGTAGATCTATAATGCAGAGTGTTATTTACAGGTAGTTCGTGCTGACCTGAGCGTGTAGAATTATTTTAGAAAATCATATAAAATCACAGAAAAACTCTTCGCACTTGAAACTTTCACAAGTTCTTTATATTAATCTTTTAAATATCGGGAAACAATTTTTAAGCGATAAAATTGTTTCACTTTTGAAATATTCCTATTAAACTGAGGTGTTATGAAAATCATGACTTTTTTCATTCCTTTTACTAGAAGTATGAGATTCAGCTGCACCATGCAAACATGTTATAATTGAGAGATAAAAACTATAGCGTTGTACTCAGGACAATTTCAGCTTTAAAATGATTATATGTTTGATATACTTGGTGTTAATGAGGCCAGATTTATTGCAATGCAAAAACAAGTAAAAAAATCCCAATATTAGATTTAACAGCAGCGCACCGTCACGCACAGTTGTAGCCTGCCTGACAGGTCATTGAACACCGATCCGACCACTAACTGCGGGCGTCTGAGGTAGGGCCTGGAAGCAAACTAAGTTGCCACTTTTTGCTCTCTTTTAACAGCCGTGTTTTTGCTTACTTTGTTTATTCGTCTGCGCTACCTTCTCTCTATCTTCACATCCACCCGCTGTTATTCCCAACGAATGATTATTCTTATTTTATCTTCTAAAAGTAATTTCTATATCTACTGCAGGACAGTGTTTTTTTTTTTTTTTCTTTTTTTTTTCTATATCTTGTAAGTTATCAAGATCGATTGAGAAATTCTAAATACAACTATAGTAAATCAAGATGAAGTGACACGAGACTCAGTATTGTAGGTCTGTGAAAAGTAAATTCTAGAATCTGATAATAGGTCCAAGAAGTTTTATCCAGATGCAAACTTTACAATATCCACAAGATCTATGATATTGATCTTTTTATCTAATATAGAATGCTATATCATGCTTAACTAGTCTCAACGTCACAGCGTATTTTCTGTACTTAAATTGACCTGTTTCTCAATGAAGTGATTGAACAATAGAGTGGATTACGCTCTTAAGATTATTTATAAAATAAAATATGGCACCTTTCCATCAAATTGTCTATTTGCTCCCCTTGAAATATCTGGTTAAGTTTTCAACAGCTGGATCCAGCAAAATTCATAAGATTTTTAATTTCTGAGTCAAGTGTGAGAAAGCCTATACACCAGGTAGAAAAATTATCTTAAATCAGAAAACGCATCAATATGTCATTTTTTAACCCTTTCATTAAGGAGTACATGTACTCCTTTTCATATAAAAAGAAGCCTTTTGAAGTCATGTACACTTCCCACAGGAGCTAGGTTGGCAGCTCTGCTCTTTGTGAATTCATCAAATGCTGCATAATGCCAATGCCATCCAATTTATTGAGTCACTTAAAAGTATTGTAAGGCATAGGGTACTTGATTTAAACTTAAAGAGGTATGGAAATAAAAAATCTTAAGATTAGTTAGAATTTTTCACCATTGAAGAATTGCAAGCCAAGAAAACTAGTTTTTATCAGAGTTCAGAGCTAAACAGATGAATGAACATTCACCAATGACCGCATTATGTGTTTAGTAATGGATGCTGTAGAGGGCAAAAATAAAGTGAGTCATTCAGATTTTTTGGGGCAGATTCAGATTTTTTGACAGAATCATTCAGATTTTCTTTCCCTGCAGAGTGGCAGGTCTGAAATCAAGCAGTTTAAATCAATTTCCAGTTCACATTCTTTTGTCAAACATTCAGCTGCTACCTAGCAAAAACATATATAGCAGTAAAATGACTCATAACTTATACAAGTATGTCGGTCTGCTGGCCTGGTGCAGTGGACACAGGCACTTTTAGCCAGCATCGAAGAACATGATCACATGCTTTGTTAGCAAATCTTGTGACTGGCTGTATTTGGCAATGGATGCCTAAGCTTATGTATTATATAGCTCTCAAGCTAAGAATTGAATCAGTGCCTTTCACGTATTAGATAGCTTTAAAACACAGTGACATTTTTCCTACCTTTAAAAGATTTCTGTAAAACTTAACAGCTCTTTTGAAATGGCTTGTACAACTGTAGATTATTCTGGATATCTGGGTTACATTCAAGCACGGATCTCTTAAATTATATATGGAATTTTTATATGTTCGAGAAAGCTGAGTTTTAAACATTCAATGGCAATAAATTCCCTTATTTTTTGTATTTATTTTTGAAATGAGACATTCATTAAGAGCATGCATGAAACCAAAAGAAAGTTAAAAATAAAAAAAAAAGCAAACTAATCTTTTGTTGTTTCCGTTTTGTGTTAAAGCATTTAATATTTACTAAACATCTTCCCTTTCTGGGAATAACTTAAGAAAGATTTATCCTTACTTATCTTTGCCATACAATCTTCATTCTTCCCCTGTTCCCCTTTAACTTCCTATTCATCACAAGGCAAGCATTCTTCCTTCTTCATGTGATATTCCATTTCCTTGGTTCTCCCTTTTCATCTTAGTCTTAACAACTCTCCTTCTCCCTCTTCTCCTTGCTTAGATCTCTCTCCTCTACACTTTCAATATTTCTTAATTTGCTCATGATGCCTCTGTTTCTTTGGACTCCTCAGTACTCCCATATTACCACTTCAATCTACTTTCCCAAATAGGTAGAAATAGCAAGGAAACATAGAGGGAATCAGAAGAGGAAAACAGATTAGTTGGAGGAATTCATGATTTTGAAGGAACTGAGTTCAGTCTAATTGTGTACTATTACTTTTTTTTGTAAATTTACTAAAGGTAGATTGTTTGAATATGTGTTTAAAAGTCCATACCAATTTAAAAAATGTCCTGGTAATCATGAAATAAATACAGAATGGGCAGAAATAACAAGTGAGTTCAAGGAACTTGTAATTTGAGAGATCCATGCTTGACTGTATGTCCCATGTGTTTTTCCCTTTACGGCATGATTTTCTTCCTCTGTTAATATAAAGTTGTTTTGTTTAATTTTTCACATCTGAAAACAATTTATACGGACATCAAATACAGAATGGTCATTCAAGGGTATAGAAAGGCATTGACTACAGAGGATCTTTGGTCACTGAACAAAGAGGATAAGGCTGAATATGTTGCAAGTAAATTCTACAAGAAATGGAATCTTGTCAAAGAAGTGTAAGTAGCTGTCAATAGTTGATGTGCTGTTCCAAGAAAGTTAATACAAAACATTCCTCTCCAAAATCAGACTCTCAATAATTTGCTTAAAAAAAAATCTGAACATCAATATTTTTTTTACTTATTTGAAATAGGACCTTTGTTAAATAATATATTTTATCTCTTTACCAACTTAAGTTTCATAAATTAAATCGCTTGAAAAAAATACAAAGTAATGGGATAATACATATAACTGAAGTAATGGGTGAGTAATTATAATTGTTATAATTTGCAAACATCATCATCACTTTGAGAAAAGCTACACTGGCTTTGTCTTGAAAAACATATCATGAGCAAGTGAGTATATTATGCCAGAGTTGTATTTTTGACAAGATCCCTTAAAATTTTAAAGAATTTTTAAACATATATACCTTTCTAAAAACTTACAATGAGCAAAATACTTCACCGCTCTTGTTGTTCCAAAAGTCTCTCTGAAAACATAAGGAGAAAGAACATTTTCCTTTTGTGGGTCGAAAAGATGAAACATTTTACCTAAAGTTTTTTGGAAAAATTTCTTCTCTTGGCTGTTTAAGTGTCATCTCAAAATGTTTAGTTTTTGCGTTATCACAAAAAAAAAATGTTTTTATACTATAAATTTTGCCCCTTCTCTTCAATATTTAGCCCACCAGTAGGGTCAATCTTTGATGGAGACATTCAGGAGGCAAGCTTTGTATTCAAGGAGGGAAGTGCTATCCTCACACCGTACACTCCAGGATTAGATGAGGGAAAGACTCCAAAACGAAGTTTACTCTCTGCCTTGGTTAGGACCTACTTTTGGTTCTTCACCAAGGCTGCTATTCTCAAGTTCATTTATGACTGCATGGTGTTTGTCAGCCCTCAACTGCTGAGGTATGTCAAAACTTTGGCTTTTTTTCTTCCCCAGGGTCAATGTGTTTTCAAAACTATGCCTTATATGTTAAGATTTATTAAGTTTTCTGAATTTTTCATCAATTTATTACAAGCCAGTGAAGTAATCTGCCTCCACCTATCTTATTAAGATTTAATATTGCTTACAGACTTAAATGCAAAACACCCAATGGTTTAAAAAAAAAAATTGAACTTGCATTTAGTAAGGTCTTTTTTTCTAGAGGTTAAAGTGGATATTTATTCCTGTTGCTGAAATGCTAATTGGTTAAAGGCACCCCCATTTCAGCTTTTGAAAAATCTCAAAAGCTTGACTTTCATATTAGACCAAAGCCTTATCTTTTTCTTCCATTTTGATTTGGTTTAAGGTTGGTTATTTTTCTATTGGAAAAAACACAAATTCTCTGATTGTCTTAAATTCTTCTTTTAGGCTCAGGTACTACTGTCCTGATCCATCTCCCTCACCCATTACTTTCTGTCTGACACTCTCTTTCTCTTGTTTATTTTTTCACTTTGTCTGGCCTCTTCCAACCATCTCACTGTCTCTCTATCTGATCCTTATAGTTCTCAGCTCCTAATTGTGTGTTAACAATGAATCTGCAACCTTTTTTTGCAGGCTTTTGATCCAGTTTACTAGCTCGGATGAGTACCTGTGGCGAGGGTTCTTCTATTCAAGTGTGCTCTTATTCCTGTCCGTCATGCAGTCTCTGATCCTCCACCAGTACTTTCACTTCACCTTCCTTCTTGGCATGCGTCTGAGATCAAACATCATCTCTGTTATTTACAAAAAGGTATAAATTTTAATGCCTGAAGTTTACATCAGGTTTTGTTTACTGTTCATAGAACCTGTATGAGAATACACAACATAGCCTATTTCTGACCAAATTTATGAGCCCAAGATTAGCTCTAGACACCATTGACTGAATGATTGTGGACCAATTATGCAAAGAACAATGCTTAAATTTTATTTGTCATGATCCTGCTGATTCTAATTCCTATCAGCACATGAAGGCAAATATGAGCAAAGCAATCAGATTTTGTTAAGCTGTGTTTTAAGTTTCCTTGAGGAACTTTTCAGCTGTGTCTAAGACTGGGCTTTTTAAAAGATGCAGGCATGATTCAGTTTAAAATTGTTTGATGGCATTTAACTGGCCCAGGGCTTACATTTTTGATTGTGTATGGCCAAGCAATCAGTTCTGTAAACTGTCTGGGTCCAAGGTTATTCAATGCCTCTGTCAGCGCTCGTTTAGTTTTCGCCAGGCCTATCCCATGATGTCCGCCGTGCCCATGGGAACTTTGACCGAGTTCACCCAGCCTCCTCGGCATGGCTAAATTTAGATCTGCAGCGATGGTGTTTTTTGTATCTATTCTTATTGAAAACAAAGCAATTTTTAGCCATCGAATTGAATTTTGAAGACCAATAAATGTCTTATTAATTTCTTAAGATACTTTTTTATTACATGCACTATTAAAATTTCTGAAAAAAGCTTTTTAAAAGGCTTTGATAGGATTTTTTAAATGCCGGTTTTTATTAGGTCATGATGACACAAATACTGAAAGGTAATAGTAAACCATCAATATCTTCAACACCCCACAAGATATAGTTTCAAAAAAAGAATAAAAGGTTCTTGTCTTTATCTGGTGAATATATTAAAGGGCTCTATTGACGTTTGGACGTGAATCAAGGGCAAAGAATTTTTTTTATACATTTTCAAACCCGCATGAGATGTTATTCATGTCCAGGTAAGAGAAGTCACTGATGACGACAGGTTCAACTCAAGTAATGAGCGAAAATGTCTCTCATAGCTTATTTCATATCGAAAATTCACCTAAATATATATAAAAAAATAAGTTTTACTATTGTTTTATACCTCCACATTATATTACTCTATCTTCTTTTAATTTTAGCCCCCTTTTTAATCATACCCTTCCTTTCTCTATAATTCTTCTTTCCCTTCTATTTTCATCTTTTTGTGTGCGAATATCTCTCTATCTCTCTCCTTGTCTGTGTTTGTGTGTGTGTCTCGCTTTCTCTCTTTCTCTCTCCAGTTTTCTCATGCATTAACTTTCTTTCTTTATTGTTATCCCTTTTATTTTTATCTCTCTCTTTCGTTTTCCTTCTCTCCCTGTGCTATAGAAATAAAGAAGGCAGTCAAACACCAATAGAGGCGGAGACAGACGAAGCTAGATCTAAGGATGGAAAGATGCAAATGACTGTAAATAAGGAAATAAATAGTATAGAAAAATCAATCACAAACCTAGATCTAGCTCTAGACCAACAAACAATACGACATAATTGAAAGCATGTTTTCAAGTCTTTCGTCTTATTTGTTGGTCTCGAACTAGATCTAGGTTTGTGGTTGATTTTTCTATACTATTTATTTCTTTATTTACAGTCATTTGTGTCTTTCAATCTTTAGATCTAACTCCGTCTTTCTCAGCCTCTAACTTTGTTTGACTGCTTTCTTTGTTCTATACATTAAAATTATGTCTTTAAGTTAAATGTCCACCTTTCTAAGAACCGTTATTACTTGTATTTCATATAAGGGTATATGATAGGAACCCCGACAAGTTACACACTAAAAAGGAAAAAAATCATTAAAAAAAACCTAACATACAGTCAGTTTAGCTTTTTTCACACACACTTAATCAAATTATACGTAAAGTAAAGGCATCAATTGTTTTTAGAACCACCGCGGGATGTAAATGTGAAAAAAATAATTAGGAAATAAGTTAGAATTTAACAGAAAATTTTCTTCAAAAGCCAGTACCACAGAACTGAATTGATAAAAACGCGATATGAAGCGATGTGACAATGAATTACAGTGCGTCTTTTACAGCAGAAAAAGATCTTTTAAATGGTACTACACTTGACTATCTTTTAAAATTAGAATTTAGTAACAAATTTAATGGAATGTCCACATTTACGACCGATTTTTAGTGCAGAAAGCGGCACCTGCGATGCGTAGGCACAGACCTGAAAACGCCCACCCAGCCTGTCAGATCAAATTACCGCCAGGTGATAAATCTACACCTGCCAGCTGCCCATTTAATTAAATCGTCTTATAAGCACAAAGGGGGTTCTTGCCGATCCCCAAAACTAAATTTCTATCCTGGGCGTTAGAGCAAACAACCATGCTGTAAGCATATCCATTTGCCAAATTGCCATAGCTAAAGTCTCAATATAAATGAATTGGCCTTCAATTATTTGTTTTCAAAGGTTATTTACTCTTGTTGAATCTAATACCTAGTTTTATGAAAGGTTTTGTTTGATAAAAAAAATGTTATTTTTTTCTTTTCTTTTTTTTTTTTTTTTTTGTTAAAAGCAAAAATTTATTCATTTATAAGGATCAGTGCAAGTGCTTTTGAACAGTTTTGATATGTTACCTCATATTGACCACACTTTTTGTGATACCATAGCAAGATGCATTTTTCTATCAGTTTTGCCAGATGTAAACATTACCAAAAGCCTTTTTCCAGTATCAGAATTTAGTTTTGTAAAGTTATTATAAACCCACTCAATACCACTGGCCACTGGTAGTGGCTGCTTGCATAGTATATCTAATAGCAGCTGGCACAGGCTGACGACATGTTAAGAGTTAATGCACATTCTTTCTTAGTCCATATTGTGACGTTTGTCTCAATAAGATATTCTTTTCTAGTACTCTTTGCATAAAATGAAACAATGTGCTGTGTGTTATTACCCAGACCCTCCATTTGTCAAACTCAGCTAAGAGATCCTCTACGGTGGGGGAGATTGTCAATCTGATGTCAGTGGATGCACAGCGCTTTATGGACTTGACCACATACCTGCATATGATTTGGTCAGGGCCTTTCCAAATCAGCCTGGCCCTCTACTTTCTATGGCAGACATTGGGTCCCTCAGCACTGGCTGGCATAGCGGTCATGATATTGCTCATCCCTATAAATGGATTAATTGCCCACAAGGTTCGACAGTATCAGGTGTGTATAGAAATTAGAAGTAACTCTAATTTTAATTTAGTTTTTAAGAATTTTAAAATCTTTCTTTTAGCTATCACATTGATAATATGGTTTTCTAATGAAAAGATATGAATATATTTCAAAATTTCACTCAACAATATTTTTTTTCATTCTGTGCGCACTTGCCAGTAACTATATGCTTCACCATGATGACGAAGAAGAGCTGTCGTGCTGCAAAATAGAAATTACCTTTAAAAAAAATGAATTTATTAATCCTTACAAAAATTTCCCCAGAATATTGGCATGTTGTTATACCATTTAAAAAAAGTGTTTTGATTAAAAAAAAAATTATTGAAATGCTAAAGCAAAAGTGCTAGGCCCTACTGCTAGATTATTTACATATTGGATGCTTAGTGGTGGCATCTTACATCATGTGGGGTCAATGAATTGACCTGATTCTTAAATTTGGATAATCTTGCTAGCTGCTATTATTTTCACACCCATAATTATTTTATTTTTATTTATTTTTTTTTTTTTATATTTTCACAGATATTGCAAATGAAACTGAAAGATTCTCGTATTAAACTAATGAATGAGATCCTGAATGGAATAAAGGTATTTTATTATTTTTTTTCTATTATATCAATGGAGCTTTACAACTGCAAAATTGTGTTTATTATAATGAATCATTCAGAGAATATAAACAATCAGCTGAAAATAATTGACGCTACAGTTACAAATGGTTGCAGTGTGTGGTCATAAAAATCTAAAAAACTTGGCGAGTGGTTGCAATGTGTGGCTTGAAACAGTAGACCTAAATAAAAAGTCAAACTATCAAAATGTTAAAATATTGCTTAGGGGTTTAAAAATGTAATGAATGGCTGGGATGAGAAGGTTTTAACAGATTAAAAAATTCACATTCAGCCTTTGTTGTCATTTCATTGGAGGGTGGATCATACTTAAACGCTTTAGATGAGACATTTTCTGTACTTTGTTGATAAATAATAGACGTTGAAGATGTTCCCTAACTTTTGCTGTAAAATGGTTTTTAAGGTTATTTAAGAGAGTAACCAAAACATCTGAAATATCTTTTTTTTACCAGCTCACATTTTAAAACAGCCAACAGGAGTGTAATGCATTTTTGTTTTCTGTACACTCCGTCAGGTTTTGAAACTGTATGCATGGGAAGACTCATTTGAAAAACAGGTGCTAGACATACGTAGTAAAGAGTTAAATGTGCTTAAGAAATCAGCATACTTGAATGCCCTGACAACATTTTTCTGGACCTGTGCTCCTTTTATGGTAAGCATCTTTCAGAATATCTCGAATAATATAAAAGATGGAAAATCTCAAATTATCCTTTAAGTGTTCACTTCAAATACCTGAGACTGTCATAATATAAGGCTCATTTCATGTTTTATATTTTCTCTTTAGGTTAAATGCATTGCAGCATTTGTTCCTTCTTTTCAATAGAGATTGGTCTCTGTGTATGAGAAAATGTCACTCGGCTTGTCATCTATCTCTAAAGATGTCAACTTTATAGAATTTAACTCTATTAATCATGGAAGAAAAAACAAAAACAACTAATCAATGATTTATTATTTTGTGCATTGTACCGTACAAAGGATCTGTAACACATGATATTAAAATTTTTTTGAAAGGTAATATTATATTGAGCGCTGTTTCCCGCATATGTGTTGACCATTTCACTTTATGTAGTATACAATTTTTACAGTTTTGTTCTTTATAATCCATAGGTATCCTTGACTACGTTTGGAGTGTATGTTCTGTCATCTCCTGACCATGTATTGGATGCAGAGAAAGCCTTTGTATCCCTTGCCTTGTTTAACATTTTACGCTTTCCTCTCTCCATGGTCCCTACTGTTATTACCAACCTTGTTCAGGTAAAATATCTGTTGTAACATTTTATTGAAGTAAAATGTTCACCTGATACAATGCATCATGTTCTTATAAATGGATTAGTCTATCTCAAAGATACTTAAGAAACTGCCAGTGACACCAGCTTTTTGATCCCACCGTCCCTCTTATTGTGATATTTTCTTACCTACTTTTTGACTTTTTGAACATGCTAATTCTTTCTGTATGTATTATCATCACAGCTTGAGCTTTTCTTTCTCCTTTTCCTTTTTGGGCAAAGTTTGCAATTTTTTTTCATGAACTTTTCCCAAAAATACAATATGTGAAATCAAGTTTTTATTCCTTTGAATGTGGCACAAAATTGCAATCTGTAATAGTGATCAACATAAATATTATCTTCAGGCAAATGTGTCCTTGAAAAGACTGCAAAACTTCATAGACCACAAAGAAATTGATCCAGATAATATTGAATCTCTTGATTATGGTGGAAGTAAGTGACATTTTGGTTTGTGTTTAGAAATTGTTTGCAAGACAACTAAGACGATTAATAAGATTTTATACCTTGACCATACAAAGTGGGAGTCGAATTTTTCACCCTCATTTAAGGACAAAAAATGTACTCCTGTACTAGTCAAAATTCCCTCTTGTGTCTGTATTAGTTACTGTGGTCACCTCACATATTCAATGCCAAAAGGACTTGATAGTTAAAAAAAAAACCTTCCATTTCAATGCACACTCATTGATAGTGTCAAAATCACACTCCCCCCCCAAAAAAAAAAACCAACCTTCTATTGATTCCAAGAAAATAGTGAAATAGAATTTTTGCCTACTGTAATATTATGGTCTTACATTCATTCATCATTTTGCAATTCATCTGTGAATGATAATCTTGACATAGAAAAAAAAAATTATGTCTAAAAAGCTAATTTGATTAGTTTAATGAATTGATAGACTTTAAACTGAATTTTTATTTCTACAGTCTTGTTGCAAACATAGTACTTTTTTTATTTTTTTTTTTTGAATTTGTTATACATCCAAGCTTGCGAAATCTACAACCATGCTTCAAAAGTGATCAAAGGTCCATTTTGTTCTAAAATAGATAAAAAGCCTTTCTGAAAAAAAAAAACCACAAAAAACCCCCCGAAACACTTACAATGAAAAGAGATAAACAAAAAACACAATTCAAGCAGTATCTTTACTCCCAAATGATTGTACATTTGTTAAAACTTATGTCTGATTACATTCATGGTTATATTTTATTTAGTTAAATATTTCAAATTTTATTTACAGAGGATGCCATCCAAATTTTAGATGGTACCTTTGCCTGGGTAGAGGAAAGCAACACCCTGAAAAAGTAAATATGTCATAGTGTGAAGAGAAAAAGCATTGCATTAATGTCTAACTCTTAAAATAGAAATTCAAACTCTGAAACATCTTATTGTAATCCATGATTATCTTTTATACACATTTTACTGATTCTTGTGTGCATAAATGAATAAAAGAAAAAAAAATGTTCTAATACTTTATATCAAACTGTAAGATAGATATACTTTAAATACATTGATATTTCTTTTAGCTCTGTGCATAAATCTATTTTATGATGGACGGAACACAGATATATTTGTTCCGCAACCTTGAGTGTGGTCTGAGGCAATAATGTAAAATTCTTATGCAACATAAACGAAATGTATGTAAGGAAATACGTGCATTTGAAGTTTGGTTATTTCAGTTGCTGGTTTGCTCTTTACTGTTTATACAACTTTGGATTCATACTGTCCACAATACCATGCTTTCACCACAAATAGCATTGAAGGAGGCGTCCTTATAACTGTTTTAAATAGTATTGTAATTCGATCAGATTATTTTGTGATTTAACTGACTTCGTTTTATGGTTTCAAGTGTTTTGCATCTCAACCCGTCGTACTGGATGATAAAAAGCATGACTGCATGACCCCATTTCTGTTTGCTGAAGTTGAAAGATTAGTGGATAATATTTTCTACTTCATAGCAGATGTTGTCTTTACTTGTGTTCCAGCTTTTTGATTAAACTTTAATTTTTCACTTTTCTGAGAATAAAAAATGTACAAAAAAGCATAAAAACAATTCTGAGATGTGAAAATTAATTTTTTTGTTTTGTTTTATTATTATTCAAGCATCAATATGTATGTTGAAGAAGGCTCTCTTGTGGCAGTTGTGGGTGCAGTTGGGTCAGGAAAGTCATCATTATTGTCAGCCATATTGGGAGAGATGGACAAATCTTCAGGTACAGTGTTTGTCAGGGTAAGTCTCTCTCTCTCTCTCTCTCTCTCTCTCTCTCTCTCTCTCTCTCTCTCTCTCTCTCTCTCTCTCTCTCTCTCTCTCTCTCTCTCTCTCTCTCTCTCTCTCTCTCTCTCTCTCTCTCTCTCTCTCTCTCTCTCTCTCTCGTTCTCTCTCTCCGTCTCTCTCTCTTTCTCTCTCTCGTTCTCTCTCTCGTTCTCTCTGTCTTGTTCTCTCTCTCTCTTTCTCTTGTTCTCTCTCTCTCGTTCTCTCTCTCTCTCTCTCTCTCTCTCTCTCTCTCTCTCTCTCTCTCTCTCTCTCTCTTTTTTTTTTTTTTTTTTTTTTTTAGATCTGACAGGCTTATCATATCTTTTATGTTGAATTGAAGAAAAAAAAATCTTTCTTTGTAGCGAACAAATAATGTGAAGAATAAACTAAAATTATAGTGCAAATGTAAACACATGGTCAGAAAGCCCTCTGTCCCTTTCTTGAAAATGCGATGGCCTGTATATGGCTTAGTCTTCAGCTGCAGCATTTAGTTATTTTCAAGTCAGTTGTATGACTTAGGTTCTGTGAAAAAATTACTTTTTCAAGGGTTTACAAAATATCTCTTGCAAACTTTGTTAATGGGCATTAGGACCAACATTGACAGACATAATCTTAATGGTCAACCATCAGCAAAAACTTTTGTAACAAAATTTCACAAAAACAGTCACATCTATAGAGAAAATTACATTTGAAGTAATCAAGTTTTGCAGAGAGAAAAAAATAGTGGATTTCTTTTCTTCAAAACGGAATACATGATTTTATTGGTCATATCACTACTTCATATAAACCCAGCTTTTTTTTGAGGACCACCCTCCCACTGAAATTGCATTGCCATGATTGGAAGGTTTTACCAGCCTGATGTAAGGCAGGTGAAAAGAAAATCCCCAGACCTCATGATAATTCAATTTCAGTATCTCAAGATTTCCTTTTTTTCTAGGTCTAATCTTTTTTCATTATTGTTTTTGATGAATTAATATTTTATATATACACCTATAGTGAGCTCTTCTAATATATAATACAAAAAAATAAGAAACACAAAAAATCATTGATGACATAAAAGTGCATCCCTCTAGACTCTTATTTCCCCAGGTGGACCAGTTTTGTAAAAATAACCAAAGACTTGATTACACAGAAACAGATAGGAATCACTTTTTGCACATCATTTATGACAAACTTAAATAAATCTTTTTTTCACGGTGAACCCTTTAACTTGAATCTCTGGACCCAGGGCTCTGTGGCTTATGTTGCTCAACAAGCATGGATTCAAAATGACACGCTTCAGAAAAATATCTTGTTCAACAAGGAATTGGATGAGCAGAGGTATCAAAAGGTTGTTAATGCTTGTGCCTTGATACCAGATTTAAAGCTCCTTGCCTCAGGAGACCAGACGGAGATTGGAGAAAAGGTGAGTATAATTTGATTATCAGCATTATCATCAACACCTTTATCAAACTCCTTTAAGGTATGAGCCACAAATGAGCATCTTCCACCATGCTCCATCTTTGCTTAAGGAGATCTACGTCCCTCATATCTTTCCATGATATTTTCCTGATTGATTAAATCTTTTGTCTTAATTTCTTGCAAACAGGCCAAATGACAGAACTTTGTTTCTTTTGGTTTGGAAAACAATTGTTGAAAGATTACTCACTCTTTTCTTACAATTTCCAAAGATTACAATCAGACAATAATTGTGATAATATCAAACTGAAAAATGGATAGCTCTAACTATTAACACTGTAAATTTGAAAATAGTGCAAAAAATTTGGACTGGGTGTAATGAATATTATATTTTAAGATATAGCATGGAATTTTAGGAAATCTTCAGTTTGAATCAGATATTTTAATTTATTGAGCAGCTTTATTTGATTTTGAACCCCCCCCCCCCCACACACACACACACAAACAAAATGCCCCCACCAAACCTTAACAATCTTTTTTTCGGCATAAAGGGTATCAATCTGTCAGGTGGACAAAAGCAGCGTGTCTCTCTGGCCAGGGCTGTATATGCAGACTCAGATGTGTACTTGCTTGATGATCCTCTCTCTGCTGTTGACTCCCACGTGGGTAAACAGCTTTTTGATGAGGTCATAGGGCCAGAAGGAATGCTGAAAAAAAAGGTACTAAAGAATTGCAGAGGGGGGAACAGTTCTATTTTTGGCTGAATTCCATTTTTTTTTTGAGTGACAGGAAAATTATGAAGGCAGAAATATGGAAGTTAGCAATAACCTAAAAATAAAATGAAATACAATATTTGCAATGGTACTTGAAATCAAATATGACTGCTTGCCCATTCTCCTAAGTGTAAATAATAACTGATTATTTTTTTTCTACTTTCTTATCTGGGTATTATCTATCTTCACCTTTAGCTGAGGAGTATATAAATCAAGATAAATGTAGTTAACTGTTTGATCCATAGAATGTAAATCTTGATATAAAATATATTCAGCAGAAAGAGGAAGCTGGTGGAGGACAAGCTTTTAAAAACAACCTCAACCCAAAAAAGAAATTTTATGTAAAGGGAGAATTCCCTTTTTACCACAGTAAATGGTGACACATATATCTATACTTGGATATTTTTGAAATGCACTCTCATATGAACTTATAAGTTTTTGAAAACACTTTACACTACAAGATAAAGCAAACAAGTAGGGTATATTTTAATACTGATCATAAGTATGGAGGAGCACTATTCACAGGAAAAATTATAACATACCTTTTTTTTCACTTTCATTTAATCTTTATAAAAAGACTTTTCTTTTTAGAAGGAGAATTCAGAGCAAACAGCTAAAATTTATATAGCGGTTAAAACGCTATTGAGTCGAAAAAAGTTAAGGGTTTTGTTTTTACACTGCCTTGTTTCAGCCTTCAAGGAGAATGCAGATAAATGAACAAACTAAAAGTGCTGCTAAATTTGAGTATATTGATCAACATTTAATGTTGCTTCATCCTAGGAGAAATTTTGTTTTTTAATCCACAATCAATTTCTGGTTGAGGAAGATATCATTGTCTGATCACAAATTGTAGCTGGAGGACGTGGAATTTAAGTGTTTTGCTTTTCAAACAATAAACAAATGGGTTTGACTTGTCACTAGAGTTTCATCCTCTAGTGAAGAGTGATTAATTTTGAAGGAAATGACTTGATATTTGGATTTGATAGATCAAGAATATTTAACAAGAATTTTTTTTCTGTTATGATAGGCCACGTATTCAATAAGATATTGCTATAGATGGTAGATTAGCAATGTTTTTTATGTCAAATTGCCATGTTTGTTTTATCTGGAATCAATAAAACTGCTAAAGAGGGCCACTTTTTTGATTGCTCCAAATTTTGTATTCTGTAATATTTAAATTTGCATTCAGATATCTCAAAAATTGGATTATAATTTATTGTTCTATTCCTATGGACTACTTATCTTATTCAAACTTGAAACCATCAATTGTCATTTTTTTAAGCCATATTAAATTTGCTTCTTCTGCACAGACTCGAGTGCTTGTAACCCACGGTATCAGCTTTTTGCCCCAGGTGGACAAAATCATTGTTTTAGTTGATGGCCAAGTATCTGAGGCAGGCTCCTTTAGAGAGCTCATGACTCTTAATGGTGCCTTTGCAGAGTTCTTGAGGAATTACCTAAACGAAGAACTTACTGAAGAGAAAGCAGGTGCTTTGGGAGAAGCTGACAGTAAGTAATGCAACTGATAGATGAAACTGGGAATAACTAATATTGAAATGTATAAACGCCTAAACATGAACTATGATTTGTTACAGCTTCATCCCTGCTAACTTTTGTTTTTCTTGCATTGTTGTCATAGTCATCTTTCTAACCTTCAGTTTGCAACCTTTTCAGTTTTGGCTTTCATTAAATTAGAATGATAATGAATATTCAATGTGCAATATTTTCTTCATTAAATACTTATACTATGCTTGGTCAAAGCAGAACATTTGGTAATGCATCTTTCTGTTCTATATTGATCTTTTTTGTATTCATATTAGCCTGGGCTGGGGATCAATAGAAGAGCTGACAGTCATACTACTTAAGCTTAAAGAAATTGATTACTGTACTTTTAGTATTGACTTCATCACATGATAAAGAGCCTCCATAATATGTTTTGCTTTTATGTATCGACTTGCACTACTACATTTATCAAACCAACTAATTAAAGTTTAAATTTGGCATGAATTTTTGTCGTTTCGAAGGTGAGCAGTTTTCAAATTTTAAAGAAGGCAAGTTACAGTTTTGTCTTTTGAAGTAGAAAACTAAATTAACCTACAGCTTGGCTTTAAAATATGAAATGAATCTCAACATATCTATTCCTATAAAACTTTAAATTGTGCTTTACTTAGTTTTAAAATGTCTTTGTGTGTGCCAAGATAGCTATTGTACACATTACTTTCTAAATCTCTTTTGTTGTCAGTTGCAAAATGGTCAACCCCTTTTAATTTTCTGAATACTAGCACTGATTTGATGTCCAAGAAGTGCATTACTGTAACCAGGTTTAAATGCTTGATTGACTTCGATTTATAATATATGTATACTTTTTTCAATCTATTGATAAAACTAAAATGGTAATTCTCTTCTCTGTAATGAATAAGTTAAATATATAGGACTGATAATCAAGGAAATGAGGCTTTGTTATTGTCTCTGTTTAGACCACTTCATCGTGATAATGGCCTTTTTTGTTTTCTTTTTCAGTCTTGAAAAAGTTAAATATCTGTTGAAAAAAAACCAATTAAGCTTTGTTGTGAGTCAGTAAAGAAAAGAAACATCTTTTCAGGCACTAGAACTTTTTTTGGCATAATTTCGGACATCAGATCAATATGGATTGCTTGTAAGACATAAATTATCTACATTTTTTTTTGTTTAAAAAATTGCTTGTTATTTTTATTTTTGCCTATGCCTCATTTTTGGCCCTGGGTTATGTATTTTTTTAATGTTTGTATGTTGCATCTTTGTTTTAGGCCTCTCAAACACTTCTGTTGGTAAGATTTGATTGATACTTTTTTTTAGGTGTAAAAAAATTTGGCATGTGTTTTTTTTATCCATGAAGGTGAATGTTGCAAGTGTTTTTTGCATGATTTTCCTTTGCCATTAAGAACATATGATTCAAATAGTTTTACAGAACCAGCTTTAAAACTTACCTCTACCACTTCTTAAAAAAATTAAAACTTGCATGCTATAGAACCGAGAGTATAAAAATTCTTACATCCTGGATCTTTTTTCCCCCCAAAAATAACTAAGACTTTCAACATGTTGATGCTAAATTTAATATCATTAAGATGTCTCAACTTTTTAAAAGAACATTTCTTTTGGTATTTATTAAATTTTTTGGGGGTTGAAGGATTGAGCAATTGTGCCCACTTTTTTGCCCCTGTGTTTTACATGTACTTTAGACATCACTTTTTACTGGAAGAAAAAGTAAATCCAATTTACTTTGTCTTTTATTGAAATGAAAAACTTTTCATTTTATATTCCTACAGCTTTGAAATTTTTCTCTTTTTGTAAAGTTTTTCTGAAAATGAACCTGATCTTTCTGACTGACTTGCCTCTCCTTTCTCCCTATCTCTGTCTGCTTCAACTATTTTCCTTCATTCTCTTTTATTTAAAAAAAAAAACTTCTCCCATCTTGTTGACTTTCATAAACCACCTTTCACATTTGTGTCTATAAGCCTTGCTTTTTGTTTACCTTTGTCTATGAGTCTTTCTTGCTCTGTTTCAGAATGTCTCTCTGTCTATCTGTCTGTCTTTTTGTCTGGCTGTCTGTCTCTCTCTGTATGTCTGCCTCTTTGTCTCTGTCTCTGTCTATCTGTCTTACATATATATAAAAGCATGACCTTTAGGAGTTGGCTAAATTTATAAAATGATCGTTTGGTTTTTGTTTTTGTTGGCTATTTCTTTCTTTTTCTCCATCTTAAACTGACAATTAATAAGAGATCTTGGCTTTAAGAAGTAGTCTTTTAATCATGTCTATTTATAAGTTTCTTCCAAAGGCTGTTGCATCCTTACCACAAGTAAAAGGGCTCAAATTTTTGTAAAATACAAACATTTTTTGGATGAAATGTTTATTTAAGAAGCAATAATTCAGTTCTCTACAAATTTATTTGGATTTATGAGGTCTAAATTATGTTCCTCTGTAACAATATTAAAGGTAGGTGATAACCATTATTCATCTGGAGTTAAATTTTTTAAAATCAAATTTTCAAAATGCAAGGCCACTAAGTTTTCTATAGATGTTTAGTACAGTACCACTTATCTGTAGTGGCTACATAATACAAAGCTTTTTTTTGTACATAAATGGAAGAAATCATGCCCATGGACTATTTTGCTTCTATTTGATCCATTCTCAAATATTGATATAAATGCATGTCTGATGTTTCATATAATTATGAATCTATACTTCAAAATAATGAAGAATGCTACAAGGTTGTAGTCACACATATTTACTCATTTCTTTATGATCATTTTGTACACACAAACCAGCTATGTTTGTTATAAGGAACCCATTGAAAAGTTTTACAAGAAAAATTAATTTTATTATTGACTGTTCTATCTGATTCTGTCATGAAATTTTTAGTGCTCTATCAGTTTAAATCAGGATTGAAGTATAATTTATATTCTCTTTACAATACTATTTAGATTCAATGTTGCCGAAGGTCTGTGTAAAAGACTAAATCAGAAAATGGATAGTTTGTTTGAACACACACACACTCTCACAAAAGAGCCTTGTCCTCAGTGCTTCTTAACCTTTATTGTAAAAAGGAAGGAGCATGTTAAATTATCATAAACGATTCTTTTAATTACAAATATGTATACCTTTTTATCTTTGGACAAAAGCAATTAAAAAAATTTTTTTTTTATTTTATTTATTTTCTATAGTCAAAAGTGTGCGAGAAGAGATTTTATCTCAGCTCGGATCCTGTGCAGGCGATGAAAAGGAACTGCAAAGGTGAGAAATTCAAATATGCATTTTCCAAAAATAAGCTAGACAAAGGAAGTCACAACTGTATCAAAAATGTTAGAAGATGAAATTTTGCATGCTACATCTTGTTTATTTGATTGAATACTTAGCTAGCATCTTTTCAATCTAGGACCTTACATATGTGAGTAAGTTGCTGTTTCAAAATGAAATGCAGCATTAAGGACTATTTTTCAGGGCATAGGATTAGCCAAAAACAGGGAAAGTTTGTTTTGCACAAATCTGCCTTGAAATAAGAAATTGCACAGGACTCCTAAATTCAAACATAAAGTTACAAACTTTGATTGCAAGCACACTATGCAGGTGTCTGTTTTCAATTTGCTGCTTAGAATCACATCCATGACTGAAAGACTGCAGTTGAGTTGAAAAAGGGAAGGTACTGTGTGATTAATCTTCATATTAAAATTGTTTCTCACCTTTATATGGGTGTAATTTTTTTTTAACTTAAACTTCTTTTGGTTTAAATTTGTATGAAAGTCAAAGAAGTAAGGATTTTGTGAAAAGTGTGATTGTTACTGCTCTTTTATTTGAAAACAGAGTACCGTATTCCCTCCATTAGTAGCGCCATCTCTAATAAACGCCCTCCCCCCCTTTCCCATCCAGGCAACACTTAAAAAACACCACTTTCGAGAACAAAAGATTCTTATTAAACTCAAACTCAAAACATTTATTAAGCGATAGATCTGATGATAACAACAGACAACACATGTAAACAATGTATGACTATGATACTGCAATTGTCATCTTAAATTGGGGATGTCAAAGTCAGTACTAAGGCGTCTGAGGTTAATGTCCTGGACTATTGCAGTCCTCCTAGTCATCGGACTCGAATGACGCGTCGCTTTCTTCACTTTCCTCACTGAGGACAAGTTGGCGGGTGTCAACAGCAGATGTACTGCGACGGCGGAAACGGCGGCACTTTGTCTTTGAAGAAAGTCATCCAAAACATTCCATTAGACGCACCCCCGCTCTTCATTTTCACGCGCCCGGCGCTCCTATTGGAGCGAATACGGTATTTGAATTAAAGTAAATATTTTCAAAATGTCCGTCTTTTTTTTTCCTTGGTCCTTTAATAGACAAGTATCAAAGATAAGTGAGCGTATACGATTGGATTCTGAGGCAAGAGGCAGTACAAATTCCCTTTCATCTGGTTTGAGGAAGCGTATTGGCAGCAGTGAGGTAGATTTGGTTGAGGAAAAGGAGAAGCTCATCAATGGGCAGCCTAAAGGGCAAGAAGAGAAGGACAAACTGATTCAAGCAGAGACGGCAGAAACGGGAAGGGTATGGAAACATTAGTGCCATAAATTTTTTACAAAGAATATATTGGAACTAGAGGAATATATTTTTCTTGGTTTTTTTTGTTCTTTTAAGGAAATGATTTATGTTCTAGGGAGATTTGTAATACTGTTAATATGAGAGTCATTAAGCAGTCATTTGCGGTATGCCTATCAAAATTTTTTTTAGCCTTTCACACAAGAAAAAAAATTATGCTAAATTAAATTTAAGGAGAAATATAGCTCTCACAAATTTTCATGAAAACTAGTAAGATGCAGTTCAACGAAGGATATTCAAAAGCTCTTACATCAGTTTTTTGTGGATTCAAAATGAAGCTAATTGGAACTCAAGCCCTCCATTTTGATCCCTTTGTAAAAGCTGTCTGTTTATTTAAAAATGGTTTCTTAGATCTTTCAATTATATATATATATATATATATATATATATATATATATATATATTGAATTTGAAATTCTGTAGAGTTTTTATAATTAAAAAAAATAAAAATAAAAATCCTACCTGAATCCCACATATTTCTGCTTTTATGTGGATTGAATTAAGATAATATTTTATATCCCTTTAGAGCTCCTCTTTCTTATGCTCCTCTGCATAGGTGAAAATGGCAGTATTCATGGCCTACATCAGGGCAGTCGGACCTACACTCAGTGTGGTCATCATGATATTCTACGTTTTATACAACGGCACGAGCATCTACGCCAACATTTGGCTTAGTGAGTGGAGCAATGATGCCAGAGATCCGAATATCACCAGTGACACCAGTCAGAGGGATCTGAGGCTCGGGGTCTACGGCGCTCTAGGATTAGCTCAAGGTGAGAATTATTGATATGCACGAGTAGAGTACAGTAGAAGACGTTGCCTTTTTTGCCAGTTTCTGTTCAAGTTTTTGTTTGATTGCCTTTAGTATCCTTTTCTGTGGTTTTTATTGTTTGTTTAGTTTTAATGCTAGATCTGCTTATAGTTATACTGGAACACAACGCAGTTTGAGAAGGGGTACTAATGAAGATAAATTAATGTTAAAAAATTTTATTCCTAATTGATCAATTGTTCATTTATTCAGTTCTCCTCGAGAAAAAAAAATCAGTAAGGTCAATATCAGGATTTGGAAATAAACCAACAAAAGAAGCTTACCTAAAGTTGCACTAACCAAATTATTGCAAAAAATGTTAATGAATAATTGTACAATCATTAAAAATTTGTATGCAAAAACTCTGCTGAGCTTTGTCGGACAGCATCAAGGTTTTGGCTTGCAGTGTTCATATTATGATCTAATTTGAAAGTCTTGCAGATGCTAGGCCTAAAGCAAATTTCAAATTTCTAACCATTATATGCTAATTTAAAAACTTACCAACAAGCAATATTTTCAAGATATGCTCGTGGTTTTGAAACACCATGAAAAGAAATATTAAACTTGACATTATGATCAAGGTTGTATTGTTAATTTTAAGTGGAGCTAAAATTTTAATCTCACAACAATAAGTCTCACAAAGTAGTCTGCCTAAGGCACTCAGCTTCAGAATTGGAATTAGCCAAAAATTTGAAATAAGGGGTAGTATTACATGTTAGGCAACATGAAGGTGCACAAAGAAGTAGATTTGGGTGATCAATTTTTATGTCCTACAAGAATGTTCAATTTTTACCTTTCATGAGATATATCTTCCAGTTATAGAAAAATCTTGCCCCTCTTTATATACAATCTAACATATTGATTGTGGTCTTGGCATTAAAGACCCTTGTCAAAATATAACAGGGAGCAAATCTGTCTGAGATGCACAATATTTGATAGGACTACACGGTGTGGTCATATGACTAATGTATCAGTGAAGTTATATTTTTTTTAATTAAGTCATAATGTTTTATTCATTGCTAGTTTCCGAAGTTTTGTTTAAAGAACAGTTTGTGTATTTCTTTCACAAATCAGTACTAGTTAGTTTGATATTTGGTAACTGAATATCAGCGAAAGACATCGAAAATATTTGCTCTTATTTTCACCCAACCATCTCAGAGTTTTGAAATTTTTATTTTTGAGAAACACAGCTACAAGCATTATTCTAAATGATTGACACCTTTGAGTTTGATAATTTAGACAGCCAGTTCAATAGGACTGTTATCAAGATATTGTTTATGAAACAATAAAGAATGAAACTGTTTTTCTGTTGTAGATTTCAATTTTAAGAAAAAACATGTCTGTGCAGTGTCCTGGTTTTTTTTTTTTATCATTTCTTTCTGTAGAACTGAAGTCTTTACTACTTTTTTCAAGATTGTTAATTTTCTCTCTTGACTAATCTAAAAAAAATTAATCTGAGTTCTTGATAATCATCCCTTTTTTTGCAAAAACATACACACACACACACACAAAAATAAACAATCAAACAAACCCAAAAAATCGTGTGGCACGGACAGGCGTAACTGTCATGGCGTGTGCTTTTATCACTGCACTGGGGGGCATCGCAGCATCAAGGGAGCTTTTCTTCCAGTTCCTAGGTCGCCTACTGAGGAGTCCTCTCTCATTCTTCGAGCGACGGCAGACAGGAGTGATCTTGAACCGCTGCTCAGAAGACATGGCTGAGCTGGATTACGTTGTGCACTTTAGCGTACGCTCTATGCTCATGGTCGTTCTCTCAGCTGTGGGAACTGCTATTGTCATGGCATACGCTACCCCATGGATTCTTGTGATGTTTCCCATTCTGGCACCGCCTTATTTGTTAGCACAGGTACTTCAAGATACTTTTCTAAGAAAAAAGAACATTGTGAAATAACACCATGCTAAGCAAAATCAGGATTGAAAGGGAATATTCGTCTAGCATTCTTTTCAGTACAGCAGAGCAAAGGAAATAATGTAAAAAATTCTCAGTATTTCTGGAGAAGTGAATGGGTAGTTTTATAGTTGAGCAGATCATCTGTTGATTATCAATAGATTAGATAACTTTAGAAGAGTACATATAGTCTGTAATTTCTTTTTGGTGTGTATCTTCTGTGTAGTTCTGTGACTGAGTAGTTCTGAACCCTTATTTTTGTAATAAATAATAAAATAAAAAGGATAAAAATCGTAGTAGCCTATTATCAGTTCTGCTTCTCCTATAAATAAATATTTTTAAAATGAGTGTAATAGACTAATACCTTAATGCTGTAGTCACCTGAAACTAACACAAACAGCTATTCACGGATCAAATCATGTGATATTGTATATCATGTCTAAACTAACAGGAACAATGTAAAAATTTTGTCATTGGTTGTACTTGCACTCAGCATGTAACTCACCTTTGTTCTCAATATTGTGTCAATGGTCACTATGTGTTCCCTCTCACAATAGTATTTACCTACCCCAAACCAATAGGCACATTTCATATACTGTACCTGCTTATGCTTGCTTTCAGTCACTATATCTTAGCTCATTTGTTACTAGAATCATGCATTAGCAGTAATTTCTGTTCCCAACTGGAAAAACAAACAAAAAAACAAAACTGTATCATTAAACATTTATGTTAGTCCATGATAGATTTCTGATTACTGACTTGTATATCATTATATAGACAGCATCTCTAGGAGCTGAGAGAAAATTTTTCATGTAAAATACCATATCATATGACTTTTAGAATCTTTGACCACTTAAAAAGTCTGATGCTAAAAGCACATACCTCTCCATCAAGGATTGCCTCATGAAAGAGTGTAACAAGTGGTTTTCCTTTAATTTTTAAGTGGAAGATCTCATTAATAATATATGTAATTTTGAAACATTTCTACTTCTGAAAAGGATTTGTCAGAAAATTTCTAATTAAAAACAAATATGTATGTTTTATTTTTTTTTTATTTATTAAAAAAAAAATTCACTTTCCTTGGTGAAATTAATAGAAATAAGACAGTCTGAACTTGGAAAAGATATCATATTCAATCCTACACCATTCAATGTACCATTCAAAATGTGTTGATTGATTAACATTTATATAATATTTTTTTAATTTCCTTCTTCTTCGCCTTTCTCATCGTTTTCTTTATCCTTTTCTTCTACTCTTCTGCTTTTCTTCTTTATTTTCCTCATCTTTTTCTCAAATTCTTTTTCTTTCCCTTTTCTCACTTCATTGTCACCATTTCTTACCTTGTGCCCCTTGACTTACTTTTTTTTTTTTTTTTTTTAAATTATTTCGTCCTTTAACCTTTTTTTTTCCTTTCTTATATGGAATGAATATAATTTGGAAACTTTAGCTCATTCATTGATTTTAAGATATTCTTTGACACCCAAGAAAAAAGAAAATTTATTTCATCTTAGTTTTAGTACATTTTGAAATATTTTTGCATAAATCTCAAAATGTCATAATTCCAGTCTTAATGAGTCAAGTTTGAGAAATTGAGGGATGAAAAAAGTAAGATTTCTGACATGCTATTCATTAAGAATGAGTTTAAGATATATTTTTGGTATCTATCGGTGACTGAATTAGATTATGATTAAGTCTGATCACTTAGATAAATGTAATTGATATATTATATTTTGTAATAAGTAAATATCGACTTCTTATTTACTTGGATATGAAAATACCTAAATACAACCATATAATTTTCCTCTCTCAGTTCTGAGAGTATGTAAAGTTTTATATGACTCAACGTATTTTTCTTTACACATGGTAATATTACATTTTTTTTTAAACAATGGAAATAAAAACTTGCTCTTTATTTTATATCTTTATGTGACAACACAAACAGCAATAGTATTATCAACAAGAACATAAAAAAAATAATAATAATAACAACAACAATGGAACAATTGTGTTCATGTTCTTAGGAACAAGGGCTTTATAGCATTTTGCCCGTTTTCTCTTTTAGTGGAATATTTAAAAATGTTCTGAAAGAAAACATCATTTTGCTCCTATTATAACAAAAATCTAGTTTTAATAAAAAATTTACATCAAATTAAAAAGATGTATTGTGATCATAGCTCCTACAACAAAAATTTACACTACAAAACGATAATTTCATGTGTAGTAAGAAAAAAAATTCTCAAAATAGTTTTCCTCAAAATATGAACCATCACGATATTAAGGTCTATAGATTCTGCTATAAAAGATAGGCCCATCAGCTATCTTACACCATCATAATTCCTCAATGCACGCAATTTGGAGAAAGAAACTCCTAGCATTTGCAATATAATAGACAGTTTTTTGTAACTTGTACAAATTTACCCCTTGCTATTCAAAAAAGAATGATTTGTAAAAATGAATAACCAAAGTAGGTGAAAAATTTTGTTACAATAACTTAAATTTTTTGTATAAATTTTTACCTAGTGGCCTAAGTTTAGAACACTAATATAATATTTGTGTGATGAAAACTCTTTTCTTCATTCCAAGGCAAGTGAGGTTGTTGATATCATACATGGTATCACAGCCTAAGTAGGACTTACATGCCCTTAAGGAGAAATGTTTATATGAAGAAAGATGAGTATATTTGTAATATTTTGTTTATGAAGGAACTGCAAGATTAATTCTAAACCACTCAGATGTGGAGATATTATATAATTTATAATTTACAATAAAAGAATGTTAAAATTAAAAAAAAAAATGAAACAAATTAATTTCCAAGATCACATGTTCTCAAAGAAGCCACTGAATACCACTGCACTTTGCCTGTTTTCCTCCCGCGCATGCCTCTAGGTATCCTCAGTTTCTTGACGGCACTGATGCGTTTTCTGGGTGCAGTGAATGCAGCAAGTCTGCTCCATGCTGGCCTCCTTATCAACATCCTGGCCAGCCCAATGAGCTTCTTCGACACAACGCCCACTGGTCGCATTGTGAACCGGTTCAGCAAAGACATTGACACAGTGGACGTGGTCATCCCGTTAATCTCTGGCATGTTCCTCATGTGCCTGTTTCAGACGTTGTCCACGTTACTGGTCATCTCTTTCTCCACGCCCATGTTCCTGGTGGTCATCTTCCCTCTGCTCTTCTTCTACTACTTTGTGCAGGTATTGTTGCTGGCTGTTGCAATGAGAAAAGGCAACTCATTTTAAAAGCAGGTTTTGTTTGAGTTATTCATGTTGGTTTTTTTTTCCTCTCTTCCCAATTTTAAGTTGGAACTATTGTTGTTGTTTTGCATGGTACAAAATTTTTCTAATTTATCTATTGTGGTCGTGATGCAATCAATATGCAATAATGATGTCAGTACAGCATCTCCATATTGGATACGTTTTTTTTCGTTAACCCAAGTTTCCAAAGAATTATTACACCCTGTAGATTGTCAACATTAAAGCTTTTGCCCAAGGCAAAAGATAGTTGAAATCACCATATATCTCTCTCAACACAAGACTTCAAATATAGACTTAACATTAACAGTGACATAATAATTTTAAGATTTTCAGGTTAAAATAAGTGGAGAATAACACAATTAAAAACCAATTTGAATAATAACAAAGAATCACTTTGTTCCAATTTTGTTATTTTGTGAGTTAAAGGCTTTTAAAAATTTGTTGAAAACAGGAAAGTTGTGGGTTTAAAGCTTACTGAAGATAAGAAAAAGAGATCTTAACTTGAAGGTATAGAGGAAAAAAATATCTCAATACTAAGAGCTAAACATTTTTCATCTCAAGTGGCACACAAAGACACCATAGTTCACTCTAAAAACCTTAAACATTAATTATTTATGACATTCCTTAGAACTAATAGAAAAAATATGCATTTTCCAAAAGAAGACTGTGCTTATCAAATTTTTATTTTTCGAAGTAAACAACTAGGCATCTGCTTTTATCGTTTTATTTTTTCTGTCTTCTTCTCCATTAGGAATGCTATATTTATAAAATTTTGTATATTGTGATTTATTTTGTTAGCAATATGGAATTAAAAAAATAAACAACAAAAACATGAGCAAAAAAAAAACAAACAAACCAACAACAAAAACAAAAACGCTGAAGATAATGATGGATATTTGAACCACTTTAGCACAGTCTAAACATCTTTATTGTAACGCATGGGGCCTGAGCATGAGAATAATGCAGAATTGTTTTGGATTAGTGGCTTTTACTAAGATGTTTGAACATACTTTATGTAAATAACTCTTCAAATTATTATTGTTTTCATTTTATATACCATTACCAAGGTGCTTAAATTTTGTTCAGTTCCATGTTTTTTTTTTTTGTTTTTCTCTTGTGCAGATTCCTTTGTAGGACACCAGCTGTAGCTCTTGGTACAGTGTAAACATATAAAAAAAGCTAAAAAAATCCTTTTTCTTTTCTTCCTTTTTGCTGTTTACTGAAGAAGAAATATAATAGAAAATGCGGCAACTAAATACATAACACCTAGAAATTACCAATAGACTTCTGACTTTTTTTTGTCCTTTAATGAAATATATTTTTTTTTCTTAATTGAATCGTGTGTACCAAAGTTTTCCCTACAACTGTGTTTTAATTTTTTTCTCTCGCTTTTCTTTCCATTTTCTAAAGAGAAATAATGCTTTGCTATACTTTAAAATCATGACTTTTCCTCAATTACTACATGTCTGGTCCTTATTCCTTTAAAGTCCTGAACTAGCTTCAAAACTTTCAAATAGTATTTTCATATATTTTTACATCTAACTCTGACATCCCATCATTTAGCTGTGTATTACTGCGGGGCCTGTCATTCTACTGTACAGCTAATAATATACATTTTTGAACTTTCAAATATTTTTGTTGTTGTTGTGCTTTATTTATTCTAATTTATTCCCTGCAATAAACCCTATATAAAACAATGCTTTCCTGCTGGTTTGTGCAGAACAGGCTATTATTTGAAAACTTCAAAACATTATTTTTTAGGGGACACTTGTCACAGTAAAGTATTTTGGATGCGCAACTGAGTCTTTTTTAAATTCTTTTTTTTTTAATGTTAATTTTAATGAACTTGTTTAAAAAAAAAAAATCAATTTCTTCTGCCTTTGGAAATTGCTGCCCTCTGTTAAAGTAATTAAAAAAAAACCTGTTTGTTTTCAAAATACAACTCAATAAATTATTAAAAAAAAAAAAAAGAAGAAAAAAGTGTTTTTTTAATAGTTTTAAACCCCTCCCTTTACAGCACAGTCAGCACAGTTATGCCTCACTCATTCCTTTCTGCTTGCAAATCAACCAATCATTTACTTTCTTTATGTATTATAAATTATGCTGCTCATGTAACCCTCCTACATTTTTGTTTCAATTATAGGAGACATTTCATACTTTTCTCTGTCTTTCTTTTTTTTTTTTTATTATTAAAATTTCCTTAAACGAAAAATCAAGATAATCCACAAAAGTAAAGGAAAAAAAAAAGAATATGAATACTGCAGCATATGTGTCATGCCATGTCAAATGTAGTAATGTATATATTTTTCTATTCAAAGATGCAGGGCTTGAAAATCTAAAATAAATTGGCAAAATTATCTTGTATTTTTTTTTTTTATTTATCAACAGATGGTGTTAATATACTTTTATGAAAGGCTATATTTCTTATCAATTACAAAGATGTCAGTGGCCAAAGTGCATGGAGATATTCTTAAAGTTATCTTTCAATTTAATGAGAATCGGAAACTTTGTCACAGAAGTACACAGTTGATATGTTTTAAAACTTTTGGTAATCATTTTTTTCCAATGAGTAGGAGAACAGTTTTTCTTATATAGAAGCAGAATATTTTGGAAAAAAATTGTTCTGTATAATACAAGGGATCTGCTGTGAATTTTGTGAAGAAGAGTTAATTTTTTTGATTATTAAATATTTTGTTTAAAAAAAAATTAACACTGTTAGAACTGTTATCTAATATGAAAAGTCAGTGTTGACATAATTATTTATGCAGCATACATTTTTTTCCCATTGTTTTTGAAATTTTGTTATGAGAATCCAGTGGAAAAAACTAAGAGATAAGGACTACAATAAAAATAAAAATGAATTATTGTCTTCTTTTTCTTGAACGATGAATGCCTTTCCAAAAAACCCACACATTCACAGAAACTTAGTTTCGAAATTTTATGTGATTTGAAAACAAATTTACCGCAGATCATGAAATAAATAGCTTCTGTATGTCTTACGACGCAGAAATTCTATGTAGCAACTTCGAGACAGCTAAAACGCCTGGAGTCTGTGAGCAAGTCTCCCATCTACTCACACTTTGGTGAGACAGTCACGGGCGCCGTCACAATCCGTGCCTTCAAACAGGAGCAGCGCTTCATAAAGGACTCTGAGACCAAGGTGGATGAAAACCAAATATGCTACTATCCAAGTATTGTGGCCAACAGGTGGGTGTTTGATAACTTGTAAAAATATTCCATTTCCAAGATGCATATTAAAAGCCAGCCTAGTCTCCACAGCTTTTTCACCTTTTGGTAAACCAAAGAATCATCACGCACATGTCAAGCTTGATATTTTATTTACATTGTTGAACAAGAGTGGCAAATAGAGACAACAGAAAATTAAGATTCTACCTTTTTCTTGTTAAATGATTAAATGACAGTCATTAAGTTTTCAACCATCACTTTGTTATTTTGTTAAATTTTAAAAAAATTCCTTTTTTTTTCTTTCTCAAAGACCATAGTCAAGACATGGGATATTTTGATGAAACAAATGTGTATCTTTTGACGGAGAAAAATTAAAAGTGAATAAAAGTTAAAGAATTCTCAATATGGATAAGCACATTGCTTGGCTTTTTTGTTCACTTCGTATGTATGCTGTCAGCCAAATGTAACTTTGTTTAATGTCTTATTTTTCCTCTTCAAATTCTAGGTGGTTGGCTATCCGACTAGAGGTTGTAGGCAATCTCATAATTTTCTTTGCTTCCCTGTTTGCTGTTATGGGACGTGAAGATCTAACTCCTGGAATTGTGGGCCTGTCCATCACTTATGCCATGAACGTAAGTCATGTTTTTGAAGAGTTTTATTCAGAGCAGCAAACTTCTTGCTTCACACTGCATAAATGATCTATGTCAAGAGTGTCTTGTTAAGTGTAATATTTTGAGACATCTGCGGATGAATGTTCCCTTCTTGGACGGCAAACTTCCTTTTTTGCATGTGTCAATTTTATGGTTTTTTTTTATTTTATAGGTTTGTCTTCAAACAAAAGAGTTATTTTAAGATATCAGTTTGGTGATATTAATAATTATGAATGTCTCTTTTTCACCCTTCTATAGAAAAATGTGTACAACATATTACTTAGGCATGTTTCCAAATGAAACAGTTTATAGTGAATAGCATGAAGCTGGGTAAAGGTAGCAGTGCATTAAACCATAGATGGGGCAATCATTTGCTTGATCACAAGAAGATCAGTTGTAGGGAAATT
Organism: Elysia crispata; assembly: GCA_033675545.1. Taxonomy (NCBI): domain Eukaryota; kingdom Metazoa; phylum Mollusca; class Gastropoda; family Plakobranchidae; genus Elysia; species Elysia crispata. Next base: position 62,372 of record JAWDGP010007809.1, on the reverse strand, counting down.
TTTGGATCCAAAGAAAAAAGAAAAGTGGTATACTTCGGTCTTCCATTTTTTATTATCTCAAACCACCTTTGTGTTTTTTTCAACTGCCTTACTGGTTACAAAACCCTGAGCTTTTTTTTTTTAACTGCCTTACTGGTTACACAAACCCTGAACTTTTTTTTTTTCAACTGCCTTACAGGTTACACAAACCCTGAACTTTTTTTTTCAACTGCCTTACTGGTTTCACAAACCCTGAGCTTTTTTTTTCAACTGCCTTACAGGTTACACAAACCCTAAGCTTTTTTTTTTCAACTGCCTTACTGGTTACTCAAACCCTGAACTTTTTTTTTCAACTGCCTTACTGGTTAGACAAACCCTGAACTTTTTTTTCAACTGCCTTACTGGTTACATAAACCCTGAACTTTTTTTTCAACTGCCTTACTGGTTAGACAAACCCTGAGCTTTTTTTTTTAACTGCCTTACTGGTTACACAAACCCTGAGCTTTTTTTTTCAACTGCCTTACAGGTTACACAAACCCTGAGCTTTTTTTTTTCAACTGCCTTACAGGTTACACAAACCCTGAGCTTTTTTTTTTCAACTGCCTTACAGGTTACACAAACCCTGAGCTTTTTTTTTTCAACTGCCTTACAGGTTACACAAACCCTGAACTTTTTTTTTTTAACTGCCGTACAGGTTACACAAACCCTGAACTGGATGGTGAGAATGACTTGTGAACTTGAAACTAACATTGTTGCTGTGGAAAGGATCAAAGAGTACACAGAAACCCCAACAGAGGTAAAGATGGTGCTTCTCATCATTGAATAAATACTTTGACATTGTCACAGCAATACATATAGATTGAGTAAAATAGTATACACTTTTTTTTCATCCCTAGAAGTTTTTTTTTTTTTTGATTTCTCTGTATCTCTTTGTTTGCTTGAAGTTTGATATCACTCTATCGGTTGAATTTTGTTTTATATAATAATATATCTGAAATTCAAGCTTTCCAAATTATATAATTGAACCCTATTTCTTTAGACTATATTTTAAAGTGAATCGCATTTCTTTCTCAGTGTATACCCCCCTATTTTTCAACTTCATCTTTGGGTTTAAACCACAAGCTGTGTTGATTCCTTTTCTTTTAACTTTCTGTTCTTATTAATTAGGATAGGTTTGTATGTAATGAAGTATTCTTTGAGAAAATCAAATTTTTTTCATCTTAAATAATCAGAGATAAAAAAATTGACAGTTAAACATTAATGAGGAAAAAAAAAAAAAAAGAAAAAAAAAATCTCATGCAATTTTAAGTTCATATCTTAAAAAAATCTGGTTTCTGTTTTTAAATTAGTTTCAATCTTTCACTAATGCATCAGTTCATAACTAGAAATTTGTTTGTTTATATATTTGTGATTAACCACTTTTAAGTGGAGACTTTAAATTTTGTGTTTTGGCTTAATAGCAGTAAAAGATTAGTTCCACATGGCAGCACAAATTAGTCATTAAAACTGAAGGTCCATATGCCAATCTTTCTATTATTTTCAACCCATCCTTTTAGATTAAATGCCCAATTTCCCTTTCAGGGCCTTTAAGTTTATGTGCATGTTTGAACATGGTATTAGATTTACCTCATGACCTTGCATATTAAGACATAGTCGGTTGAATAGAAGAATGTAATTGCATCTTGATTTCTAATTTGATACTAGGGAACTTCTTAAGATTTAGACCAAAGTAACCAAAGAATTTACTTAAATCGTGCAACAGGCTCCTTGGGTCATAGAGCACAATCGCCCCAAACCGGGTTGGCCTGAGAGGGGAGAAGTAGATTTCAAGGACTACAAACTTCGGTACAGAGAGGGGCTGGACTTGGTCCTCAAAGGTATCACCTGCAACATCAAATCGGGTGAAAAGGTGTGTAGAATTTATGTGAGAATAAACATCTGTCTGCGAAGGTTATCGAAGAAAGAATTTTGTTGTTGTAAATTTCTGTTTGGTGTGCATGCAATGTCCATTGATGATGAAGTAATCCTATTGAAGCAATAATGAGTAACCTCAGGGTCCACAAAGTTTATATGTCAAATAGTGATAAATCATGCATTCTTAGATAAAAGCTCTGTTATTTCTTTCTTTTTTTAACCTTTAATTTGACCAGTGACATTTTAAACTTGACAAATGTCTGGTGAAGTGATTCAAAATCATCCGTATCTTTTTACATTAAAATACCCACACTTTTTTCTTAAAGGGTTTCCCATTTGATATTTGGTAATCTAGAAAGTTACCAAGCCTGCAATGTATTTTATATATGTCTCTTCTAGGTTGGCATTGTTGGCCGAACGGGAGCTGGTAAGTCCTCCCTCACCATGGCTATGTTTCGCATTATTGAGGCAGCTGGCGGGAAAATCCTTCTGGATGGTGTGGATGTGTCCTCTATTGGCCTTCATGATCTGCGCTCCAAGATCACCATCATCCCACAAGTTTGTAATCTTGTCTTATTTTGTTATTTAAAAAAAGAGTGTTTATTTTGGCTTTTCTCCTGTTGTCTTCTCTCTGTCTCGTCTCCTGTTGTCTTCTCTCTATCGCTTCATATGAATACTGTAGATGATAGTTTCTTTCTTTCTTTCTTTCTTTTTTTTTTTTTTAACCTTGTATCTCTAATATGGTTGCAGCAAGAACGCATAATGCAGAAAAAAAAAATTATGCAAATTTTGTAAATGATTAAGTAGGGAATATTTTTATAATTAAAATGAAAAGACCTATTAAGCAAAAATTTTGACCTTTAATGGTTGTGTTGATCTCATTGCACACACTCTTTCATCATATAACCCCCTCCCCCCCCCAAAAAAAAAAAAAAAAAAAAATGTGTGATACATCCTCATCACATTATTAATATTGGATATTGAGGTGGACAATTAATTAATTTTATCTGCTAAAACTTTTTTTTTTCAACATAGATCTGACTTTCTTTTTGATTTATGCCTAAAAAATCTTTAGCTATTGAAAAAAGTGGGCTCACTAAGAAAAATTTTGAATCACAATTTACCATTTTGCATTCTTCCTATTATGTATCTTTGAAAAGCTTTATCCAATACTTTTTTACTCAGCTTAAATTTTATGAGATGGCCCCCGGTTCTTTAAATTTAAATGATACTTGTATGCACCTAAATCAATTTCTGGTCCTGGAAAATAGTGAAGTTTTCAAAGAATTTATGCATCTAATTTTTGTGATGAGGTCATTCCATTAAACACATACAGTAAAAATATATTAAATCAAATACAACATTTATTTTGAATCTTGTTCATTTCAACACTTTGTATGTTTGTCGAGGTATTGAAGATATTACTTGAATACTTCTAATTCATGAAATTGCTTACATCCTGCTGTACTTCTCTCTTTAAAGTGTTCATTTTTTTTCAGGATCCTGTTTTGTTCTCTGGAACACTGCGCATGAATCTTGACCCTTTTGAAAAGTATTCAGATGAGCAGGTATGGTCTGCTCTAGAGCATGCTCATCTGAAGTCATTTGTGTCAGGGCTCACGAAGGGTCTTCTCTACGAGTGCTCAGAGGGTGGGGAGAACTTAAGGTGTGTAAAAATACTCTCTGACATATGTCTATAATTTAGTAAGAATTTAAAGTTAAGTTGATTTTTTTGTTTATTGCCAGAATTCTCTCTCCCCCCCCTTTTTTTTTTCAATTGACCTAATTAATGTTTTCCTTCTGTTTTAAAACTCATTCATCTCTTGGCTAGTGTTGGACAACGGCAGCTTGTGTGCTTGGCCCGTGCCCTCCTTCGCAAGACTCAGCTTCTCATCCTTGATGAAGCCACGGCAGCTGTAGACCTGGAGACCGATGATCTTATTCAGGCCACAATTCGTACAGAGTTTGAGGGCTGCACAGTGCTCACTATTGCTCACAGGCTTAACACCATAATGGATTACTCCAGGTTTGTTACCCACATGCAAGAACCCTTGATTATGTTTAGAAACGATTAAGTCATGTTTGTAAACACCATTGCATTGCTAATTAATGATGAAGACCTTTCAAGGGAAGCTTAATTACACCTTTAGACATAATTTTTTGTTAAAATCGGTTGCAGCAAAAGTCACAGAATGGCAAACTTTTTATCTGCAACTTTACGTGAAATGTACTTTTACAATAGCCGCAACCTGCATTTCAAGCCCGCAATGTTCTGCGTGTTTGTGTTTTGCATCAGTTCTCAAATATAAAAAGTATTTCACACTTAATTTTCCTAAGTCACTTAATTTAAAACCATTTTTTCTTTGATATGAAGAATCCTTTGCGAAACTTGCTGCACTTCGAACAAGAACGTGAAGGACTCATTATGGTCATGTATTGCTTTTATCAATCATTTCTCATTTGAAAATTGTTGCTGCTTTTGAATAAGCTTAAACTGTTACAAGTAACTTTTCCTTAAGAAGAAATAATTCATGTTTTTTTGCCTTTCCTAGAATAATGGTGTTAGAGGCTGGCCAGATCAAGGAGTTCAACAGCCCACAAACGCTCTTACAAGATACCAACTCCATATTCCATAGCATGGCGAAAGATGCAGGGCTAGCTTGATGTTTTGTCATTAAGATAAGTAAGTTATGCATGAGGAGATGACTGAAATCACCTATTATCTTGAGAGCATGAGAAACAGACGGAGGTGATGCAGCAAATACATATCTGATATTGAATGAAGGAAAAAAATTTGTGCATAATATTTTTTTGTTGTTGTATGCTTTCAGATCTCGGTACACCTACCCATCTAACCTTTTTATGTCAGAGGTGTGGGATGTTACTTTTGTAAAGTAACAAGTAACATTTTTTCTATATTTTTTTTTCATTTCATTTTGGAAACATTTTAAAGCTTTGATATCTTGTAAGAGATTTATACTATTTCTTAAGAATATTCACAGAAAAAGCTAAGGAAAATACATCTTTCTATGAATAGTTCTATGATCTAATACTTATTTGCACTGGTTGTAAAAGATGAATGTGAAAAATTTGCTGTGAGGGCTATTATTGACAACGATGGTATTTTCATACACTATGAGGTACATTAAGCACAAACATTTTCAGCTAAACCATTTTTTTTTTTAGACAATTTCGATTATTATAATAGGAGTAAAAAAAGATCATGTATTACTTTGCTAGCTGATTATCATTCTTGATCAATTTTTTTTTATAAATGTAATCCCGAAATTGAAAATAATTTACCACAGAACAACTATGTCGAGTAACATAATACTTTAAAACTTGAACTCGGGGTTGAATTTTGTCACGATCACTATCTCTTACTCCATACAGAATGTTTTTTTTATCCTTCTACCCTATATCTGCCTTACTTTAATGATAGTACAAACACCCTGTTACACTTCCTGTTTGTCTTGAGAAAGCTTTTAGTTTAAGTATAATTTATATCTCTTTTTTTTTTTGCGTTGTGCTTTTGATTGATCGCAAAACCTCAAATATAAGGAAGGATCTTATATCATTGACTTAACATCTATGATTTCGCATAATGATCTGATTGAGCTTAAAAGTTTGTATTTAGAGGTAAAAATGTTGAGAGTTCCTAGTTATGCTGATTTTGAATTTAAAATGTATGAAGCGAAAAGAGAAATTTTTTTCAAATCTTAAGAAGAAATGAGGGCCTGAGATGGCATGCATTTTTAGTTTTACACTACATGATTGTTTTTCCCTCCTGTTTTATACTACATGATTGTTTTTCCCTCCTGTTTTATACTACATGATTGTTTTTCCCTCCTGTTTTGAGGCTGTCAAATTTGAAATGATATATTCTGTGAGAACAAGTTCAAAGGACTTTATCTTGTTTCTTTGGAAAATATAGAACGAAATTTGATAGCAATATATTTTCTTAGGATTATGAAATAGAGATCTATAGATTAATATTCAGCTATTTTAAGCTGTATTATTTAGCTCATGGCACCATGTCTTTTCCAAAGTCATGCTTAAGGATAATTATGATTTTTTTAGGTTTCAGAGATAGTAATGTCCTGGTGAATGCATTTTCAAATAATACTTTGTTTTCTACATGAGTCAATGATTTGTAGCAGATAGGAAGCACAAAAAAATAGAGTTAGATCTATGATTTTTTTTGTTTTGAAATTTGATTATTAAATACATTTTGATTGAAAGAGCATTGAGATATTATGATCTGTGAAATTCCACTGAGATATTATGATATTGAGTGATTTGTGAAACAATTAAAACTTTATTAAGCGTTGAAAATCATGAACAAATCAACTCTTCTATTGGAAGAGATTACAAGGACATTTTGGATTGGCGGATAATTTGCAAATGGTTTTATGAAAGCCAACGGCCAACAGCCTTTAAGAGTATCATCAAATGGACTCCATTATCCTATTAGTGTCGTAATTATTAAAGTGGCTTACAGAGAGGACCCCTTTTATTTTTGTTTGTCTGAGTGCTAGAAACAGCTATTATTTGTTTAATATACTTTCTGATCAGTTGTTTTCTACCCACTGCCAAGACTCTTATAAGTTCTAGGTCGACTTTTAATCTTCAGTTTTGAGTAGCTGCCATTATGTTTAGGCCCTTGATCAAATACACAATACAGAAACCGGTGATTTTGAAAGTGTATATTTCTTTTATTATAATTTATTTGATAAAGCTTATAAAGATTTCAATGTTGATATAAGTAAATGATAGCAGTTTAAGTGATTAAGGTGGGATGCATGGTCTAGATATCTGGGAGAATTTCATTAAGAGATAATCAGTTATGCCCACTATGTTAGTAAGTTTTCTAACTGAAACATATGTTCTTGATAGACCTAGTATATCAAAGAACCAGTTTTAGACTGGAATTTTTTTTATTTTAAATCTTTAAGATGAAGATAGTTTATGATATATTTTTTGAATGATTATATTTGATCTCATCGAATTTTTAAAAAATCCATATACCTACAAGCAGTGAAAGAAAAAGAACATAAAAAAGAGTATCAAGATTTATATCTTCTGTTTACCTTCAACTTTTCTGATTGTCTGTTTAGAAGACACATTTTTTTCTTTTCTCAAGAGCATACACCCTTTTCAAAAAAAGCAAAGGACAAATTAAATAGAAAAAAAAGGATTAACCCTTTGGCTGAGCTGTAGATGTACTAGGTACGTTCTAATAATGATATAGACGCACTAGGTTTGTCTACATAATAATACTGTTTCTGTTCTTCTTGCCACAACACATTATAATTTTTTAGGTCTAATTGAAGTGTTCGGGCAAAGTTCCAACCTTTGTTATGAATGAAATTAAAATTTAATGTCATTTTTTGTTTGTTTTGGACTGTGTTTGTTATGATTTAACGAAATTCCAAGGCATTGGTTAAAAAAATCCTTAGCGCACAGGGAGGAAAAACATGTAGCAGCCAAGGGGCTATAATACATTTCTTTGTAGCTCTCACTTGCATACTTTTCCTCACGGAAAGATTCACTCTCTCACCTAATGTAATAAAAGATCTAGAAATACTTAAATTTTTTGCAAGGACATAGGAAATCTCAGCTTAGAATTTGATATGACTTATCTCCTTATAATATCAAAGGGAATTAAATTGTATGCTTATGAACCAACTATTTTTCTATTCAATGTCAATTTCGTTTATCTTTTATTTAAGAATAATCTATCAGCATTGGAAAATTAGATTCAACCCAGTAAAATTATGAAGACAAACAAAAAATTAAATGGGGCTTTTTTTTTGTAATGTGTGTCCTTTAAATTTCTCTTTCTCTTAATATGAACTTTACTCATAATATCAAGTCTTTACTATCTGACTGGAATCGGATATCTGCAATTTTCAGGCTCAATGACTAGTTTAGACAAATTGTGATTTCCATATTTTTTTGAAAGCCCAACCAATTCCCTGCATAAAACAGTTGAAATTTGTAGAATATATTAGTATTTGGCTGAGATATGACCCGAAACTTAACACAAGGCTAGGGAATGAGAAACTGAGAAAAACATGTTTTAAGTAAGGGAAAGTGTTCATGCAGGGCTGCAGTTTATCTTCACAAAAAACACCATAAAGTATATTTAAAGTTTCTTTTGGGCTTTGACACCTTTTGACAAGATAGAAAAATGGTTGATAGTCCATAAGAAGCTCAAAAGTGGGAAACGATTTTTTTTTTTTTTATGTTGAAGCCCAATAGCTCAAAACGATAATTTCAGACATTAGCCTGAAAATGCCAGGCCACCTCACATATTATGAAATTCAAGATGAAACATAAAAAAATTATTGATTAAAATTTTTTGCAAGTTCTACTAGTTATTAAACACTCTGTCTGTAGGTGTGAGGTAACATAGTATAGAAATACTTATGTCTATTGTTTTTGTGAACAATGTAAGATCTGAGAAAATTCTCAATAAATTTTGATTTATATATTATACAATATACTTTTTTTTAAAACAAATAATGAACAAAGTCATATTATTGTTTTCAAGGAGATGCATCTTTGTGAGTGCAAGTCCTTATGAGTTAGATTTTTGAACATTTTGTTTTGGTAGAATAGCATTTTAAAGAAAATTTTTATTCTCCAAAAATATACTTTTTTCAACATATAGTGTTGGGCCATCACTCTTATTAGCAAAGGACTGTGTCTGAAATATCCACGTAGTTTTATAGGTGTACAGTTCTATAAAAATTTTACCAAGATATATGTGCAATGTTTTTTTTACTATTTTTCAGTCATACACTTGTTTATTTTTTACCTGACATACAACACTGTTGTTCACATTACTTTTAATCTCAGATTATAATGCTGCAGAAAATATTCAGATAAGGTCAGATTTTTAAGATTTGAAAGAGCTTCACCACATATTGGCCTGAGTTTTTTTGGACATATTTGAAATGTCTTCAGTGCAGCAAGGGGATTAAATAAACTGGTCAGAATTTTTTTTCTTTTTCTTTTTTTTTTTGCTATAAAAATATTCCAAAAACGTTTACTCTCTTTAACTTTTGTTTGCAATGTCTTCAGCCCTTGATGAGTTCCAGCCTTTAGTTTTTTTGTATTCCACTTTTTCTATAAGTATAAAGATTTAAACTGTTTTAGATTCTAACTCAACTGTGAAAAAAAATACAAAAAAAAAAAAAGGAAAGAATGAACAAAGTTTATTTGGTAAACTTTTTACTTCATATTCTCATTTAAGAACAGTATTCTCCTTTCAGATATTTAATTAGTTGGAACAACTGTAATAATCAGAATTACGTGCATTATTATTTATCTTTCTCTTTGTTTTGACCCTCCCCTCTTGTTCTGTATCTTCTATTTTTTTTCTCTCGAAGCTCCGTCTTTGTCTCACCTCTCTCCCCCTCCTCCTCTCTTTTTTTTTCATATAGAAAAGTTAATATATTGTCCCTTCTGTATTGAAATAGTGATAAATACTATTAACATATATTTAAACGTGCATATTCATACAAAGTTTATCATAGTACTTTGACATAGTAAAATATTTCAGTTAAAAATATACAGAATGATACATCAGGCAAGTGATTCTTGTGTATTTACTGCAAAAAAAAAAAAAAGAATGTCACCACCCCTTTCATAATGCATCATTCACATAACCATAGCGATGTATATATAGATAATAACTTAATAAAAACTTTTAAGCTCTTTGTCCCATATCATTAGAATTTATATACAGGCCATCAGAAAATCATGGAAAGTTTACAGAAAGTCATTGATTGACTTTTTATCTTCTAGCACCACATATGCATCAAGTGGCATTAACTATAACAGCTGTATGGTTCTGCTGCAAACCATTACACACAAGGCCAAGACCTCAACTGGTGCTAGATCAAGCAGCAATAGTTTTCCTTGCATTGGCTTAAAAATTGAGTCATTTCATGTCTTCATTAGATATTCCTAAAGTCTTTTTTTAAACGATACAATCGGATCAAATGAGAACATTTATAACTTTGTCCGATACAATGCAATGCGTTTTTTTTTTTTTTAAATTTCTCACCACAGATAAAAAAACTGTAAAATCATTATTTTTTGCATCATATGAAATGTCTCTTAAAAATAAAAAAAAAAAAAACTAGCCTTAAAATACTTTTCTATGGTTGTTGTAATAAAAAACATGCCATATATATGAGGACTTTTCTTTTAATCTCCTTGTGAAAGCAAGATATGAGGGCATGCAGAGAAACAAGTTTTAGTTCTGTAATAAAAATAAAATGTAAAAATATGTGCTTATGATACTGTAATAATCATACATGATTTTTTTTTCTCTAAATGTTTGTGTAGAAGTGTCCTTTGCCTCTTGTGTAGAATAGAATTTCTCTTTCTAAATATTGAATTCCATAAATTTTTACCATTTTTTTTTTTTTTTTAATTAAGGTAAGGAATGTGGACACTGAAAAAAAAACAATTTTTTTTTAGATGAACCATGACTAAGTATTCCCTTTACTGAAACCACTGGGCCTAACACTAACAGGATCTATATGACCACGTGGAGCCACTGCGCATCAGATGTCCAACTTGGCCTGACAGAAGCCTTTGAGTCTGATAAATCTGCATGATAATGTGTAGTAAGTCTGATGGTGGACAAATCTGAATGATGAGGCTTATACAATTTGCCTTTGGATGGCCATGCTCTGTATTTAGCCACAGCACATTCCAAAAAAAGCCTGAAAAGAAGAGCAGTCATTTTTTTTTCTCTAATAGACACCATTAAGGAATAGTTGGCTAATTATGTACAATCCAAACGTATGAATAGATCTTTTTTTAAAGTTCATTATCATGTACATTTACATAAATGGGCAGCTCTGAATTCCCGAAAGATAGTGCACGGTCATGTACTTTATGCAGTATTTGAAAATGTCATGTGCGTTTATAAAGGTCTTAAAATAGATTTGGAAAATACGGCATTAGTCGATTTTCCCTGATTGAAGCTGATTTTCACACTGTCGCAGATCGAGCTTGGAAGGGGACTATTAATAATCAAATCTGATCTTTCTTGCAAGATTTTGTCATCTTTAAATACCAATTTGTCCTTTTATAAGACTTTGAGAGAGATGTTGGAAACGTTCAACACATTAGAACTACCTCTCAGGCATGTGGTGTGTAGGCTGTCATAGTCAAGGGTTCAAATAATATAAATATCTTTTTTTTTTTTTTTTTAGGGTTGACACTCATTTTAACTACCACTGATGATAAATGATATTTCGATTCTACCTCCCTTTCATCTATGTTATGAGCTTACCTCAATTTTTTAAAATACCAAAATCTGAATGGGCATTATGAAATCCTTTGAAGACTAAAGTAACATAAAAAACAATAATGTTGCTACAAAGTCTATCATGAATTTATGTTCTGTATGTTTATTTTTGATCCATATTTTTTATTCGATGTTGCACAATGTTGTAATGTTTCGCCTTTCAGATTTTTAATATTTATAAGAGTTTTGCATATACCTACATGTATGTATGTTTCAGTGAGTATCTATATATAAAGCACTGCGTAGAGTAAAATATTTAACTTGTTAAACCAAGACTTCTAAAAAGAGTGGGCTCAGGTTCAACCTATGATACCCAGCACTGCCAAGCCAAGCCTTCATTCAATTGAAAACTATCTGCTCTGGATAAAAAATCTTGCAAAGTGATCCAAGCCACAAGTAGAAATATAAACCAAATAAAATCAAGAATTTATTTGGTCATTGTACTAATAAAATTATGTTACGATTCAATAAACTAAACCTATTCTAGATCTATTGACTGAAAAATATCAACCCCTGGCTTTTATTTTCTTGTGACTTTAAGAGTCCTTCCAGAGTTTATTACCTTACCATTCCCTTCTTTTTTTTTTTTATCGTTAATTGCAAAGTTTACCTTTTCTATTAAATGAAAGCGAACATTAATATTGAGATAACTACAAGCTATCAAAGGAAGTGAACAATAGATATAGAATAATTTTTATATTGTTGTGCTGATGCACTGCTAAAAAGCCAGCAAATTTGATATAATTTTTGTTTCTTTCCTTTCACATTTACAATATAATTCTACCTATGTGCTATGTAAGTACCACAATTCTCAGCGAGTATTAAAATCTTTTTAAAATGTTATATTGATCAGAAGGAATTATACTTTATAAAGGTTTTGTGCATTTCTGTTGTTTTTGTTTTTGATGAGGCATACATTGTGGAGTTGAATTATACATTTCCAAAGTCCCAATACGTGAAAGAATTGTACATTATGTTTAAGCCAGGCACACAAGTCAACATGGTTAAACACTATGCACCTGATTTTTCATTACAGTATCTTAAGATTTTCAGCGAATGACGACGGATTGTAATGAGAACTATACCATCTGATGTTTATGGTTAAGTTCTATGAACTGCACTTGAGAGGCTGAGTGACCCAGGAATTATATATCTATAATGTTGTATCATTGTGTTTATATCTCAGATAAACTCCCAATATATAATATTAAATGTTGTTTGTTACCATCTTTTTACCTACACTGTATTTTTATCCTACCTCTCTATAGTTTTATTCTGATTCTAACTGATTTTAATTCATGTCAATCCATTAAAAATAGAAGCTGAAACTTAAGAATATTTTTTTTAATCTATTGTTATCCCTCTATCTTTTTATGAGAATTTTTTTTTAGCATGAATACAGTTGCCTGAATTCTGATACTTATAAGAATATACATTTTTAAGCTAATTGGGTTTGATATGTATGATTTATCGATGCTTTTAGATTTAAAGAGGCTTTGGTTATTTCAAAAGCCTTTGAAGTTCTATCTCTAAACATGTGCATGGTTTTAATATTGTGACTATTTTTCTACAACTGAATGTTGTAATGCTGTATTTGTAAGCTGAAGGAAATGAAAACGGTAATAAAACATCACAGAAGTAAAGGCTTCAGGCGTGGCTTGTTCCTTCAACGTTAATGTTTATTTCTCTTTGTTTTCGGTGCATTTATTTTGTTGTGTTGAGGCCTAGAGAGGCTCTCAGCTTTCCATTGAAGAAGTGTAGGGTTCAAATCCTGACTATATGATGAGTAACATTGAGTCCTTATTTATAAAGCTCTCGACTAGAGGCAATGTAACAGCTACTCCACTTTGAGTGGAGAAAGTCTTCTTTCTTGGGTGGAGAAACTTTTTAAAGGGCAATGACCACTTCATCAAGAAAAGCTTATTTAATTGATTGCTTCCCTGTGAATGTACATCGTATTATGAATGGTGAAACGGTTAAGCAATTCTAATCCATTGTTTGGCATCACATAAGTCATCTTTCTGGCTGGAGAAACTTCGTAAAGGGCAAAGACTTCTTAAGCAAGAAAAGCTTATTTAATTGATAGCTTCCCTTTGAACGTACATCGTAACTATATGAATGGTGAAACGGTTAAGCAATTCTAATGCATTGTTTGGCATCGCATAAGTCATCTTTCTTGGATGGAGAAACTTTGCTGGGCAAAGTAAAAAAAATCTTATTTACTTAATTGCTTCCATTTGAATATACGTTGTATACGAATGGTGAAAAGATAAAGCAATTCTAATCCATTGATTGGCATCGCATACGTTTTTTCAACAAAAAGAGGCGGATGTTAATCTTCGCGAAGAACCGTGCACGGTACTGGGTTCTTACAGAAATAGGTCAAAGTTTAATTGGCTTTCTTCGTGAATCAAACACTTGAGTTGCAGGGTGGCGTGGTGTTTGGTGAAAAGGACTTGTGATCGAACATTTGAGGGAGTGATTGGTTGGATTGGCTGTGGGTGTGTATGTGTGTGTATGTGTGTGTGTGGATGGGGGTCCATCGAAATCGCCTTGGAAAAGCAATTCACCGATATCTTTCTCAGTTTATTAAGCGCCTGTAAAATTCTTATCTCCGGTTATTACTTATAGGAAGTCACACAATTTGTGGAAGTCTTGTAACTAGTGCCAAGATGCGATGGTGCTGTGTAAGACTCTGAAATGTAAGATGAATTTGCCCTGAAGTGTGAAAGTCTTTGGGAAAAAAAAAAGAGTTAAATTTTGAGTCTGGAGACCATAACTATCTTCTTTCTTTAAAAAAAAAAAGAAGTAAAGCACGCGGAAAAAAAACAAAAACACCCGAAAACAAAAACATCCAGTCGCTTCATCATGAGCGTGAGAGCTCTACCACGGAGCAAGAGATAACATGCATCTAGAGCAAGAGGCGAGACACCCTTGATGTGCGACAACTGACGCAGACATTTAGTTCAGCCTTACAGCGCAGTTATAAATAAAATGTGAGAAGGAGAAGAAGACTTAACGTTTATCATTCATTTAGCGACGAGGTTTGAATATTAATAATATTAAACACTAACACGGGTAACCGTTGTGGAATAATGCTGAAATTAAATTTCCCTTCAATCAACAAAATTATTGAAGAAAATGAGAATTAAAAGAATCTCGAAGGTGAAGTGATTTTCAAAATTACACTATAGAAAATAAATCGCCAGTAGACATGCTCTCAACGGAAAAAACGGAAGAAATAAAGCTTTCAACCAAATCAACAAGTTTAATAAAGAAAATTAGAACTAAAGGAATCTCGAAGGTGAAGCGATTTTTAAAATTACACTACCGATATAAAAAAAATCGCCTGTGCATAATTATAATATGCACTAAAGGTGAAAAAAAAGTAAAGAAATAAACCGATCCACCCCAGACTCGAGGCTTATCGATTCAGCTAGAAATCCCGCGGTATCGATTTTATGCTGGCTTCATGTGCCATAATAATAATGCTGGGGAAAATTTAAAGAAAAGAAATCCCAGAGAGCATCGAAATCACTCAATCACTCATCTGGAATCGATAGTAGGAACAAGGGCCCCGTTCCCTGCTTAGAGCCTCTTGCTCGGGTGAAATACCGTTACAATGAGAAGCAAACTTGTGAGACGTACTAGACAAATGATCTTCAACCTTTTGGCCAGATTTGTGTCTTTCGGTTACGTTTTTCACAGCTCCGCTTCTATAGTTCTCTAAACGTGTGGATCGTTGGGACAAGCAAGGAAGAATATGTAAATCAGGTAAGATAGTGCAATTCGTTTTTTTTTTTTTTTTTTTGGAAAAAGGTAATCATCCGGAAACAAAGTGCTAATTTATGTGGACTCGGCCATTTTTCTTCTTTAATCGCGCCTCCTAAATTAAATTTGTAAAGAATATAAAGCCATAGCAGTTTTCCCCAATATGACACAAGTCACTTACCTCTGATCTTGAAATGGAATACCATAGCATAAAGCTTAGTATTGAATTTGATTAAAAGCTTTGCCTCTCCTTATAGTTAGACTGACAATGCCAGGATGTTACACTTTTTTGTGGCTCTTCGACCGAAAAAAAATGACTTGTACTGTTTCAAATCACTGCTTCTAACGTTCCGGAAAACACATGGGGTCAAACTGCAAACCTAGGTCCACGAAATAACTAAAGCTTGAAAAAAATCAATTGCAACAACAACAACAAAAACAAAAGCAACAACAATCAGCAATAAGGACATCAATAGCATAAACATCACCAATCACAGAAATTAAAAAAAGAAAAACAAAAAAAAAAAAAAACAAAACAAAACACTCCTCTTAAAGAAAACCCCACAAAAACCAAAAACCAAAACCAAAACAAAACAAAAAAACAACAACAAAAAAACCCAACAACAATCAACCTACTCAACAAAAAAAACCCCAAACAAAACAAAACTAAATAAACCAAAAAAAAGTAACAAAAAAAAAACAAAACAAAAAAAACCCAACAAAACAACAACAAAAAAAAAACAAAAAAAAAAAACAATAAAAAAACAAAACCAACCAAACAGCGCCAAGCCCCCTTTTCAAATAAGTGGGAAAAAAATAATAAGAAACAACAAAAGAAAGCAAAATTAAAATACTTGATAGCATGCAACTTCACCATGAACTAAAAGAGCTTCAGTTTGATAATTATATCGTAGAGGAGTAATTTCCTTCCAAATCAATGTTTTTAAAGGAGATTGCGTGCCCTCATGAAATTGGCTAAATAAAGAAGGAAGTGTAAGAAATCTCGACTAGGGAAGTGCAAACTTGGCTTCAGTACACTCTTTCTTAAAGATGGGTAAAATTAGAACGAGTAAAAAGTGGTTTTCAAAGCAAAATAGTTAAAAAAAAACAAAAAACAGCAACTCTCAATATGATCTACTGCAAGTTCTAAAATAAAAAACAAAACAAAAAACAAAACAAAGAAAATACTTAAAAATTACAAGCGCGAATAACTCCTCCCCCTTAAAAAAAACAAAACAAAAAACAAAACAAAAAAAAAACAAAAAAAAAACAACAACAAAAAACCAAAGAAACCAAAAACCAAAAAAACAAACAAAAAAAACCCAAAAAACAAACAAACAAACAAACAAAAAACAAAAACAACCAAATACAAAAAAACCCCTCCAACAAACAAAAATAAATAAACCACAAACAAACAGAAATAATAACCAAACCCATCCAAATTAGAATTATCTGCATATTCAATATTAAGAAAGAAGCTTCAAGCGAACTTATGCTTAGGTCCAACATTAACACGGCATAGCACACCGATCTACGTGTTCCTGGAACTGGAATTATAGCCCTCTACTATATTTTACTGTAGCCAGAAAGCATAGCTACAGGCTCAGTGATCTATAAGATGGAACTGTGGGCC
This sequence comes from Elysia crispata, assembly GCA_033675545.1. Taxonomy (NCBI): domain Eukaryota; kingdom Metazoa; phylum Mollusca; class Gastropoda; family Plakobranchidae; genus Elysia; species Elysia crispata. The sequence continues at coordinate 45,741 of JAWDGP010007809.1, read as the reverse complement.
CTTAGGCTACACTTCACGCCCCTTATCCCCTTGTCAAGATGACCTTTAGGAATCAAGGATGATAGGGCAATCGCTTTATTTCTTCCTCCCTTGTTTTAGCTTCAGGAAAGGTCTTGTCCAGCCTAAAACTTCTCCATTCCTCATGTTGCTTTCCCATGTCTCTCTCTCTCTCTCTCTCTCTCTCTCTCTCTCTCTCTACTACTACTACTACTACTACTACTACTACTACTACTACTACTACTACTACTACTACTACTACTACTACTACTACTACTACTACTACTTCGCTCTCTCTCTACTACTACTACTTCGCACTCTCTTTCTCCCTTTCTCTCTGTTTCAAAAGTTAACAGAAAGGCAACGGTCCTAGATCCTATTGATAGGGCAACTCTAGAAATGATTTTTGATTTTGATTTTTCCATCGACAAGCAATGCTCTGAAATATTTTACGTTAAGAACGCTGTCCAGTATCTGGTTTACAATTTTAAATGAAAAAAAAATATTCGAAAGATACCCCGCAGCTTTCTCTAAGTATTGCACCCAGCTGAGTCTGTAGCTTCGAATCTTAAAGCCGGTGTATTTTTTGACGACCTAGATCTAGATCAGGTAATAATCCCCTATGGCGTCCTCGGTCTAAGCGCTTGCGCGGGCAGTTAGACGCTTTGACATAATGGCGCCAAAACAAATATTCTTCTAAACTAGGGATCACCATACCTTGGAGGTTTAGATCTAGACGTCAACAATCTCTGCTTAGAAAAAGAAAGGCCGAGAAATTGCAACTGCGAATGTTATTGAAACATGGGGATGTCATAACTTTTTCTCGACACAATGACAAGGAAAAAGAAAAACAGCACAAAAATAAAATGTAATAGTGGCTGGAATCAGGAACTGAAGCTCAAAAATGTTGAACTAAAAAGCGAGATAGCCAGATATTGTGTAACAAAAATCAGGAGATACCTTGTGATTTTAGTGTGTCAAGGAAAACAAAACAAAAACGAATTCAATACAAAATTACGCAACAGCGCTAAAATGACAAGTGATTCTTCGTGATTTGGAGATTAAATTAAAAAAAATAATGAAAGTCACTAAATTGAGTGCTCTGAAATTGAGACATAAAAAATACTGTGAAATAAAACCAAGGAGATCAAGAATCTTGCTCTAGACAATAATGGGCGTCTTTTACATTCTCAACCTAAATTTGATCTTTTTATGCCCCTTTCACATGTTGCGTTTACCGTACTAACTTTCAGTTCTATTTCTGCAAGGGACCCGGCACAAAATCTAAACCTGACTAGTAACTTGAATCCAACAATATGGAGTAGTCATGGCCGCTGCGCGTCCGTTTGAGGCGCGTGATAACGGCTCCTGTACTATTTTCGCTTGCATTTTTTGTTTTTTAGCGGGAGGAATAAAAAGTGAGTTATCAAAGTTTAAAATTTTGAAATGTTGACTTCAGAATTGTAACCAGCGTCAAAATACAAAACAAGAAAATTACGTATCTGCATTTTTCAATATACTTTTTTACACATAGAAAATTAGTTGAACTACCAGAAAAGCAATTGTAACAGAATCAAAGTCGAGAAACAATGAAAATAAAGCAGCAGTAGCAGCAGTAATAACAGTATATATTTTGTACCAACTCTAACTATATCAAGGTTGCTCGTGAAAAATTCGAGAGCTAAAAGTCAAATTTGTGACTTTCTCATTTGAAAAAAAATCTCGGCTGAAATGAACGCTGTCACCCGCAAGGGCCCATAAACTGGAAAAACAAACAACAAAAAAACAAAAACAAAAAACGCGCCCACACGCATGCCAGGTGGAAGAAAGAACAGACGGCAGCCGTTAGACGCCGCGTTTTAGAATCTAAAAAAACGTATCGAAAACGCATCATGTGAAACGAACCTAAGGTGTAATCAGATTTCTTGGATGAACTCAAAGACTTGAGAAAACCAAAAAGCCAATTGATACGGCTTGAGAGCTCTCGGAACAAAGATTGGAATTTAAGTTAAAATTAAAATTAAAAAAAAAAATAAAAAATTTTGCACTAAGCTTCCCCGATAAAGAGGCTTGAAAGGGTGACTGGCTCAAATAACACTTTACATAACGAATTAAAAAAAAAAAAAAGAAATCTCTTTGATGTGGATAACCTTAGAGAAGTTGCCAATTTTCAAGATGAAAAAAATACTTTTGACGTCCGTTTAAATTTTACTGAAGTGTATTAAAAAAAAAAACCAAACAAACCCAAAACAAAACAGAGAGATGCACAGATGAGAGAGAGAGAGAGAGAGAGAGAGAGAGAGAGAGAGAGAGAGAGAGAGAGAGAGAGAGAGAGAGAGAGAGAGAGAGAGAGAGAGAGAGAGAGAGAGAGATTTTTTTGGATTTTGGCTGGATTAAATTCCTGAATCATATATTCATAATGACGTTCGCTAGCGCATGAGTTCAGCTAGCTCCACGTTTACTAACTTATAGTCTTTTTTTTTTTTTATTTATTTACTGATTTATTTTTTTAAATAGAAAATAGCATTGTTTATCCCTCAATCTTTCTCTCTCTATTATGACAACACTCCCTCTCTCTTTGTTCGTCATTCTTTATCTCTCACTCTCAGTCCATATCTCCTTTAAAAACAAAAATTCTTTATTTCGCCCCCACATACCCATTATTTTGGGAGATACTCTAAATTCATTCTACTGCGCATGCTCTGTTTAAAGCTATATACAGCAATTTAACCTTGTGGGATTATTCAAAACTTCAGGAAACCGAAACTGATTCATTCACAACTAAAAAGTTTAGCTCGTCTCTCTCTAGAACAGAGAATATTGCAACCATACATTTATTTCTAGATGTCTAGGCCACAGAAGTTGCTTTCTTGCGTCCAGTTACATTAATTAGATCCCGCGTTTAGAAATCGCAAGGCTAGGTCTTGGTTCGATACTCACAAAATTGAGAGAACGCCTTGAGACCTCATTTCGGATTAGATCTAACCTTATCTCGTTTGTCAGGAAGAGAATCTGATTTACGCCTAACCGTCGCCCTGAAAATGTTCGTTTCATAACTTATAGTCGATTTGGCTTCGGACAGTTTTTTTTTAAACAAACCATCACTATGAGCCTTCGTTACAATTTTACGCTCGCTGACTTGTTATGATATGAGCAAGGGCATGATATGTTGACACGCTTAATAGCTATTTCGTTGCCTCTCATTCAATCACATATATCTTTAAAGCTTGGTTGTGTGACATCTTCCACTCTGAAGAAAACTTTGCCCACCATTCAAAATATGAGGTAGCATCGGGGGAGGGAACTCGCAAAAAGATCGCAAATTCTTGGAACTGACTCCGAGCACTATGCGTCTTCCCTATCATATTCACCAACTCAAGGGACGTTATCCTCTTGCAAAGCGACACAGCGAGTTGTCTTTCCAACCAGGCTTAACGTCTTAGATAACTTACTAGCTATTTCATTTAATAAAAACTTCTTGAGCCCCACCGGACCGTGCTACCTTTGTGTGCGGAGCGATATAACATTTGACATCCTGCACTATAATTATTGTAGAACCATAATTATGTAGGGACGAGATATGTCGCTTTCTACCCTCGCAAAATAATTTAATTGGTGCGCGGTCTCACATTCACTGTGTTTGGCGCAAGATCCTCCACTCTCCACTGTAGCCATAATCTTCAACGGTTCCGAACACAGAGAACCTTTAAAACCTTGGACGGGGACGTCAAACGGCGTCTGCTCTGTCCCATTGCCCTCAATCGATGGATCTCTTCCTGCCGGAGTTATCTCTCTCAGAACATTAGAATTTTGCCTACGTCTCCGGTGGCCAGGCGACTAGCAGTTCACTACGAGCTCCAAAACTACCTCAGACGTTCTCGGTTGTCCAGCCGTCAAAAGTTGTAAAGACCTCTTATCTATGATCTCAAACGGTGGTCTTTGTCTTGCTAGCAAAATTAAGGATGGAATTTACTTACTCTAGTTATGGCCTGACGAAAGTATCACACAGTTTTCTGATTAACGTGAGAGAAGAAGCTCAGCTTGCGCCTGCCATAGAAATAATTATAAGGAATGAAGAATGTTAAAAGTTTTAATGAATATATGCAAAGACACAACCACAAATAAATAAAATACAAACAAAACAAAAGAAAAAAAAACCAACCAAACAAAAAAAAAAAAAAAAAACCAAACAAACAATAAAAACAAAAGCAAAAGACAAAAACAAAAAACCAAAACAAAAAGAAACCTGAACACTAACTAAATAAGAGGTTAAAAATATCAAAATACACATATCAGCAACAAGAACATTCGTAAGAAGAAGAAGAAAAAATAGAACAAAACAATCCAAACAAGCCTCTCTCACCCATCCGTCAAAAGAAGCAAAAAAAAAAAAATAAAAAAAAAAAAAAATAAAAATGCTAACAGCAAAACAACCCAAGCCATAAAAGTGTAAATTGTGCATTTTTTGAATTTTCAAAACAAAAAAAGAAAAAAAAGTGTCCTTATTCTACTTAGATCCCATTAATTAGACCTTGAATCATATTGACCACAGTATAGGTAACTAATAAATTATCGGGGAGCTTAAACCTTTTTCCGCCCTCTTTTTTTTCACTCTCGCCCTATCTGCAAACTTTGTGACGTTAAGCGCGCTGCTTATGACCCCCTTTCCATCCCTTTAGATGGATGATCTTTAAATAGACGGTCCTAGAGCGCCAGACTGGGGTCCAGCGAGTAATGTTTGTAGACTTCCATCACTCCCTCTGTTTGCTTCCTCCGCCAGATAGAATGCATGACCCCTTTTCCTTCTCCAGTGCAACTATCTGAGAAACACTTATGAGAGGTTAAACATGTGTTAGATCAGTAAGATACCATTCATGAGACTTTACTCATATTTGTTATTGAATACGTGTATATATTTTGATAACTGCAATTGAAGGTTTTTTGCAATGACCCCAGTCACTGCAAAACAATGGAACTTTACCTTTTACAGAAAGTTGTGTCTTTGTTGTCTTTAGGATCTTTCATATCTTACATTATAGTGCAGTTTATTACTCGATTTTTTTCGCCCACTTAATCATCCTGCATTACTTTTTTCTAGAACTCATGTTTGATCTTGACCATGGGGGTTTGTCCCTTTTGATTGGCGACTTTAGGTGTTTGCTGTGGAGATAAATGGATCTAGAATTTTACAACCAACTTTTGATAAATCTTAATTGTCATGTAATTTATAGAAAATTAGATTTAACAAAGACTGAGCTATGCTTTTCATCCACCTTCCCTGAAGCATCTTGCGTTTAAAAGCTTTTTCGCCACTATGTCTGCTCAGAGATGCTCAAGTTCGTCAGAAAAAAGTGGTATAAAACTTAAAAATTTGGGAAAATACCTACGATATTATAACATTTTCTGAATGCTTCTATGTGGAATTGGTTTTATTGCTTATCAATATTTTCTCCTTAAATAGCTTTCAAGATTATTATTTTTTTCAAGATTACTATCGCACTTCTTTGAAAATATTTTGGACGTAGACCTTGTAGCTTCAATCTAGGCGTGTCCATTCTAAAGAAGCGCGATTTGGGAAATACTGGCACCGCGTTGATTTCGATTCTCTCTTTCATAAAAAAAAAGTTTATGAGAACGCTAATGAAAAGCCTCGTAAAAAGAACCTCGTAATATTATGATACTATTTTCTGCAAGAGCGCATACATTTGAAATGAATGAGAGAACCTAATAATTATAATTGATTTGGCCCACATTAACCTAAAAAGCGGTTTCTTTGAAACATTTGTATCAACCTTCCCATATTTTCCTGGAAGCTACATTGCTATAAAACGATTGCTTTTTTTTTTTTTTTTTTATTATCAAGCTATACAAAAAAATGAAGTTTTTCCCTTTTGCCGTTCTAGATTTAAATGTAATATTGAGAAATGGCTTACACTTGTTTTACAGTACTTTATGATTACCGCAAATTTTCTCTTCTTAAAAATTCATCTGCAATAGTTATAGAAATCCCTGAAAAATGTTAATGCTGTTAAAAGAAAAGAGAAATCATTGCGATTCTTCAATATTCATTTGCAGCTAGCGATAAACTTATTTCATGCTCTCATCAAGTCGTAGTGTGATTTTTATTTTCATTTTTTAACGAATTTGCAAAACAAAACGCTTAAAAACAACTAAAAATAAAAAAAAAACCCAACAAAAACAATCCCCAAACCCAAAGCAATACACGCTGATCCCGCCGTTTTATACCTACTAGAACAAACTTTGACTTATACGGTTGTTTCCCGTGAAGTTCGTTAAAAATAAGAGACAAATTATTAACTAATTTCATAGAAATACAAACAGCAAATCAAAAAAAAAAAAAATTTACTAACAAGAAGGCAAAATTTTAAACACCAAAAAGAAAACCCTGATTTTATTCTTGTGCATCAAACACACCATAGTGAAAGATGTCGCAAATTAAATCAGGCTTTTTTCCGGTCAAAGATTACTTGAATTGGATTTAAGATAAACAAGTTTATGCAGGTTTTTCCAGTCCATGAATAGGAAGAACCTGCCAAGAATGCACTCACCCTTTAAGACGCTTAGTTCTTGTTTCAAAGCTTTAATATCGTTTAATCTAAAGGCTGGTCAACAGTAAAACTGTCCCAAGTGTGAACAAAAGGGATGACGTAAATCAATCATAAGCGTTAATATGGGAGTCGACTAATTCTGTATTTTCTAAATCTATTTTAAGATCTTCCTAAGCGCATATTAGAAAACCTACGATGGTGCACTGCCTTTCGGGAATTCATAGCTGCGCATTCATTTAAACCTACTTGAAAAAGAAGTTAAAAAAGAAGATCTTAAAATGCGTTTGGATTTTACATAATTAGCCAACTGTTCATATTGCTTTGATAAAACTCAGTATTATTGCAAAGGATAAAGTCTCTAGTAAGAGGTGACTGGCATGGAGCAGCTTTGGTTTAATTAAAATAGTTCCCTCACAATAGCTTTCGGTGCTATTTTTAGATCTGTTTAGCTACATAATTTTCCAACCTTCGGAGAACTGTCTGGAAGAGTCTGCAAGTAAACCTATTACATAATCTTTAATTAGTCTGGCAACATCGAATCAGATTTGAATGAGAGCATATGAATAGGACTGCACCGAGAGAGAGAGAGAGAGAGAGAGAGAGAGAGAGAGAGAGAGAGAGAGAGAGAGAGAGAGAGAGAGAGAGAGAGAGAGAGAAAGAGAGAAAATAGAGAGAGTGAGAGGTTTATATATATATATATATATATATATATATATATATATATATAGAGAGAGAGAGAGAGAGAGAGAGAGAGATGGAGAGAGACAGTTAGATAGATAGATGGATAGATAGGTCCAGAGAGAGATGGAGGGAGAGAGACAGGGAGAGAGGACAGAGAGAGGGAGGGAGAAAGAAAAAGATAGATAGATAGATTGATAGATAGATAGATAGATAGATAGATAGATAGATAGAGAGAGAGAGAGAGAGAGAGAGAGAGAGAGAGAGAGAGAGAGAGAGAGAGAGAGAGAGAGAGAGAGAGAGAGAGAGAGAGAGAGAGAGAGAGAGAGAGAGTGAGAGAGAGAGAACGAGATGTTAGATTCAGACAGAAGATATGCTAGGAAGAAGCAATATCGATGAATTTAATTTCAACTTTGATCATTGCAATAAAAAATCTCATTAAGATACTTTTACACTGACTTTTAATATATTACTCAAGCTTAATCTTTTTGTTCTCCAGGATCAGACGTGTGTACATTATCCTAGCCTCTTAACTGAATAGTGTCATCAATTAAATCATTTATAATGATAATGAAGACTCCCAGATTATTTCGATCCAGCAGCGAATTCGCATTGCAAGGCGAATCTGTTAGCTGTTGAATCTACTGACAGACTGCCCAAAAATTTAATACAACAATTTCTAAAGGTTTGTTTGCTGTTTGATATAACATGTCCACAAAACTGTGATATCAGGTATTTTTTTTGCATATCAAACGCAAGCCTCCGTCGGGCAGAGCGGAAATAAAAAAATGAAGTCGAAACTAACCTTCCGACGGTGTACAGATCGAATCCGCGAAGAAAAGCTCTGGAGATATCAGGTTGTTTGACATAACCTGTCCACAAAACTGTGATATCAGGCTTTTTTTTTGCATATCAAACGTAAGCCTCCGTCAGGCTGTGCAGATATAAGGAGGACCATTCAGACCCCACAGCCACCAGCTCTCCTGCATGTTCTGTCATGATTTGTAAAAAACAATATTATTTTTCTCATGGGAGTTATCCTACTTTGTCAATGACACGCTTAATTAAAAACTGGGTTATATCCAAGCTCGATGACATTTTCGTATAGACTTTTTTGAAACACGTCGTTATTTCATTTGATGCCAAGACAATGAGAGGGTAGATGGGTTGATAGAATTGAAAAAAAAAAACGAGCATGAAGGATAATTTGGACAAGATATTAAATAAAATGAGAAGATTAAAGAACAAATAAACAATAAACGGAGTATTATTATCATTCATTTCTTTGTCGGTGATAAAAAAAAAAATTGAAAACATTGACGTACAATCTTACGAATTCTTGACATGAGACCAAAAAAATCCATTCCAAAAGATAGGTTATTATGAAAGCTATTGTTCACTTGACGTAAGATAATGGATTTGACTTAAAAAAAAAAAAAGAAATTTAGAACTATAAATTTTTTTACAACGGCAGCCTCTTTGTCGGCCAGAAACCCAACAATAATAATACGAGTAAAATGAAAGCGGAAGTATTTTAAGGGATTTTGCTGTAGGCTCCAATAATAATCAAATGAGAGAAGAATAATAATTATATGAACAAGAAATTAATATTTTTTACAGACAAGTTTCATAGTTTTTTTTTTTGTGGTAATCTAATAACGTCAAATGTCAATGCTCCCCAACCGCCAACATGCAATAAAAATCATCTGAGTGACTCAGGAACACAACTACGTAGTTTTACGTACGAGATAGTAATGATGGTAAATATTGCGAAATTCAGATAATGAATGATGAAAAGCGTTGCTTACGGCACTGACCTAATTACATTTAGAAATAATTTATGGTAAAGTACAATTAAATTTGTTCTTATGAAAAAAAAAAAGATTGATGTTAAAACAACTAATAGTTCAAGCGTTGATTTAGGCCAAGATTAAGCCAAACACATTTTTCGAGTAAGATTCGAGTAAACAAATAAAAGGACCAGTTCTATCCCTCTCTGGAACATCTGATGTTATTTGTGAAATCCCTTCTGTTCCGTCCCATCTTTTGCAGACAGCCACTGTTTTTTTTTTCTCCTACATTTAGAAACTTCGAGATACTTATGTGTCAAAATACTGTTTAAATACTATAACCGATAGTTTTTTGTGCTTCTTTGCACACAATAAATACTGAGATGTCATAGGAAGTAAATCTCGTCATTTTCTTTTTTCATTTTCCTTTATCTTAGTAGAGTTCCTTTAATGATCACTTGGAAGTCACGAGAATTATTAGCTGAGCCATTCTCACTTCTGTCTTACTAGATCCAGAATGCAAGGAAAAAAAAGACGGGAAAACTTATGTACTCTTTTAAATATATTTAAAAAACAAACAAACAAACAAAACAAAACAAAAAAAAAAAAAAAATCCAGAAAAAACCCGAGATCACACCGCTTTATCAAAACTAAAAACAATAGTACTTTAATCACTAGTGTTTATAATTGGTTACACGATGTGAGAAACGAACAAAGAGTTGGGAACTAGGAGATACGGAATCCACTTTCCCAAGAAATATTTTGTCAAGATCCAGAATGCAAGAAATAGAAAAGTGAGGAAAAAATTATGTGCTCTTGTAAATATATATATATATATATATATATATATATATATATATATAAACCGTGGTCACACGCCCTTTATGAAAATTAAAAATAGTATTTTAATCATTAGCGTTCATAATTGGTCAAGTGACGTGAGAAATGGACAAATAACTGATGTCTTTGAGATGCGGAATCTCACTTTGCCAAGAAATATTATTAAATGCTACATCGAGGAATGTCACATGCCCTGCAGGGAGTTTACAATCAGTAAGAATAATTATCTTAAAAGCGGCGGAACATTTTGATACTATTTTAGGATGGATAATTATAAAAAAAAATTAATTGTGATACCAATATTTTCACCATCCTTTTCATCTGAGATTATCAAAAAATCAAAAAGAATGTCAATATAACTATTTTTTCTTCCCATAAGGGCCTTTATCTTTGACTGCATCCACAGAAAGAGTTTGTTTGACTTGAAAAACAATATTATAACTATTTTTTTCCTCTTCCCATATCCATGACGCCATCTAACTGAAGATTTGTTTTACTAACTAAGCAATATTATAACTATTTTTTTCCTCTTCCCATATCCATGACGCCATCTAACTGAAGATTTGTTTTACTAACTAAGCAATATTATAACTATATTGTTCTCTTCCCATATCCATGACGCCATCTAACTGAAGATTTGTTTTACTAAGCAATATTATAACTATATTGTTTTCTTCCCATATCCATGACGCCATCTAACTGAAGTTTTGTTTTACTAACTAAGCAATATTATAACTATTTTGTTCTCTTCCCATACCCAAGACGCTATCCAATTGAAGAGTTTACAAACAAAGCAATATTACAATTATTTTTTTTCCTTCCCATAAAGGGCCGTCATCTATGACATCATCCTCTTGAATAATCTTTTTTTCACAAACCAAGTTCCAAGTTCCACGATGCACGTCACTACAACAGAACTCGTCTGGTCTTTACGACTGATTTTAATCTTCAGCTTAGCAGGTAAGAGCATAAAACGGGAACCAAGAGACAAAGCCTCTGTCTTTTTTTTTTTACAGAAGATTAGAAAAAAATAAAATAAAAAATAAATAAAAAACAAGCGCCGCCGTCGCCCCCGAGGCATCTCCAGTCTAGTTCTTGATAATGATAATATTTCCAGGCTGTCTCAGTCGTCGGCGTCTGGCCGGGTCCCCTGGGGGTGGGGGGTGACCACAAAGCTGAGTTAAGCTTTCTCAGTCTCTGACTCAATGGTTTATCAGTCGCTGCATTTCGCTGAAAATTAGATGGAAACAAAATAAAATGAAAAGGAGATAGAGACGAAGAAGATTGAAAAAAAAATCACACCAGCATGCAACCCCCCCCCCCCCCCCCCTCCTCCCCAGAGAGGAACATTGAGCCATTTTGTTTCGGGTGATTTTGAATTTAACCTATATATATATATATATATATATATATATATATATATATATATATGTAAGAAAAAAGTAACAAACAAAATAAAAAAAAAAAATTCGAAAATAATACAAGCAAATTATCCAATGTCGTGTAAATAATTTTCATCGTTCAATACTTACTGCAATGAAATCTTACGCACTTTTTATTTTTTTTTTACCAACAAACTTTCTAGTCTTGGTACTGAGAATACAGGTTCTACAACTGTGATGATGACAGTCCTATCACTCCCATAAGGATTTAAGAGATACCACACACCTTCAACTGCAGTAATAGCCTAATAATACGCCTAACATTCTTCTGGTGATTAAGTTTTCAACCAAAATGACCATCTCAATTTCCTTTAGCTTCACATAATCGAGCAAAATGACTTACCAAGCACAGCCAAAATGGTTATGTCTGGCGCTTTATGGGCCTGCAGCTTTCCTCCACACCAATTCAAATTGTCTTGATCACATCAAGCTTAAAAAAAAAGGCCAGACGAGTGTAGTCACAGCGACACACTCAATCAATAAGCAGAGCTGATCCCTAAACCCGCCGCTGCGAATCTTACGGCGGGAAAAACCACTGCTTGACCAGACAAAGCTAATACCGCTGTTTCGAATCAGCTTGGGCTCAGACTGTGAGATTGTCTTCGAAAACTCGAGAAGGATGACGGGAAAAAAAATACAGACTCTTGTATCTGGGAAATAAACTCACATTTCTGCTGATTACAAGAATTTTCACGGTTCCATTTTGGGAAATGACGGTTGAAAGGAATTTCGTCTTCAAATAATAGTGGACTACACAGTCATAGCAGTTAAATTCCACAGGATTTACTCCTACATACTTTATCCGCTTAATGAAAGCTCTGAATAGCGTTAACGCATAGGTAAAAATAACAATAACAAAAACGGTAAGCTCGTATACAGGTGATCCAAAAGGTTGCACGTTCGATTCGCATCTCAACAATCATACCGTGATAATAATAGATAGAAAATAATTCAGCTACATGTTCCTGTCCGCATTGTAGTAAAATGGACGCTCGTTTTTAAGAAGTAGTTTGAAAAAAAATCTGACGCCCGATACCAGTTTTAATCAGGCTAAATGATGTAAAGTTTTGATCTGGTTAACTGTTTTAGCAAACCTCGCTAATCATAGCGTCTCATACCCGTAAGAGCCAACTGATATTTAGATGTCAAAGAATTTATTAAATGGCGTGAAGAAGGCTGAGACCAAATAGAAAATTTTGACCGAATGTTTATTTGATCTCCAAGCCGATTTTTCATGTCACCTTAATCGTCTAAAAGTTCTCTCGCTTGTCTATTGAGAAAACGTAATAACAACACCAGTCCTGCATTTTACCTACATCAATTGAAATTCTTACTCTAAAAAATTAACTTCCACCCTTTTTATCATCTGATGTTTTGTAGAAAATAGCATTCGCTTTCATAACGAAAAATGTTATTGTACAAAATGAAAAAAAAAAACCAATAAAAAAACTTCGCCTTTGCCCTGCCGAGAAGCTGGTAAATAACTTCACCAAATACTAAAACTCGTAGAATATCCTTGGATGACGTTATAAGTCTCAATCATGATATAAATAAAACCGCAAAAAGAAACGAAATTGCTACAACCCTGCATTTATTTTGCCGGTACTCTACTACATAATCATCATGCTAAATGTCACAGCTTCTTAAATCAACCGCCCCCAGACACGTCAAAAGAGGTAAAAAATTGGAAAAAAAATTTATATTGAACATTTGATGTCATAAAAACAAAAGACGCAGAAAAAATGAAATACCACCTTACAGTATCCAATTGTTCCACATGAAAAACTGCACGCGGTAAGCCAATGTTATGCCACATTTAACGTACCATATCTGTGTCTTCGGCAGCAAAAAATAGAATTAACTTTTAAGCATAAAATTAGGCAAAAACGGTTTGCAAATTTATAATAAATTTAAAGAACTAAACCAAAAAAAAAAATAAATAAAATAAAAACAAATAAAAGAAAGACCAAAAAAAAAAAAAAAAAAAAAAGAAAAGAAAGAAAAAAATCCTATCCATTTACATGTGTTGCGGTTCTTAAAAAAAAACCCAACGTAAATAGAATCCGATATAACAATATTCTTAGACGGGAAAGTATGCAATGTGACGTATAATTATTTTAGCATCATGGTAAAATTTTGAAAATTCTATGAGCTTAAAATTAATTACCATACTCAATCTGGTACCCTGCTCATTAGCTTAGGCAATCATAACCTTCCACGCAACTCTATCCCTCGGAGCTTTCAGTGCATCTGTCACTCGTCTTACATTTAGCCACTTTGTTAGTCCATCTTACATCTTTTCTAGCTGTTTTCTCGTGCTGCGTTTTTCTTCGATCATCCCAGTTGTCACAAGCTGTTTCAGTTTCTCTCTTCTCATCAGATGACCAAAAAGGTCGTCTGGCATGTACGTATTCTATATTTATGAGTGATCTTATTGTGTCAGCTTTTTGTAACAATGTTTCGTTTGATTTCTTGGCAGTCTATGACATTCGTAGCACTCTCGTATCAAAATCACATTTCTGTTGTCTCCAGTTTCTTTTGTTGCTTTTTTTTTTTTTAGAGGCCACACATTTATAATTCAGGATGGTTCAATATAGCACTCCAGGGCTACTCTTCTTGTGTGGATGAAGATGGATTTATTTGTTAGAAAATTTCATTCTGTGGAAACTCATTTTTGCTTGCGCTTTTCTCCATGCGGTTTCAGTGTTGTTGCGTCCATCGTTTGTTTGAAAGCACCCAAATATATCAGTTGATCCCTTGCTTGCGTTTATTCCCGTTGATAAATAGGTTGATCTGTGTACACTCATTGTTTCGACTGATGACTAATACTTCTGTACATATTGCTGCTGTTCAATTTCAAGCCTTTCTTTCTGATTTCTTCTCCAACAGTGCCTAATAATCGTCGCAAATCTCCTTTACTTTTTGCAAATAATACGATATTATGAGTGAATCTCAAGTTGTTTATGTTGTGTCCTCCAACTGTAATTCCTGAGAATCCCTTCAAGTTTCGCTTAACCATTTTCAATAACTATCATACTGTTATAATCTGCTTGTCAAATGGGAAGCCTATAATTATTATTTCGATTATTGCATGTCGTGAACACAAAGAGGCCCGGCTCGTCTCTCACGGTTTTCTTGTCAGAAATTGCCACAAATAATTAAAGTTTGCCGCTGTCTAAATCTACACGCCGTGTTATTTTTAGGATAGAAGCGTTGAATTTTGTCGAGGTTTTTTTTTTGTTTTTTGTTTAGATGGGGTTTTTGGTTTGTTTGTTTTTTTTTGTTTTAATATTTTCCTGTTGAGGTTAAGAGAAAGAACCACTTGTGTATAAGGAAAAGCATTTCATTTTTATTATGATGTCAGTAATCTGTATCTCGATTATTTGTTGTACAGCCGTTTTTTTTTTTAAATTTTTTTTTTTGGTTTTGTTGATGTTAATGATGTTGATGATATTGTTGCTGTTGTTGTTAATGTTGATGTTGTTATTAATGTTGTTTTTGTTGTTTTCTGTTTTTTTTTTTTTTTTTTGGTTTTTATTATTTCAATTCATTTTTTGGAGGGTTAGGTGTTTTATTTTTATTTGTGGCAATTTCTGACAAGAAAACCGTGAGAGACGACCCGTTCTCTTTATTTTCACGACATGCAATAATCGAAACCCCATCTCTCAAAGAAAGTTTCTTTCTGTCTCCATCACTTGTAATAGCTAACACAGTGTAGGCAGGCACTAAGAACAGACAAGGACTCTATGAAACGGGTTATAAAAACAAATCCCAACAAAATCGAACCAAAATGAAACAAAACAACTCATACATCTGCTTCCAAGACCTTGAGTCGGTCTGCCTATCGGCTTTGAAGAAATGGTCAATTATTCCACGAGGACACTCGCGCCAGCACTGACCGGAAAAGACATCTATTGAACCGCAAAGGACACGACTAGAAGCGACAAAATTTTGACATAAATTTTATCCTCCACCTAGGGAAAAAAAAATCTCATTTATTTTTTCACAGCTGTGAATAGCAACTCGGCGAGATGGAAGGTTGAGAAATAACATGATCGTTTGAAAGGAGGTCAAATATTAAAAAGTATTAGTATAAAAAAAAAACCTACTTCATTAACACTGACCATGAGTATAAACTAAATATTAGTATATAAATTCACGCATCACCAAAAAGAGAAGAAATTAGGGCTTTAGAAAGAATTAAAATATCTGCATTATATATTTTAGGTTTTATTTTTTAAATACCCCCTCCACCCCCCCCCCCCCCACCGCAAAAAGCAGATTTAACACTGATCTCCTAGTGACATTGCCATCTTTATTACATTTGTATGTAGAAAAAAACAACAACAACACACAGAGTCTTTAGCTGTGTTTTCGCAGAAAGCCACACAACAGTAACTCATGAGTTTTTTTTTTCTGTGATTTTTTGAAAACTTACATATAAAGGTTATCTAGTGATATCTTGTTGAGAAGACAAATCTTTTTTTTCCACCCTTATAGTCTAGTTCTCTAGTTACTGAAAATAAGAGGATATGAAATTGTAATAAAATTAATAAAACTTTTTTTTTTTTAAATAACAGTACCTTTTCTTTTAATTCTTCAAGCCCCAGCCCCTCTTTTCATCTCTCCGAGTAAGTCCAAAATACCGCTATCACTCTAAAATGACATCTGCTCTTTCAAACCATTTGAAATACAAATAAATTGCATGATTCAATTTAAAACACAAATATCGGTTTCTTGTAAGGCATGCCACCCAACAATTACCAATATTTCTAAAATATAAAGAACTTTTTTTTTTTTAAAAGTCGCTTGAGTTTTCATTTCCGTGCTATTTTGTATTTCGACGCATCTTTTCTCAAAATAATACTTTGTCAAAATCTATCGCTTTGATCTTAAATCCTCTAATAACAATTTTTTAAACGTATAAGAATGCAATAAGGTTTCTTTTTGGAATTCCACTGAAATCAGAATTAAATATCTGTGACAGAATTATCAATTTTAATTTCCACTTTCTCCTCTACTATTGATGTCTCGTCTTTTCTTTTAAGATCTGAGTTATGAAACGACGTCTGGACTTGAATCTAAAAAAAAAACCGTTGAAAAGGCGCCCTAAATCTTGAGGGCAAATTAAATTAAAAAATGAAAAGGTTTTGACAAGCAAAAATGTATCCAGTTTTAGATTGCTACGAAGGGAGGAGGATGTTGTCTGTCTTGACACGGCGAACAAGGGAAATAATCAGCTAGGGCTCAATTGCTTTAAAGATTGAAAGAATTCACCAAAACCGGCCCTGACAACATTCAAGGAAGGGTTTACGTGATCATAAATGAATAATTTATATTTAATTCTGATTTTTTTTTGTCTCTAATAAAGTAGCTTGAATTTCGAAATATCTTTATTGCAATTTGAGCATGCTGAATCCAGACATTTGTTTTTTGCAGTTCTTTAGATCAAACGAACTTTATCATTGAAAAACTCGAACGAAAAATAGTAACAGTTATAGATACATTTGCGATAACTTCTTATTCTAAAAAGATTAATATTTTTCTCGCCATTTTTAAACAAATGGGAGAAATGTTTTATGATATGGATGGTCGATAATTGCAGCTGCAGAATCACTAGTGCAAGACTTTCCAACCGCTGCTTGAAAAGAAAACCACACACACACATATATACACACAGATGGAGAAGTTAAGATTATTATTTCAGTCTGATCAAGTACGAGCACCAGGGAACTGGATCATCTTGCAACAGTGAGTGCATTGAACAATTAATAAACGAGTGAATTGCATCAACAGCGGAGTGGAGAAGTAGTTTTCTTCTTGCTATGTGAGATACAAACGCTCTAATAGATCTCTAGACACATTCAGCTCATATGTCACAGCACTATGGTACCACTGCTTGTTTCACGAAGATTTCTTGTAATTTAAACCAAAAAATGCGCTTTATAAGGGGTTGGTATCGCTCTTCGCAGAGGGCTAGATTAAAAAAAATTTAGTGATAAAATTGCTTGAATAAAAAAAATATTGATAATACTGCTTGAAGTAAAATAATATTTGTAAAATTGCTTTACAAAGGTCGGATTAAGTCACAAAATAAAGTCGAGTCGCCCCATTTTGCCACCCTACCACTGATAAGACATATTAAAAAATATTCATGCTGCTCTGTTTATTTGAATTTGAACCCTTTCCACCCCCTACCCTATTTTGTGGGGCTGCAACCTGATGGTTAATAGCAGAGAGTGTATCTAGCTAACTTTCGAATCTTAAGTCCCATAACCCATACCCCAACCCTAGCCCAACGCAGTACGGCGATAAATGCCTTTGAAAGAAAAAAAAAATCCTTATACATACACATTTCCTCGTCCCTCTTGAGCTAATACCCCTTTACCAGCAAAGGAAGTTGTCGAGAACGCTTAATTTAAACACCTTTCCTAAAAATCTGTTACTATGTAGATGCCCCTATGAAAGTTGAGAAAGGCAATTTAATTTATCATGATCTGTCTAGGAACCTTTGTAAAGCACCTGCAACAAGTTGCTACAGATAGCGTTGTTATAAATAACTTCATCTATTTTTTATACTTTTTATTCCCCCAACTCCCGACGTCCTCAGCTCACCCTAGTGCGGCTCTCCAGTGTCACGAGTGTAGCGAACAGTTCAGCACCAGATGGGAGCCACGGGCGTGTCAGCTGAACGTCAGTCTAGTACCTGTCAGGGACTGCCTGTCAGAGCAGACATACTGTGTGGTGAGTGAATCTTTTATGTTGAGAGTCGTGGAGGGGTTGCTAGTACCTGTCAGAGCAGACATACTGTGTGGTGAGTGAATCATTTATGTTGAGAGTCGTGGAGGGGCTACTAGATCTAGCACATGTCAGAGACTGCCTGTCAGAGCAGACATATTGTGTGGTGACTGAATCTTTTATGTTGAGGGTCGTGATATCATATTAAACAACTAGGGCTGGTTTTGAGTGCGGTCCTCTTTTTGAGGAGCACCATCACACAGTAGCTTTAATATTGATTTTTGATACCTCTACATTTGATATATCTTTAAATACAACTGAAAAAGACCGCAATTTAATATACTGTCTGCCATAAATAAGCACCCAGGATTTCCAAGGAACAGGCCGAGTAGCCGAAATGAACAAACCTTTGCAGTAAGTGTAAAAAAATGAGATACATTGACTGCGTAAGGTCACTAACATATTTTTTTTTGTGTGTGTGAGCCTGTGATTGAACAAAAAGTGCGTTCTGAGCTCACTTCTGTCCTAACTATGCTTACAATTTAAAACAAATAGATCACTATAACCCGTAACGTGCAAAAAAGTTTGTTCACTTCGGTAACTTGGCCTGCATTTAAGGAGACACTCATGAATCAGCTGACATACAGCACGTTTGCTGGTGCAAAATGAGTGACGGGATTTATGTGGACTCCATATATCTATTTTGGCAGGTCGAGAGAGTGACGAGATTTATATGGACTCCATATATCTATATTGGCAGGTCGAGAGAGTGACGAGATTTATATGGACTCCATATATCTATATTGGCAGGTCGAGAGAGTGACGAGATTTATATGGACTCCATATATCTATATTGGCAGGTCGAGAGAGTGACGAGATTTATATGGACTCCATATATCTATATTGGCAGGTCGAGAGAGTGACGAGATTTATATGGACTCCATATATCTATATTGGCAGGTCGAGAGAGTGACGAGATTTATATGGACTCCATATATCTATTTTGGCAGGTCGAGAGAGTGACGAGATTTATGTGGACTCCATATATCTATATTGGCAGGTCGAGAGAGTGACGAGATTTATGTGGACTCCATATATCTATTTTGGCAGGTCGAGAGAGTGACGGTAAAGGGAATCGTGACGTCAATCTCCAGGAACTGCGGGGACGACTGCCTGTTCGGCTGTGTGGCCACGGGCTTCGGTATCACCTCTCTGACGTGCACGTCCTGCTGCAACACTGACAGATGTAACACCATGGACACAGCCACGCAGCTCTTTCCCCGCTCAGTTTCCACACTTCTAGTATCCCTCATCAGTTTTGCTTTGTTTTAAAATCGGCCGATTTCTGGGCTGGTGTGATGGATGTGTGGAAAGCACACGTGATTGTTAATACTAATTATTAATCATTTTTCTTTTATTTTCAAAATTTCATAATAGCCCGAATATTTGAATAGTGTGGAGAGTAAATTACAACATTAAGCTAGATGCGGCGACAAATGTTTCAGTTTAATTTTATGTTAGGATATATATGTATATTAGGTTCATCGTTTTAAGAAAACAAAACAAAACAAAACAAGGAACTAAACCTTTCTTAAGAAGAGAAATCGGATTCTTCTGAATAAGAAGAAAACAATAATTACAATAAGCCCTCTTAATAGCTAAAACACCCCTGAAACCCAGTATAGAGTCTATTCAGTTAAGATATAAAACTACGACATAGTAAAACTTCAACCTTTAATATGTTGGAAGTATTGTTGTACACGCTCTTTGCAACACACTCGCATTTCATAACGGTCTTCGCGTCTCTTACCAAGGTGACAGAGACCTCCAATTTCGCCATTACACTAACCCCAAGTCTCACTGTCCAACAACCACAGCCCAAACTAGTCTTGAATGGTTTCAGTTACTTCCATCGGTCGGTATTTTACCGTCCTATACCCGACCTGCCACGATCCATTACCGTGTGTCTCGGAGCAGCTGAATGAGGCTTGTTTATAGAATCTTTCCCTCACAGGGGAAGGACAGAATATTCATAGGGTATTTTACTTCTTCTTTCTCCGTTGACTACTCTCTTAAAGAGCCTCGATATCTCCTACAGGGTTTTTATGGTTGTTTCATTCACCGTGACCCGTGGCTCGATAGTTTATTTCTGTCTACTTCTGTTACTATAGACGACGCGGTTAGAAAAAAAAACGCGAAAAAGCCTTATAACCCTTGCTAAAAGTATTGCAAATTATAAAAACGCATAGTTTATGGCATGAAACGACGTATAAGCATAAAATAGGATAATCATGCCTCAACGCTAAACCTAGAACTGTTTCCTGACCATGCAACCTTTTTAGCGTCGCACTTCATGCGTATTACAGGGAGAATGAAAGTGTTTATATTCAGCCCCACTGACAGCGAGTTAGTGATGGTCGTAATTTTTACAATCTCGGAACCTGTATGGCCCCCGTCAGACCTTAGAATAGAGCTGGTGGTTGTTTGTGATCCAATCTCCAATCAGATGACACAGAACCAAGCTAGGGTTTGAACACGGTACTTCCGTAATGTATAAATTAAGATAGGATAGGATAAGATAAACTTTTTTTCATCCCTAGAGGGAAATTCTTTTTCCACACGTGCCAGCAGATTAAAATAAAATTGCATGCACAAAATTCATACACAATTGTAGACTCATTACATTA
>JAWDGP010007809.1:0-20000 GCA_033675545.1 Elysia crispata | reverse complement strand
CATAAAAAAAATGTTTGCCGCATCTTGTTTGATTTTACAACATAATTTTTCTTTGCGTGACGCCATGCTTTTGCTTTCTCTTCTTGGAGATAGCTTTTAAGATACATAGAAAACTCTAAAAACGAAGGTTATCTATCTCAAGTGAAAAGCTTTGGTCTGACTAGAAAAAAAAATTTTACAAACTATATTTTTTAACCTCGAATAAATATCTGATGACAGCATCAATGTAAATCTACAACACTTCAGAACACTTCAGAATGATATAGGAAAGAAAAAATAAACAGAGCAATATACCATTTTAGATGATTTTTTGCCCGTATTTTCGTCAGCTATGCATGAAAAGAAAAATATTGATCTAGTTAAGAAGTTTAGCACCTTGGAATTAAAAGAACAACCCAACAACATGTGCACATTTATTGTAATTCATTGTACAAGTTCTTTGCATGAGACTCACTGAAAGATTTAAGAAGCTTGAAACACTTGTTTAATTTGAACATAAATGCAGCTGTCTACAAGTGTGAAATGCGTTAAAAAAATTAAGTATATTAGACTTACTTTTATTTTAAATGCTATCAAGTCATGTCTTAGGGTATGCTATAGCTAAGTTTTCATAGCCCATCAAACGATATATGGAGGAATATGAACCTATTCGAAGTATACCCACTTGTACCAATTAGCCACAGCTTTGCCGAACTGAAAAAGAAATGATTACATTAGAGAATCGATAAAGGAAGAAAGTACAAGTAATGCTAGCTCGGTCCACAAATTCAAGAACGGTAATTAAAAACTGAGAGACACAAATTCAGAAGAAACTTTTAAAAAGCTACTAAAGACGTTTTTGTTTCCTAACCTAACCTAGTTGAATGTAAAACCGTGTTCTTCTACGCATAGAGTTTGTTTTGATTTCACTTTTTGTAATAAAATAAATTTTCAATGTCGTGTTCTTTGTGAATAAGATTTTAAAATGCATACGCGCTCTGAGCTCATTTTTTTTTAAAGGAGGGCGCTCTAGAAATAATCTGCTTTATCATTAACTAAACATATCGCCGAAAATGTCAAAAAGATGCTCTACAATACCCCCCCCCCAAAAAAAAAAAAAAAAAAAAAAAGAAAGAAAAAAATAAAACAGAAAAAAACCAAAAAAAAAAACAACAAAAACCCAAAAACCAACCAACAAAAAACTAAATTTCGCGGATGTGTTCTGACTGCCTCTAGTTGTTGAACGGTGTTCAGTGGATACTACTAATCATATGTAGCATTGCTACTCTCACATGACTTATCTTTCTTAAAACTGGTACAGCAAAGTGACTCAAATAATGCTCCAAAAAATTTTTGTTGCCATAATTGATAAAGTGTCAAGACCAAAATAAGTAGTCTAGCAATAGTATAAAAATGTCGGCCTAGAAACAGCCAAATCACTTAATACTTACTTCACATTCCGCACACGATGTCAATTTCTAGTCAATTTTGTATTTACTTGCTCTTGAGTTACGATATTGTATAAACATCTTGTTATAAATAAGAAGAGCAGCTTATTTAGCTGGGACGTTTAATCGTGGATTTTTCTCATACTTTGAATAACCATAATTTCTAACCGCTATTTATGTTAAAAGGTACCTAATCCATAATGGCGATATTACGGAGTGTTCTTTTATAACCACGATATTAAATCTTTAGTTCTATGTTGTGTCCTTTTCTTACAGATCTTAGACAAAAAGGAAAATATCGCATTTCTAAAACAGAGCAGAAAATAAATCCACTGTTTCTCATGCTTTGAATAACAATAATTGCTGACCACTACTGTATTAAAAGATACCTAATTCCTTATGCCGAGAGTTCCTAATGCCCCTTTAATAACCACGACATTCAATCATCTTTAACTCCATCTTGTGCTCTTTCCGTAGGCGTCTTATTAAGACATCTACAAGCAAACAAACCGCATTTCTGTATGTTAGCAGCTTAGAAAATAATCCACATTTCTTCTTTGCTTTCTAAAACATGTAACTCTCTCATTCTTACAGTAGCCAAATAAAGATTCGCCTCAATGTTTTTGCGTTTCCTAGGCCAATGCCTGACACCCCCCCCCTTTTTTTTTTTTTGCTATAAATATCCGGCAGTGTCTACATCCATCATGTGAATAACAAAGAGTTCTGTTATGTTTTTTTACATCTCTGAATTATTATTAATATTTATCTAAAGCCACTACATTAGATGCTTAAACAGTCCTTTCACAATGGCCAAAAATAGAAAAAATATCTTTTTCCTCTGTATCGCATATGCAATCAAAAAGGTTAATTCACATGTAAGAAATGTAAGAATTCTGTTCAGGCAAACAAAGAGAACTGCAGTTTTATATATATTTCTGAAAACACGAATTTCTCAGTTAATAAAGGGTTACTGTACATCTTCAAGAAAGACGGTATTAATGGAACAAATGAGACAGAGTCTTTACAATTTCTTGTGCGTAATGCTTACATAATTATTTTAACCTAGATAAACTGAAAGGGATGAAAGCGACAAGCGAAATGAGTTCTGGGTATCTGAAATCTCTTGGGTAATTATCTAGTGTCCAAATATACATACATACATACATATATATATATATATATATATATATATATATATATATATATAACAAACTTCTAATTTAACTTGTGCGAGTTATCGGCCACATTGACAGGAAAATAAAAACAACATCAAATCCTTATTCAATTCGTGCTTTTTCTCGCCCCAGATTTATCCCCCCACCCTCTCCTTTTCTTTTCCATTTCATATAATGTAAATTTTGCCTGTTGTCTTTATCTTTTAAAATCTTCTTTCTTTAGCTATGACGCTTTCACTCCTTCTG
The DNA here is from genome assembly GCA_033675545.1 of Elysia crispata. Taxonomy (NCBI): domain Eukaryota; kingdom Metazoa; phylum Mollusca; class Gastropoda; family Plakobranchidae; genus Elysia; species Elysia crispata. The sequence continues at coordinate 17,152 of JAWDGP010007809.1, read as the reverse complement.
GGTTCATTTTTTTTTGCTGCAATTTCTTATCTTTATACTTGTATAGTTTATTTCTCTACCCATCTACCTATCAATCTATCTACTTTGATGTAATTATATTATAAGTGTAGCTTTGACTTTGTTTGTCTTATGTATATAAATATTGATCTATTCATTTTTAGACATAACCAAGAACAATATTAAATTTCAATCTATCTACTTTGATATCATTGTGTCATAAATGTAGCTTTGACTTTATTTGCCGTATGTACAAAAAAATTTAGTTATTTGTTTTTTAAGTAAAAAAAAAAAAGAATAAATCGATGCTATACTATTTATGTATCGGTGTACCATTACTAATTCTTCGATTTATTTTTTGACAGGCTTAGCTTTATCATCTTGGTTTCTCAACATCTTTTTTTTTTCTTTCAATCTTCAGCAAAAAGGCCTTTCCTCTCTTTCTCTCTTTTTCTTCCCATTTTTTTTCTTTTGGCTTTATCGTTTCATCTAAATATGACTGATTTTTTTCAGTCCATCACTTGGTTTTTTCTCTCGCCGGCCTTTGGAACTTACTTTTTTTTTTTCTCTTTTTTTTTCTTTTTCTTTTTTTTTCCTTTCTTTTTTTTTTTTTTACATGTATTCGATGTATGTATTATTAATTTATATTTATTCTCTATTATGGCCATTTGGATAAAGTACTCGAGTATTTAGTCTTAATTTACATCTAGATCTATTATTTGGAACATGCGTAAGAGATCAAACGTTATCTTGACTGAAAACTGGCAATCCTCTGTTGATTCAAACTTTTTCATGTCAATATCTTGATAGTTCTCTACACATTCATCAAAGCCGTAAAAAATTTGTAGAGGAAAGAAATTTTAGTTTAATAAGAATTTAAAAGACTCGCTAGATTTTGCTGTAATTGAGATGATTGAAAAAAAATCATTATCGCATTGGCATTATCATTCATAAACCGCAAATATTTTTTTTCTGTGACTTTGTAATAAGAAAATTTTTTTAACTTTTTGTAGCGTCGCGTGAGTTTTTATCGGTAGAAATCGGTGCCACCAGAGATTCAGCTACAAGGAAAGAAATCCAAGAGCTTATTGAACATGAAGCTTCGCAAACAATATATATCTCTTGAATTTCCGAAAATGCACAGTTTTTCTTAAAGTACGACTAAGATCTAAAATATCTAGGCCTTTAAGACTTGTATTTCTTTCCAAAAATCTATTTAGGCTCACCATTTGTCCGTGTCAAAAATGACGATTTTAGAAAATTTGTTGAGAATTCATTAAAGTTGTAAAAGTGATGCAAGGACACTCACACATGCACACATACACATGCAAATACTGACTGATAATTTATCATAAAGATAATGATTTCTTTATACTAGAGGTAAACATTTTGGGTATTTCAGCTTGCGTTTTTTTTCAGCTGCGGTTAGAACATCTTCAAATGAGCAAATCGCGTCTCTACGTCTCTTTTGTCTTATGTAAACTGATCTCTTCGTAAAAGATGTCCAGAAATTTGAAAGCATCTCATTTTTGTAACTCGTATCACCTCACTCTGACTTTGACTTTGCTGTGCGGATTCGTATCTCATAAGCCTACAGGAAAATTGAAAATTAGTGAGGGGAAGCATATTTGTATGATGATGCAGCTGAATGCGATGTTCTTATTTTTTCATAATTATTAGACTTGAGCTTCAAAAGTACTATACAACCGTAAATAGTATTTTATTCTCTGATCATTGATTCGCCACGGAATCTACGTAATCCATAATTTTTCGCTGCAAATTCTTACGTTTTTTGCTCATTTCTTTGACTTTGTTGGTTGTCAGTTCAGTTTTCTCTGCTCTGATCTCCATGCCGTATGTTTTAATACTTTCTTCAGACGAGTGACTAACTCGAGACTCTTCCTCTTCCTCTGTGTGTTCATGAACCTCCTAGAAACTGATTATTCTGCCACAAACCCTAACTGGATCCCTCATGGTCTTCCAAAAAGTCATTAACAGTTCTCTCAAGGAAGATGTTCAACAATGAGTAGGAGAAAGCAAACATCCTAGCCTGACTTAAACTCTTCTCCGGCGGAGCATTCTCGATTCTACACAACCAATAAATTAACACGTATCCAAGAGCTCTCTTGGATTTTAACGAAAATTGGTACATCGTAGCTTTAGAGTTGAACAGAGTAAACTTCATTATACTCCATCAAACGTTTTCTCAACCCCCCCCCCAGAAAAACAAATACACTCATAAAAATAATTAAGAAACAAAAAAAAAACAAAAAAAAAAAAAAAAACCACAAAAAAAAAAATCCCTTCGATGCCGAAGATACCCTTTATCTAATGTTCTTAGGGTAAAAATCTGTTCAATATTGAACCAAATCACCCAACACAACCATCAATACTACTACTACTACTACTACTACTACTACTACTACTACTACTACTACTACTACTACTACTACTACTACTACTACTACTACTACTACTACTACTACTACTACTACTACTACTACTACTACTACTACTACTACTACTACTACTACTACTACTACTGCTACTACTGCTACTACTACTTCTACTACTACTACTACTACTACTACTACTACTACTACTACTACTACTACTACTACTACTACTACTACTACTACTACGACTACTACGACTACGACTACTACTACTACTACTAATACTACTACTACCACTACTACTACTACCACTATTGCTACTGCACTACTGCTAGGGTTGCTGCTACAGTTACTTTACTGCCGCTACAGCTACTGCTGTACTAAATTTACCACAAAAGCTGCTGATAATGTAATTACTTCTATTATGAAAAATCTACTTAAGTGTGCGACCACTATCTCTTTCACTATAGTCTATGCCAGTTCCAAGAAGACCCTCACTTCCAGCGCTACCGCGTTCAATTCGTTAATAAATGAAGGGCAGCTGCACCCACTAGACATTGGCCAGGCTTGTCATTCCACATTCGTTCTAAGCTCAGGATGAGAAAGAAATTGAATTCTGTTTAATTACTTTATAAAATTACCTCTGCACATGACTATATTTTTCGTATTAATTACAATTATGAATCACAACTGTACACTTGCATTGTCATTTTAGTTAATCTAGACATTAAGTGACAATTTCTATAGATTTTTTTCAAAATGTCTTCTGTACATTTTTAAATTAAAGTGACATTTACTTTACTTTCCCTGAAAGCGTTCATAATTTTTTTTACATAACGTGCTATATATCAATTGAATATGGCAATGAAACATGATGTAAATTTTACCACTGGCGGTACAATAATGAACAAAAAAAATGTTTTTTTCGATTCAGCAATTTTTGACAGAGTTGTGGGAGTATAATTATATTTGAATGATCACATATGGTTTTATTGATTGACTATTACAAGTTACGACATTGAAGCTTCATAGTCTGGTACCAGCATCTGTTGCCGTAATACATTTTTCAACAGATGGGCAGGGAGAAATGACAGACGCGAGAGTCTAAAGTATGTTGTAAAGTTTGTGATTGTTCGCGCTGTCATTCACAGATAATTCTTTATAGAAAATTGAATCCTGTTTTTTTCATTACGTTATTCCATCAGGCCATTAGTGTAATGAAACTTTGAATTTTCACCGATGCTTGATCAACTAATTCGTCTTGTTTCAAACAGTTATACGCAATAAATTCCCTGTCTTTTCTTTTCCTTTATTTTATTAGTCTCAACTGCACCACAGGTGTAAACGTATTAAACTATGAAGTTTTCTCAGATTATACATCTCTGAAAGTAAATTATTCGTTTTTTTTATTTCTTAACTTTAGTGGCGCCACTAAGGGAACATAATTATGTAGCATAAATAACGCATAGGTCAAATTCACAAGAAACAGCGCAAATTAAGTGATAAATATTAATTAACGTTTGGTTCTAGACATTGAATTATACTTTATATCAATTCTATTTATTTCTCACTCTTACAATTCAAGGATCTTTTAATAATGACAAATTATTTCTCTGGACCAAAAGTTTTATTCGGTTCCATTTTGCTCTAAACTTTCAGCTTTAAACTGATAGTCGTAGAGTTTTGAACAAACCTTTCGTGTCAATACTTATTGAGGCTTAAGCATCAGAACTGAAGATAAGGTAAAGCTAAAGGCCTTGCCATAATCAATTGCCAGGGAAATTAAGTAATTGATATAATAAAAAAAATATATACCATGTATTTAATCACGGTACAGGATTAACTAGATGCTCCACGATGATTTCAACGGCACTTGAGAGCAAATTCTTTCTCATTCCTATAATTACTTAGTTCATTTCTTTGTTATCATGACAAACGTGTTAAGAAGAAAATACTTTTGCTCTATCACATTATCCATATTTAGGTCAACCCCTTTAGGCTAACTCTTAAAACTTGTAAAGTACATTTAAGGCCTTATTGATGAACATAAAATACCTTAAGTAATTTTTTTTCCGTGGAATGTTCTATGATACATCGTTAAGTTCCTAAGATTCTATTTACACTGGTCCATGAATTCAGGAAAGTCTATTTCCGGAAAAAAAGAAAGCAAAACAAAAAACAACACACCAAACCAATAAGTAATAACAAAAAGAACAAAAATAATAATTAAAAAAAAACCAACAAACACACAGATCAAAAACCTGTAGGCCGTTGGAAGCATTCATTTTGCGTATAGCTGGAAATTGGCTTGAAATGCAGTCACTTATGATTTTTCTTCTTGTTCTTCTTGTTCTTCTTGTTCTTGTTCTTGTTCTTGTTCTTGTTCTTGTTCTTGTTCTTCATGTTCTTCTTGGTCTTCTTCTTCTTCTTCTTCTTCTTCTTCTTCTTCTTCTTCTTCTTCTTCTTCTTCTTCTTCTTCTTCTTCTTCTTCTTCTTCTTCTTCTTCTTCTCCTCCTCCTCCTCCTCCTCCTCCTTCTTCTTCTTCTTCTTCTTCTTCTTCTTCTTCTTCTTCTTCTTCTTCTTCTTCTTCTTCTTCTTCTTCTTCTTCTTCTTCTTCTTCTTCTACTTCTTTTTGTTCTTGTTCTTGTTTTTTCTCTTGTTCTTGTTTTTGTTCTTGTTTTTGTTCTTGTTCTTGTTCTTATTCTTGTTCTTCTTGTTCTTCTTCTTCATCTTTTCCGTTTGAGTTCTAATCCAGCGACTCATGAGCTCTCTTAACAAAGAAATTAGCGATCTGCTGTCGCTGTTTTAAGAAGTAAATTAGAAATCAAAAGTAGAAACTAGTTTTTTCAAGTGTTATACATTCGGACGTTCTACTTTTTCACACGGGCTTCCCCACAGTTTGCAGAAGGGAAAATGGCAATATCTAGATCTAATCAAAACTTTCACAGCGTTAATATAATAATGTCATTAAAAAGTACCGTGCATGCAGTCAATTACTTTAGGGATTAAAATAGTAAATGAACCTGCTAGGCCCCCTTTCTTTGCCTTTTTTAAAATCCTTATCCTTCTAGATATGTATGTGTGTATGTGTTCCTACACTACCTGTATATAAAAAAATATGCGGGTGTCGAAGACGCGAAGTAATTTGTTTTGATGATCAGGAGGCGCCAACTCAGTGTGCGCCATGGCCGGGAAACTCCTCAGATTATCATAACAAATGTTTTTTTTGTTTTTTATCTCAATTTTACTATCATCAATCTTTATGAAAAAATTCTAGGGAATCCCTGGTGACAATGTTCATTTTATTCGAGTTCGAGGTACATTGTTGTGATGCTATCACCTAGAATGATGTGGGTAATACAATGTTTAAAGCCATTTTATTCGTTGAAGGGTAAGCTATACTCGAACTTGACAGCCTTGCTACATTCACCGTTAAATGAAATTTTTATTTCATTTTTGTATTGAGTCATTCTGAGCCTGCCAAATAAAAAAAGGTATGGAGTGTTCAAAAGTTTTCGCATTTGATTCGAATCTTAGTTCTGGAGTGATAATACTTTTGGGTGTTTTCGTCTGGGATTTGTGATTAAATTTAAAGTAAATATCTATACCTCTAGCGTGACAACAGTTTCAATAAGAGTGACATTTTCGTTGAAGAATAAGTAATAAATTATTATAGGATTACTAAATTTATAAATTGTTTCATAACCTATGATATACAATTTTTTTTAAAATTTTTGAAGGGAGAGAATTGGCTACTATTGTACTGTATATCTTCGCTGTCATGATGAAAAAAACAAAACAAAACAATACAAAAACTCGATAAATCTGCCGTAGTACAATTGAAAAGCAAAAGAAAATTCTATTACAATATGTAAAGCATTTTTGAATTTAACTTTAATTTCTCTTCCATTAATCTTTTTCAACCAAAAAAAAAAAAAAAATATCCGTATAAAGTATAGAAAAAACGTGTGATCACCCTGGCAACACTGAATGTTAGCCATCTTTTCCAGCTCAGGTTCTCAATCCTTTTCTCAAACCTGTTTTTCCCTCATTTCCATGCTATCTCTGAAAAAGGCGAAAACCATGGAGTATGAAGAGATCCTTGCTGGAGTGGGCAAGATGGGTCGCTATCAAGTTTATCTGTTCATACTGGCCATCGTGGCCTGTAGCAATGCAGGGATTCACCTCTTCAACATTGTTTTCACAATGGGCATGCCGCGATACAGGTCAGTCATTTAATTCCAGTAATGAAAAAAATAGCGTTTTTGAAACTGGTGAGAACTCTTTCATATACAGAGTATGATACTTCTTTTTTACACACATACTCTCTCTCTCTCTCTCTCTCTCTCTCTCTCTCTCTCTCTCTCTCTCTATGTCTCCACCTTTTTCTTCATCTTCTTCCCTTTGCTCTCTCTTTATTTATGATCTCTCATCGCATATCTTTCCATCTATCTATCTATCTATCTTTCTATCCATCTATTTCTGTATCTGTCTATTTGTCTGGCTGTCTATCTATGCAACTTCTTTTTTACACACAACTCTCTCTTCCTTTCTCTCTCTCTCTCTCTCTGTCTCTATCTCTCCTCCTTTTATTTCATCTTCTTCCCTTTGCTCTCTTTTTACTTATGATCTCTTATCGCATATCTTTCGATCTACCTATCTATCCATCCATCTATCTATCTATCTTTCTATCCATATATCTCTGTATCTGTCTATTTGTCTGGCTATCTATCCATGCAACTTCTTTTTTACTCATATACTTTCTCTCTCTCTCTCTCTCTCTCTCTCTCTCTCTCTGTCTCTATCTCTCCTCCTTTTATTTCATCTTCTTCCCTTTGCTCTTTTTTTACTTATGATCTCTCATCGCATATCTTTCTATCTATCTATCTCTCTATCTATCTTTCTATCCATCTATTTCTGTATCTGTCTATTTGTCTGGCAATCTATCTATGCAACTTCTTTTTTACACACAACTCTCTCTCTCTCTCTCTCTCTCTCTCTCTCTCTCTCTCTCTCTCTCTCTCTCTCTCTTCCTTCTTTTTCTTCATCGTCTTCCCTTTGCTCTCGATTTACTTATGATCTCTTATCGGATATTTATCTATCGTTCTATCTTTCTAACCATGTATTCTGTATCTGTGTAACTGTCTGTCTAATTATCGATGCAACTTCTTTTTTTTTTCTCTTTATCTGTCTACATGTTTACATTCTAATTTTTCGAATTAATCTTCTACATTATCTATATAAATATCTTTCTTTCTGGCTGTTCATAAATTTATGTATTACATGGTATTCCCCAAAAACATTTTATGGAGCATTGGAAAAGAAAGCAATTAGATGCTAGCCCCTTTAAATATACAAGTCAAAAAAATTCTCAGGGAACTTATACTCGTTTTGTAAAACAGAATTGATTACTTCAGAAACAGACAAGAATGAATTGTTGATATGTAATATTCAGCGTTGTTATGAAGCAGATTTAGACGGGTTTAAATGAGAACCTGTTGTATTCGTCTTAAAAATGAATTTGATAAAACAGATATCGATTAAAAAAATTGTGTTTTGTCATAGCCATATTTATGAGAATTGGAAACTCCCAGACAATTTATATTTTATTTTTTTCAACTTCTCTCTCTGCGCCTGTCTGTATGTTTCTGTCTATCTACCTGTCTGTCTGTCTGTCTCTCTTATTATACATCCACGGAAAATCAGATAAAAAACAAAACAAACAACAATAAATCATTAGTGTTTCCTTCTATTAAACAGACACACCTAGAAGTATATAGACCTACATTTTGATATGAGAATGAAGGTCGTTTATATTAAATTAGATTTAATTTTTTTTTTACTCCAGATGCTCTTGTTCCATACAAATGTCAAGTTGTCTTCGTCCACAAACCCCAACCCACGTATTGAAATGTAGATCGTGCATGGTTCTTTAAAAAAACTGTACGTCGTATGAAAGAATAAAATAATCAACTTTGAAAAAAAAACTAGAACACCTTGCAAAATATAAAATACCCTAAAGCAAAATACACACAAAAATATAACCTTCTACAAAATCTTTAATTTCAAGCTTCTCAAATTATTGGGATCAAAGCGACGAAAAATTGAATTATTTATTAGTGTCTCTTTTCACTTATGAATACTAATGTTATAGAATATTTTCTTCTCTCCCTTGATCTATAAATTTCGCTCTCTCTTGTCGCAATTCTTTGGGTTTCGACTGTTATCTTACTGGAATATCTTCTTATCTCTTGATCTATAAATTTCGCTCCCTTTTGCCCTACTACTACTACTACTACTACTACTACTACTACTACTACTACTACTACTACTACTACTACTACTACTACTACTACTACTACTACTACTACTACTACTACTGCCACTACTACTACTACCACCACCACCACTACTACTACTACTACTACTACTACTACTACTACTACTACTACTACTACTACTACTACTACTACTACTACTACTACTACTACTACTACTACGACTACTACTACTACTACTACTGCTACTACTACTGCCTCTACTTTCTAATTTATCCCTAAATAATACAGTTATGAAACCCAATAAAAACCTTGGCCAACACTCTATTCAACAGATGCGCTGTGCCTGGTTTGATGAATGATACATTCGACATTCAAAACGAGGCTCACGCTCAACAAATCAACGCCACCATTCCTTTTGACTCGGCTAAGGGAAGCTACTCCAAATGCTACCACTATCTAACAAGAGTGGATAAATCTTTGGAGCAGACATGGAACTTTACGTCACCGGAAACCCAGAGCTGCTCGCGATGGGTCTATAGCACGGATGTGTTTGCCTCGTCCATCGTCTCAGAGGCAAGCATTCAGCTTTATTTATAGTTGGAAGAAATCTTTAGGATATAGCTCGAAACCCTGTCATAATGTGCACATCATTTAAATGCAAGATGAGCTTAACGAAACTTTCCATTGAACATTCTCTATGAAACTAAGAGGATTAAAGACCACGCGCCTTCTCTTTTGGATTTGTAAGACATACTCTATGGCGTGTGTATGTATGTATATATATATATATATATATATATATATATATATATATATATACACACACATACAGTTCCACCTGCTCATAATATACCTGCTTCTCCTTCATTGTCGAAGATGACCATGTTTTTTATCATTCGGAGGTGGGGTTGATTCTGCGTAAAGAGGCTGACCCTTATTTAAAAAAAAGCCAACAAAACAAACCAAATAAATAAAACAAACAACAACAAATAAACAAAACAAAACAAAAAAACCCCAAAAGCTTTCAATTATCATAGGAAGGGGACATCAGATGTTGCAAGAGAGAGAACCAGAACCGGGGATGATATGTTGAAATCTTTTTATTCCCCATGCCTTTAACGCGGCGCCCGTAGCGAGACATCTTGCACATGTTCCTAGTAAAAAATTTGAAAAGCAGTTGTAAACCGTTCAATTCTGTAATTAGGAAATGGGAGGAAGATCTCACCACTTGCACTGCTCTATCACGATATCTTTGTACCTCTGTTCTCGTTATCTCTTCTACTACTATCAATCGTCAGACGTAAAAAGTATAAAACAGTCACCAACTTGAACTCAAGGACAATGAAGTAAGTAAAAACAATTGTATTTGACATAGAAGGCGCTTCGCCTTAATGACTGTTTTTTTTTTTTTTTCACATTTCTCAAACATCTTCGGTTACCCCAGCATTTTACTTGATCCTGGAACTTCAGCTGTATCTAGTGTTTCAAGAGTTGTGGTCTAGCTTGTATAGTTTTTATTCAAAGACGGATAGCCAAAATAGCTGAGCCGACAGTCCGTGGCGCGAGTCCTGGTATTTCTACCGTCGGGCTAGGAGTTCGAATCTCATCTAACCGACCCTATCTTAAAGCTGGACGGAGGCCCAATAGTTTATACTATGATTGTGGAGGTCACAGCGATATCGGATTCGCTCGTTACTCTCTGGGGTTGACAATAATCAGTCGCATTTCCCTGCCCTACGCACCAGTTGTGATCCTAAGAGACTAATCACTAAGAGAGGGCGCAGGATAAAAAAAAAAACAACTAAAGAACCAAATCGACTAACTTTCAAAAGAAACAAGTGGGTTATAAATTTGGTATTTAAATCGAAGAAAGAATAGTCAAATATTCCTTTTTTCAAATGATGCTCTACGCAGACATCGGAGACTCCATGGGAGAAGCCAAGAAACCCTTCAAACACGGCAGCGAGGGTGGCTATCTATTGCGTCAATTGTTAGCAACAAATAGATCTGTTCTATGGCCTCAACGGCCGAATTTCCCCCCGGTCTTTAATTTTTGTTTACCTCTTTTATATTCTTAAATCATATTAACAAAAGGATTTGCATGCACTAGACATTTTTACCCCCGTATCTGCTTACAGCTCAACCTGGTGTGTGGTCGTCAGATCTACATGTCACATGCCAACATGTTGGGTATGGCGGGAATCATGGTCATGTCTATGGTGAGCGGACCTCTCTCCGACAGGTGAGGAATCTCATCGATATACCCGTTTATATTATTAAAACGAAGTTATTAAATTACAATAATAATAATAATACTAGTAGTAGTAGTAGTAGTAGTAGTAGTAGTAGTAGTAGTAGTCGTAGTAGTAGTAGTAGTAGTAGTAGTAGTAGTAGTAGTAGTCGTAGTAATACTAATGAGGATAATAATAATAATAACAACAACAACAACAACAATAATAACAATAATCATAATAACAACAACAACAACAACAACAACAACAACAACAACAATAATAATAATAATAATAATAATAATAATAATAATAATAATAATAATAATAATAATAATAATAATAATAATAATAATGATAATGATAATAATAATAATAATAATAATAATAATAACAACAACAACAACAACAACAACAACAACAACAACAACAACAACAACAACAACAACAACAACAACAATAATAATAATAATAATAATAATAATAATAATAATAATAATAATAATAATAATAATAATAATAATGGTAATAATGATAATAATAGTAATAATAATAGTAATAATAATAATAATAATAATAATAATAATAATAATAATAATAATAATAATAATAATAATAATAATGATATTACTACTACTACTACTATTACTACTACTACTACTACTACTACTACTACTACTACTACTACTACTACTACTACTACTACTACTACTACTACTACTACTACTACTACTACTACTACTACTACTACTACTACTACTGCTTTTAGTAATAATAATAATAATCATTATAATATAGTAAAAACATAAATTGTCTCCCAAGTCATCAACATCATCATAAACTTCCCAATTATCACTTTACTCATTATGTTGTTTTTATTATTATTAAAGCCACCAACACCATCTTTATGATGTCCACTATCATCGTAAAAATCATCATCATCATCATAATCGAACTTTCTACAAAGTTATGACCATGGTTTAAAGATTTACCATTTTATGCTATTATGAGTAAAAGCATTTTTTTTTTGTTATTCGACCGTGCCTGACAAAAGCTTGACAGGTGTATTAAAAAAGTAGACGAAATTAGCCCAAAGTAGAGAGCGGTTAATGAAAAAAAAGGATGAAAATTTATTTAATTGCCTTTATTATTTTTATTGCGTTTTTTGATTCTGTCCAAATTTGCACCAATTGTATAGGTAAACCAGATCCGAGTCGGACAAGTCCACTTTAAGAATCCACGCAAGATGGCGGGCTGTTTTTGCAGGCCGTGGAACTAAAGGCCAAAAATCTTACTCTTCTGTCCCCAAAATGTTTCCCTAACCCGCGAATTGGGTTTTGATACTAAACCCTACTCCCTGCAGCTAGCCAAGTCCAATTCAGGATATTGCATAGGAAAAAACATAAAGGCTCAATCTACTGTCACCTTTTTTGTTATAAAAACACATAATTATGATTTCCATTTCGGTTTAGATAAGCAGGCATTACGACAAAACTATCTCCCTCCCTCCCTCTCTCTCTCTCTCTCTCTCTCTCTCTCTCTCTCTCTCTCTCTCTCTCTCTCTCTTCCTGCCTCTTTCTGTGCAGATGGGGTCGGAAAAAATTATTCATCTTCCACAACTGGATCCAGCTGATTGCTTCAATTGCTACAGTGTTTGTGAAATCAGAGATCAGTTTTCTTATTCTGCGGTTTGTGGAGGTCGGCTCTGGCATGGCTTCTTTTATGTGTCTTTACGGACTGGGTAAGTTGCTGTAGGCCTTTTAATGAACTAAGTTCATTTTATCACTTAACGTCAGAAATAAAATCAGCAAAATTAAATACGCAATGTAAAGACTTGCACTGGTTACATTAATCAAACACCACGGATCCCGAAAATTTAAGACGCTCTACCGCATCATGTGCATCTTCTCCTAATTAGGAGTTACCTTGAATAACTCCTCGCTTCAGCAAAATATGTCTGTGTTCTTTAGTTCTCATGACTGTAGTGATGCTCTTCTGATGCCACCGAATCCACAGCTGTTCTGTATTTAACACAAGAACTTCACATCTCTAGTGACCGAAATCTCCGCCCCGTCTGGAAGAGTTTTGGGTACCAGTATCAACATGGTCGGCTGGAATGTCGGGATGCTGGCTGTCATCCTGGTAGCTTTCTTCGTGAGGGAGTGGAAGACTCTTCAGCTCATTCTCACGGCTCCTCTTGTCCTCACAGCTCTAACCTTCCCTCTGTAAGTCAAGCAGAGCGTTGACGCTTCTCCCTTAGTATACCTCGATCTTTATGACATTAATCTGAATTTGAACATGACAAGGGCTTTTCACGAAAAGGTATCGATTTGTTTTAGAAACAGCTTTTCGATATTCATGAATCAATTTTTTCTAGGTTAAGTAAAAAAAGACACAGCTTTTATACAATATAAAAAGAACAGATTCTTGAAAGTTTCTTACTTTCACTGTTTAAGCTAATGACCAGCAAAGTAATGCCTGTTTAAGAAGAGATAAAAGATAAAAAAAATGGAAGGAATATAGAGGCTTGGCTTCTAGTTTAAGAGCTAAAGAGAATGTTGTTGTTGTTGCTAATCTTCTGTTTTAATTTTACCAAACAAATTTATGTCTGAACCATCCCCCCCCCCAAAAAAAAAAAATGGAATGAGAACAATTGACAATACTGCGAAATTTTTGTTCGAGTAAATTGGTCGAGGCTTGCGAAGACAGATTTAATTTCTCTTTCTTTTCAAACTTTATCCCTTGAGATTATAAGGATTAAAGATTATCTGCGAGACGCGGGAGATATGAAAAAAGAGGCAAGGATAGGACAATGTTCCAGAGCTGTTCAATGACATCTAGTATCGAAACCAGCCTTAAGACACGGCTGGTTGTCATCCGCCCCACATAATCATTTTATTTCCCTCCCAGGCTAATCCCTGAATCACCCAAATGGCTGCTAAGCAGGAAGCGCTACTCGGAAGCCCACGCTATTCTGCAAACTATAGCAAAGGTCAACGGAAATTCTCTCCCTGAGGAGGTCGACCTTGCTGGTGGTAAAGAGGAGTCCAGTCATAAATCAGCCGGTATCGTCAGAGGCCTGATACTGCTGTTCAAGTCTCCCATTTTAACTGTCCGCCTGATAATTCTAGCAATCAGTTGGTGAGTGGAGCTTGCCTTTTATTTTTTTTTTCAAACTTTGAAAACTTCACTGTCGGTTTTCATATGAAGTGCTGCATACTGTACACAATATATGTTACTTCTTAGCTGATGGGGGAGGGGGGGGGGGTGTTCTGTAAATCTCTATCTCTCTCGACCTATTCCTGATCCTTTAATGCCTCTTCCTCTCTTTTTCGCCAGACTCTAAACCGTATTCTCTCTCCTTTGAATTCAAACTCAAATTCAAAACTTATTTCATCCCTCAGAAAAATTTGACATAAGAAGTCTAAAAAATATTCGAAAAAATGTATACAATGAAGAGGACTTATTTAAAGGTTGAATGTGTACATTACAATAACATAAGTTTATAAATGATAATAATGCAGTTTTAATTTAAAGATGTTAACACTGTGTAATAAAAGAGATATTAACAAAAACCATTATGGTCACATAAATGAGATGGCAAAGTTTATCACAGCTTTGAAATGGAGGAATTACATACTTTTTAGGTAAAAGATGAACTTATAACTTTAATGACGTAGTAAAGAATTTCATGCTCCCTATATTATGTATCATGGCGAAGCATTTAATAATTTGTAGACTTTGTCATTAATAATAATGACTGTTGATAAAATGACTTAAATGGCATCTTGTCTTTGACCTGATGTGTATATGACTATTTAATCTTTTTTTATGTTAAGTTAATGATAACAACACAAAGTAACTGTTTCTGATCTATGAGAGTTAAGGATATTTTTTTTAAAACAGCTAGAACGAAATGCTTCATTATGATGCGACAGTAGTTAAGTAAATTTTCCTGTTTGCTTCATAACTCTAGTAAAGGTTTGTTGTATATAAGCAGCTATGTATGCTCTCCAAATCTTCGACCCTCTATCTAAAAGCTTTCATCTTCTATCCATTTATTTATGACTATTAATTTTTTTTAATAGGACGTTTTTCTTTGTTCCATTAATTTTGAACTCTTACTTCCAATTATTCACTTTTCTATGACTATTATATTGTCGTTCGTCTCATTTTTCTGTGATTCTTTTCTTTCAGTTGCTGTTCTTTCGTTAGCGTCACGTTTCTATGAATCTTTTCTTAAGTTGCTGTACTTTCTTTACTGTCACTGTTCTATGAATCTTTTCTTAAGTTTCTGTACTTTCTTTACTGTCACTGTTCTATGAATCTTTTCTTTCAGTTGCCATTTTTTCTTGATCGTCTTTTTTGATAACTCTTTCTTACACTTTGTACTAACTCTTAAGCTTCAATCTTGCAGGTCAATGTTTCGGCCTCCATAGTTCAGTCTTAAGCCTCAATCTTTTATGACTATGTAACCCAGTTAGTTATCTTCCTTGAGCTTCATGTTATTACAATTTATTCTTACATATAATCTTCTTCCAATGTATTTTCTTTACTTAGTTTTTATATGACACAGTGAGTAAAAAAGTCAAAGACTTTAATTGTCACGGCCTTACATTTTTTAATCATATTTCTAAACAGCTATAAGCTTGTCCAGGTTTCTTTAATTTTGTTGCAATTTAATTTCCGTTTTCGATTTTTTCGCCATTCATCTAAACTTCGATCCAGCTCAAACATTTTTTTACTGGGATTGTAAAAGCTACACAACAAGTTGGGGGTCATTTCGGGAAAAATTGATCTAGAATAAATATTTTTAGCTAATATTGCAAACTCCAATTGATAGATCTTATTTAGATTAAAATAAATCACTCCTTGCACATTGAGGCATTTTTTTAGATAATTCACAGGGATCTATAAATAATTAAAAGAAAACTTTAAATAGATAAGGGACTTAGAGAATCGTTTCATTTCCCACATTAATTTGAATTTGATACGGTTCAAAGTTTAAACAAAAAGGGAATTTACATAGAATGATGCTTAACTCTATTTACAACTTTTGTTAATACGCAAAGCAAGACTTAAACCTTTCCAACCACTAACGTCTTCTATAATGCTCAAATCTAGGGTAATGGAATTCAGAAAAAATCGTAGTAAAATCCAGGAAAAGATATTCATCAACAAATTAAATTTTTACCGGGAATTGTAATATTCTAACTACAGGACCAAAGCTAAAGGGTTATATACGAGATATAACTGTCATGTGATCTATGATGACCAGGCATGTCAGTTCTATAGAACTGCAGCTACGTAAATACTGATACCCGATTGGACAATACTCCCACATGATGTTTTGGAAGTCGAGCTTATTGTCTAATCTATGACTTTCCTTTTCCATTTAGATAATGTCTTAAAATTAATTAAGATATGTACATCTTCTTCAGGAAATGCGTTCTTTCTTCAGCTGCTACTTTCATTCCAGTATGACTCTGTTTTTGCATCTGCCTATATGTTCCTGTCTCTGTCTCTTTCTCTTTGCCTGTCTCACCCTCTCTATGTCTTTCTAACAAGGGCTCCATATTAAAACTTTATCTTAAAATAATATTCTTTCCCCACAGGGCTGTCAACGCCATGGTATACTACGGAATAGGTCTTAATGTGAGTTTCGTCATTCCAGGAGACATCTACATCAATTTCTTCGTTATTACTATGATTTCCGTAGTTTTCCTACCCCCAGCTGCGTGGATTCTGCACCGGAACGGCAGAAAGATTCTCCTTTGTGTGTGCATGGTCCTCGGTGGAAGCCTCTGTATAGGCACAATTTTTTCTACATTTGGGGGTAAGGAGGAAAGTGAGAGAACGAATCTTTGTATTCAATTCTAAAATATTCTTGGGGCTTTGGCACAACTCAATGCGCATGATAGGTTGATACTTTATGAACTACTAAACCACTCTCAGCAAAATCATCCACTGAAAACCGAATACATGAATAAACAAATAAATAGATAAACAAATGCTTAGAAATAATTAAAGAAGAGATCCAACAAGAAAGAAGTGTTTGTTTGTGCATAATTATACTAATAACATTATGACAGAAAATCATAATTACAAATGAATACAGATCTTTTTCTCTTTCTCTCTATATTTTACTATATATAATTGTTTTCCAAGTTGACATGAGATCAGGAAGTGGTGATTAAACACAACATTAAAAAAATGAAAATAGAATTAAAAAAAAAGCACGGTAAAA
>JAWDGP010007808.1:97500-149034 GCA_033675545.1 Elysia crispata | reverse complement strand
TACATTATCTTCACGCGAGTAATTTATTGAAGCAACACGTTGCAGCCCGCCTCTTTTTTCAATGAAGTTTATTTGCGCTTCAAACAAGAACTACCTGGGAAAGAATTAAGAATTTTTAGAAATCAACATTTACCGATAACCTTTAAAATCTGGTTTTAGATGCACCACGTTCACAGATATTGTTGTAGTAACTAAGTAAGTTAAGGGAATATCCACCCAGCTAGTTACATTTATATAATCCCAAGCAAGGTTATGTAATTCGAGACATGTTGTTAAAAGCCAGATGTAAAAATTAGCAATCAAAACCTTTACCAAAACTAAAATCAAAGGGTTAAAAGGGTTATATAAGCTAGCCGAAGAGAAAACTAAGTTTACAAACATAGCGGAAATGAAAATAACTGGTGTAAATTTAATCAATCGATTTTAAAACCACAATAGTTTCCCACCAATTGGCATTTAATCCTCTCTCTCTCTCTCTCTCTCTCTCTCTCTCTCTCTCTCTCTCTCTCTCTCTCTCTCTCTCTCTCTCACACACACACACACACAAGAAAAAAAAAAGAAAGCCGAAACACAGATAATAATTTTGCAAGGATCAATATCGACGACTTATATTTTTTTTTCCGATTTTGCGGCAAGATCCAGAACCTAAATCTAGATTTAATATTCATTATTAGGTACGATTCTTCTCTTCCATCATGGCGAAGTGTCTAATTATAGGCAGGTGTGCAAAATGTACATGTCTAGTTATTTGTACCTATTCTTATAAAGAGCGTTTAAGAAGATCAATAAATATTATGGGAGGTAGAAGAGTTAGCTAACTATTCTCAATGAAATTTCAAATTTCAAATTTTTCTTTTTTAGTTGACATTCAAACATAAACGGCTGAGAAGGTTATCACTTTTAAAGCATTTCAGACGACCATTAGTGCTTGTTAAAAGGAGAGTAGTAACACAAGTGGAATTTGATGTCACGGTTTTCCAAATCAAGATCAGGCCCATGGCTGCTGGAGACCTGATTCCCGTTCCCATCGGTCTCGGTGTGTATCCGCACAAACTCTTCGTTGACCGCCATCCCCTCCACGAGCTGGCAGCTCCCTCCGAGCCTGTACAGCAAGAACGGGCTGCTAGTGGGTAGCCGGACTGGCCTCAAGGGGGACGCTGACCTCTGACAACAGAAGTACAGTGTCGGATTGACTATCCTGTCGGCCACATTGTTGCGCGCGTCCCCTGATCTGTGTCTGTCCTCTGTGTCCACCAGGACGGAACCAGCGGAAAACCCGCCAGGGCAGCGGTGGTGCAGTATTTTGTTAACGCAGAAAGATCCTCTTGGCCAGGGAGATGTATTGAATTCTTTAGTCACCTCACAGAACTCCAGAGAGAAATAGCCCTTTCTGTCTGCGTGGAAGTGAGTAGTATTTGAGAACGCTGAGGAGTGGCTTTTACTGGAGGACGCGCCACCTAGTGGTTTTCTTTGCACGTGAAATTTTTGAAATCTGTGAGTTCCACCGAAAAACGCCATATCTACTGGACACCCGGTCTTGGGTTGCAGCAGGGCGTAGAAGCCAGCTGGCCATTGGATCGTACTGTTGCGGAAGGTTTCCAACTCTAGGATTTTGCTGGTCACATACCTCTCCGTATTGCCCACCATTGATAGATTTGTTTGAACATTGTCAAGTCTATTCTGTAACGCAGATTGATTTTTGAAAAATTCAGACATTGATTGCTGAAGATCTTTTATGGCTGTCTGTAGCTCAATATTGTTGGTTTTAGTCTCCTCTTTAAGCCGATCGAGCTGATGTTGATGTTCTATTACAATATCTAGTAGATACTTTGTTGGGATTTCCGACTCCTGAATGTTAAGTTCTAGTGTTTTGGAGCTTACAAAGTCGTTAAAAGAGTCATATCCAATGACGGTACACATGAAAATACCATAAGTTGTTGCGTCTAGAGTACTCAACACAACCTGCAGATGAGCCTCTGAAATGTCGTCGGGGATATTTCCAAATTTTTTGAGGACTCTTTCTCCACGTGGAGAGTTCCAAATGTCTCTTTGCTCGACAATGGTGGTCCAGCCAAGCTCAGACTTTCTCGCTATCTTCATCCTGAAGACTTTTGTCATGCTCGTATCACTGGGGTTATGTTCGCAATCCAGAGTCACCTGAGTGTTCATGTACCTGTTTATCCTTGACGGACTTCCCGTCAACAGAAACGGCCGTCCTGAATCAGCAACATCGCCATCACCTAGACCGCACTTTAACATCAACAAAACAACTACGAGGCTAACTTGGTGCAAAATCATAGCGAAAAACTTGCAGGGAAGATTAGAAAAAAGCTAAACCTGTTAGACAGCTTCGTCGCGCTCTTGCTCGAATGACTCAAGAGACATACCTAACACAATGATAAAGGTGGAGAACTGAAAACTTAATTATCACACTGAAATTTGTTGTTGAACTGCCGAAAAGAAAAAAAATACAGAAAAATATTTTTAAAAGTGTGTGCATGCAAAGCAAAGATTGACAGCAGTAAGTACATTTACTAGGTCTACAGCTGTCGCCTGCAGTTACTGCTGTTTCGACCAGTGGGCGTCACAAAACCATCCTCTAACTGCCCCCGCGACATACCAGGACACCTAGATCTCCACAGTGAGAACCCGGTGGAGACCGGCAAGCCCAGAAATACATGTAATGCGGTGGTCAGGATTTCAGCACCGGTGATGCGGAGAGGCTAGTTGCGTTAACAAAATGTTGCAGTTGATAATTGTGTGGGTGGAGCTAGGCACATCCTTAACCTGAACTTAAAATCTATGCAATCCAAGATAAGGGGTGGGAATTAAGTCTCCGACCCAAGAAACACTAACCGCCCCAGATGCTTAAAGCATCGATGGCATGGCCAAGAAATCTCGATGAGTTTGAGGATAATTCGCGTACCTATCTTGGAAAAGCATTTGTCTCTTAAAGACGTTGTAAAGCAAATCTAAATAGTCTATCAAAGGTTGACATAATGGGCCATTCTTGTGACAAATCCCACCATTGATGCTGTGGAGATTGATCAATAACCTTCCACAGAAGGGACGTTCTAGTACACTACGAAATCTGGGGAAAAGGTCATCGGTTCATAAGGAACATTCCAAAGTCTTCAGTGAAGCCTTAATAATGGATCCAGTGTCATTTGCCTAAAGCTGCTTTTGGCGTCAGTTAGAGGTTTTGAACTTTTTAAACGTGACATGTCTCCGACACCTAAGTTAAGAGAATGGTTTTCCTAGTAAAATTACTTTCAACAGCTGTTAGATCGACGCATGCAAGGGCTAAATTTTCTGACTGCGGGATAGTAACAAGGCCGGGCCTCTAGTCTAGTATTTAATTACACCATCTTGCTGCAGTGACGTGCGTATTCTGTTCTTGCTGCTTTTTCTTGGAAACCTCACTTTTAACATAAGCAGTTTTCATACTTCTGTGAAGGGGCTTAGTAAGACGTATTTTGTTTTGCTTCCTTTTCTTATCACAGTTTGGGAACCTCACTGCTAACATAAGCAGATTTCATATTTCTGTGAAGGGGCTTTGTCTGACATATTCTGCAGTTGCTACCTTTTCTTATCACAGTTTGGGAACTCACTGCTAACAAAAGCAGATTTCATACTTCTGTAATGGCGATAAATTTAACATAGCGCATATTAGTCGGGACTGTACCTCATAATTATAATTGTTATCAGTAGATTAGACATTTGGAAATGGTATAACTTTTATGTAAAAAAAAAACCCAACGAAGTACAAGATTACCAAATAAACCTAAGTTTTTAAATGATTATTAACGTCAAAAACAGGCTTCACGGAAAGACAAGAAACGTCAACTGTTTTGGAAACGCGTTTTTTTAATGAAAAGCCAGTTTTTCACGTGCCATTATAAGATTTGAAATATGTAGAATTATTTTGAAATTACTATGCACAAGATTCTAATATTGGATACTTCAAAATGCTGGAAGAAAATAATATTATTTAGCTGATAGTTTTCTTTCATTTATATTTGTTGATAAAAATGCTATGACCTGTATTTCTGAATATTCCATACGAAGATCCTCTTAAAGCCGTTCTTTCTGTCATAAAAAAATTAATCACCATTTTTAAATGAACTACATATTAATTCAAGTCGTCTTATTATAAATAAAACAAAGGTCATGCATTTTGATAAGATGCAGTTAATTTTTTTTTTATTAACTTGAACTATATCCTTGACAGATATGCATCTGAATATCTAGGCAAGTTGGCAGATCACCACAGGTTGGTATGAATCAATCAAGCGGAGGTTGGCTGCATTGCTAATTAACATTCTTAACGGGTAGATTGACAGATATTTATATGCTCTTTTCTCTTTCATGAAAGCCATTGCATCAATCTTTTGGTTAGTGCAATGTGTTATTTTTGTGACACTTGATTTTAAACATAAATGTTAAGTTTCATTAATCTTTTTGTCACTCAATCAGTACTAAGTAGTTTTATGTGTTTTAGCATTGCTTGCTTAGCTGATCTATATCGCTGTGGTCCAAACAGTGATAAATTGTCTCTTTTATCGAAGGGTTGTTTATAATCGTAAAAATAGACAACATCATTATCAAAACCTTGTAAACGTCAATGCAGTAAGTTGATATTTGTTTGTAAAGTTTAGCAATATTTATAGAGGTGTGCGCTAAGTCAACACAGGCAACATGAAGGGAACAAAATAGAAAAATATAAAGTCTATTTACATCCTCCACTTTTAATTTTTCAATCTCTTAAAAAAAACTTAAATCTGAAAAAAACAAAACAAAACAACAAACTTTTATATGCCAAAGTAAATAATAAAAAAAAGATTTAGGTTCTTAAAACTGAAAGCGATTTACATTTCCCTTTTTTGTGTTTTATGCAAAATAATGAAAACAACTTTTCTCGAACTAAACCTGTAAATGTCCAGAGCGTATATTGAGTTATTAGTCTTATGACTAAGACGCACTAAGTACCGTATAAACAGTATGATATCAGTTCAAATCGGAAAACTATTAACCTTAGGGTTGAGAACGAATGATACAATAGCCTTTTATGTTCCAATCGAACTAAGACTTGAGGTCTCTAGATGCATGATTTCATTCAGGTTCATGAATGTTCAAAGCGAATAAGACTTGAGGTCTCTAGATGCATGCTTTCAGTCAGGTTCATGAATGTTCAAAGCGAACTAAGACTTGAGGTCTCTAGATGCATGCTTTCAGTCAGGTTCATGAATGTTCAAAGCGAACTAAGACTTGAGGTCTCTAGATGCATGCTTTCAGTCAGGTTCATGAATGTTCAAAGCGACTAAGACTTGAGGTCTCTAGATGCATGCTTTCAGTCAGGTTCATGAATGTTCAAAGCGACTAAGACTTGAGGTCTCTAGATGCATGCTTTCAGTCAGGTTCATGAATGTTCTAGCGACTAAGACTTGAGGTCTCTAGATGCATGCTTTCAGTCAGGTTCATGAATGTTCAAAGCGACTAAGACTTGAGGTCTCTAGATGCATGCTTTCAGTCAGGTTCATGAATGTTCAAAGCGAACTAAGACTTGAGGTCTCTAGATGCATGCTTTCAGTCAGGTTCATGAATGTTCAAAGCGACTAAGACTTGAGGTCTCTAGATGCATGCTTTCAGTCAGGTTCATGAATGTTCAAAACGACTAAGACTTGAGGTCTCTAGATGCATGATTTCATTCAGGTTCATGAATGTTCAAAGCGAATAAGACTTAAGGTTCCAACATGTATAGTTATTATCAATATACTGCATGTACAAAGTTCAAAGCGGATAATAATATTGAAAGACTTAAGGTTCCAACATGTATGGTTACTATCAATATACTGCATGTACAAAGTTTAAAGTGGATAATAATATCAGTTGTTATTCAACAAGAGAAATTGCCAGAAATTATAATTACCTTTGCAGAAAATGTTTCATAGTCTACAAAGTAAAAAAAAAATCTGGAGCTAGAATCTCTAATTTATTTTTATATATTACTCATGAGTCTTAGTCATGATAATAATTCTGATTTTGAAAGACTGTAACGGAGTAATGTTCGACCCTTGTTCATTCCATCTGTTGTTATGTTTTCACGTCTTTCGTCCTCTTTGTCGGTTTCGAAAACAGATTTAGGTTTGTGGTTGATTGTTCTATACTATTTATTTCTTTATTCACAGTCACTTTTATCTTTAGATCCTTAGATATAGCTTCGTCTGTCTCAGCCTCTAACGTTGTTTGACTGCTTTCTTTATTTCTATATTCAATGATGTCTTTCAGTCAAATGTGCATCTTCCTAAGATCCGTTAGAGGCTAGTTTAAGTCCTATAAAAATATGGACTTGATCACTTTTAGCGATTCAACTTCTTAGTCTATTCAAGCCAGCATGAAAGTCACTGTGCCTGGAGCATCTATTTCTTTTTTAAATGTGGACGGCTCAGTGCTTAAGTGCCTGGTCTTGTCTTGGCAAGGCGATGGGTGCCGCATTGAGGTGCAGGTTCGATACTTGTTCATTCCATCTGTTCTAATGTTTTCACGTCTTTCGTCTTCTTTGTCGGTCTCGAGCTAGATCTAGGTTTGTGGTTGATTTTTCTATACTAACGGAGTAATACACATGCCTCGACCCACTCTATCTAGTGATGACGTGTTTTATACGAACAACCCCAAATTCCGCTCTTCGTGTAATTTCAACCATTTCTCTCATGGTTGTTGAAGAGTCAGAAAGCTATGAATTATGAGCTAAAGCAAAATGGCTGAACCATGTCAAAAGGTATACTTAAGGATTTAAACTGCCTTTGTCGAAACTATGAGTAAGGCTTTGATAAGAAACATGGTCTACAGATTACAAGGTAATCCTCACTTTCTCTTGCAATAATTTCACGACATTTTTTAATCCGCAGAAAGAGATCTCTATTAACAAAGCTTGGGGTCATAAAACAAGTAAAGTATTCTTTTCATAACAATCACCAAAAGTTAATAATAATTTACTACTACTACTACTACTACTACTACTACTACTACTACTACTACTACTACTACTACTACTACTACTACTACTACTACTACTACTACTACTACTACTACTACTACTACTACTACTACTACTACTACTACTACTAATTTTACTGCTGCTGCTGCTGCTGCTACTACTACTACTACTACTACCACTACTACTACTTATAATAATATTTGTAATGATGATGATGATGATGATGATGATTATAATATTAATAATAATAATAATAATAATAATAACAACAACAACAATAATTATAATAATAACTCCATGCCGTTCATCGCTTTAAAAAGAAAGACATAATTCGACTCGACTTAATGACTAAACAGGGAATTTTCATTTGCCAGTGGAAGGACGAGCATATAATAATAAATATGGGAAGTAATAAGCATTCATGTAGGCTGATAAGCGACTTTCAAAGCTTTACATTTTACATTGATTCAAATAATTTGATATTATGCCGTGCTTTTCTAATAACTAACATGTGGCTCAATGGCTCAACCTCTGTGACTGTATGGACGCTGACGCGGTGGGCTGTGTCTCTGAGAGCACGTTGCTCCTTCACATGTATCCAAATGTATGGGAAAAAAAATGAATGATTTATTGATGTGGAGCTAATTTACTGACTTAATGCTTAAATCTATTTGGCGATATTGTTCTCCAAGTGATTAATAAAAAACCAGCTTACTCCCCATTTAATATGGCCTTGAACGTCTATATTATTAAAGGCAATTTCGATTTCTTTCTCCGCCATCTCCTCCAAAAACATTCATAAGACATTGGTGAAGTTTTCTGAATGTTGATCTGCCAAGATCAGTGTCCCACGAGGTTCACAAACAAAATTGAATAATGCTCTTGAAAGATTTTTTTTGTATATTTATTGTCATTAACTCATCAAATTTTTTTTTGCCAAATTTGTTAAGTAGAACCAACTATCATTTAAAAGACTATTCTCACCGGTGCACTATTTTTAATGCGGATTGCGCTTTCAAAATAAATTATTCGGGGTTTTCTTTGGATATACAAATAAAACATTTTATTTTACTTTATTGGAGTGAACAAACTGAAAAAAAAAATTAAAAAAAAATTAAATGAGATTTGACCTACTCCAGCGTTAAGACAAAAGCGTCATGCGAATCATGCCGTTCTGTGCAGGAAAATAGTGGTGATTTGATTGGTCAATATTTAAAAAAATAACTGTCATTTCCGCTTTTCTTTCCGCAGAGGTGATTGGGTATGAAACATCATCTCTGCTTTTTTTTGCACGGATTTCTTACTTCTATACTGATTTGTATCTAAGATCTCGACCAGATCCACTTATTGTCAACAAGGGACGGTAAAAACATTTAAGTTTAACCATTTTATATACTTGCCACTCTTAATTTGTCTTACATGACTTACACAGATTTAGCCTTGGTCTAGAAAAACCATAAACTTTAGAAATCAAGAATAACCCAATAAATTTTAAAAAATCCAGGGCTTTAAAAATTTTCCCCGTGTAATAATATCTGAGTTGTTGCAGGTTTTTACTTTGTATTGAAGAGCACTTTTTCACCACACCAGGTCGAGTACTTCATTGTATCTTAAAGGTCATCACCAAACATTATGGTCTCGGTGGATAGATAAATTGAAATATTAGGTGCTTAAAAGATAGCGGCCACAGTTAGTTTACTTTTTGTTTTAGATTTCTCCTTCATTAAGAATGCATTCATGACAACGTGAGAAGAATTCAAATATCTCAAGGTTTTGTAGATTTTAAAACGGTACTATGAGTGCCTCTGGAGGAGATCTATTTATATTATTGTTGTAAAGTTTGCTTTTCCTTAAGTTAAGTGTAGTTGTATGGCTCTGGAGGAGATAAATCGGTTATTGTTTTAAAATTTGCTTCTCTCTATTGTAGTAAATTTTCCCTACCTGTTAACTGATGTACAGTTTGCTTTTTTTAGTTCAGCTATATGGCACTGGAGGATATAGGTCTGATATTTTTGTGAATTTTGCATTTCTTGAATATAGCCTTCCCCACCCGTTCAAATAAACAGACAATCAAGCTTGTTCTTGATATTCTTCAAATGAGAAAACCTCATACAACGGGTTTTCTTGCTAGCAATTATTTTTGGATCTTTGGTGGAGTTTTGTAAATTACATTTTTTTTTCCAACATTTTCAAGTCGAGCTTAAGACAAACATACAATGCAATTTTGGTTAAGCATAAAGATTCGAGTCTGATTTTTTAAAGAAAATTTTGCCTTTAAAAATGTAGAATACACGCAGAAAAAAAGAAAGAAGAGGTCATTCCACGAAGGTATCTTTAATTTCAAATATTTACTGCATTGATCGGATTGTAGATCTAAATGCTATATTTTAATTTGTAATAAATTCTGTGCTGAATAATGTTCAAGTTTATCTGTTCAACTCCGAATAAACTTTATATCTGCGTTATCCTAGCCTCAATACTTAACGTTGTATGGAAGATCTAGACCACTTTGATACAGTATCTATATCTGGAGAAACGTTTTGTGCTGATCATTATTAGAATGTTCAACTCCAAACCGCTTGTCTGGATATCTTAAACAAATTTAACCAAATTCAGTTTCCACAATGGCAAAGTGTTAAATTAAATTTGTTTACGGTCAACTTCTTGAAATCTAAGTGACAGTTAGATATAGCATAACAGGCTCTGACAAACATAGCGCCAGATGCATCAGACTGGGCAAAAATACGATCGGAAGGAAAAAATGTGTCCCTCCAGCGGACTACATCTACTCGACGTCCAGGGCATCTATCGACAAGTTGTGTACTCAGAGAGAGCCACCGAGAAGCAAGGCGTGTTTGGTTTAAAAAATGTTAGAACAGCTGCGTTTGGCACATGGTTGAAATTTAATTTTAGATCTGCCAAATCTGCCAATAAAATAAAAAAACATTTTTTTAAGTCACCGCATTACAAATTTCTTATAAAGCTAATAAAGAGTCTGTGTAGAGGTAGATTTCTCGACTAATTGATGTATCACTTGACGAGAAGCTAGTAAATATTCAAGAAACAAAGAGACTTTAATGAATGCGTGATTGTGAGAGATCCTTGTTTGATTTAATTATGCCCGACTGTAATAATTATTCACGGCAAGCAATAATAAAAACGAAAACTTACCATCCGTTATGAATCAATTAAACATTCTTAATTGTGAGAAAGAATCAAGCTTTTTTTAGGCCACAATATTATTTTGGTTTATAAAATATCTTTGTTTGTCGATTAAAATGATTTGGCGAAGTACTAAGAAGATGTAAAAGAAACGTATCTTATATGTAATGAACCAGAAAGAAGCAAAGTTTGACCTGTTGTTGATTTGTGCATGCATTATCTTTGCTCTTGCGTTTACCAAACCGTTTATTATGGCCAAAAAATATATAATTTCAAGGCTCAGTTTCAAAATTTATGGTGGCTATTGACTAGCCCAAAAGTGCACCTAAGACTTTTAATTCCCTGAAATTTAGTTACATGATAACAAAACTTGTGTGTCTTTTTTATTCTCTCTCCTCCTTTAGGCAGAAATAAGCAAACATTTATCAATCATTTAACCTTTTTTAACCTCGTTCCTTTAGCAGAAATAAACAAACTTTTAGCCTTCTTTTGGCTTTTATTTAGCCCTCCATCTTTTTTGGCAATCTTTACAAATAGCATAATTTCAATATGGCCGCCGGTTATTTTTCATATGGTAAATCTCTATAAGTAGCACAATTTTCATATGGCTACCATTTAATTCCTATTTGATAAAATCTCTATTAATAGCATAATTTCAATATGTCCGCCATTTAATTCCAATTTGGCATTCTCTATAAATAGCATAATTCCAATATGGCCGCCGGTTAATACTATTTTGGTAATATCTATAAATAACATAATATTAATATGGCCGCCATTTAATTCTAATTTGGGTAATCTCTATAAATAGCATAATTTCAATATGAACGCCGGTTAATTCTAATTTGACAATCTCTTTAAAAAGCGAAATTTCAATATGGACGCCAGTTAAATCTAATTTGGTATTCTCTATAAAAAGCATAATTCCATTATGGCTGCCATTTAATTCTATTTTGGCAATCTGTAAAAATAGCATATTTCCAGTATGGCCGCTATTTAATTCTATTTTGGCAATGTCTATAAAAAGCATAATTCCAATATGGCAGCCATTTAATTCTTTTTTTGCAATCTCTATAAATAGCATAATTTCAATATGGTCGTCATTTAATTCTAGCTCGGCAAATCTCTAGAAAAAGCATAATTCCAATATGGCCGCCTGTTAAATCTATTTCGGCAATCTCTATAAATAGGGTAATTCCAAATATGGCCGCCATTTAAATCTATTTTGGATATCACTATAAATAGCATAATTACAATATGGCTGCCGGTTTTTTTTTAAATTGGTAAATCTCTATAAATAGCATAATTTCAATATGTCCGCTATTTAATTCTAATTCGGCAATCTCTTTAAAAAGCATAATTCCAATATGGCCGCCATTTAATTCTAACTTGGCAATCTCTATAAATAGTATAATTCCAATATGCCTGCCGGTTAATTCCGATTTGGCAATCTCTATAAATAGCATAATTTCAATATGGCCGCCAGTTAATTCTATTTTGGCAATCTCTATAAATAGCATAATTCCAATATGGCCGCCGGGAAGTTTTATTTTTTTCTATCTGATAAATAGCATAATTCCAATACGGCAGCCGGTTAATTCCAAAGTTTTTGAAAAATGCTTTCGTGGAACGGAGTCTGCCTAAATGGCACCTGAAACATTTCTATTTATAGAATTCATGGAAGGGCTACTCTTTTTGCACAAGCTACTTTGAGACAACAGAGTACCCTTTTCTTGAAAAATGTTTCCGTAGAACCTGAAACATTATAACGTAAAGAAGAAAATATAACTCTTAATTTAAAAACTCAAAGTTCATCTCTTGTAAGTAAGGAGCATTTGTTTGACTTCTGTTGCGATAGTAAACAATTCACTATAAACCAATGATCTAAGAAAATGATACGTAGTCTGAACAACCGGTAACTTTGATATATAAAAATGACAATGAAAGTTAAAAAAAGGAGATGTTTAAGTATACAGAGTCTAGTGCCACTATGGATAATACTCCAACGTTGCATTTTTAAGCGGATCAGTGATATTTATTGTAATCTGAAACGACAAGATCTAGATCTAGATAGATAGATCTAGTATAGCCCAATAAAGACTGAACAAAATGTCGGCAGGGCGAGATCTATGTTACAGATATGTTTTCAAGAAGTGCATCTCTTGTAAACCATTTCAGTGCACCAAATAAGTATTATGAAACATAATTAACAGTTCTTTCCTTGCAACCTGAAAGAACATTATTATGTTCAGAGCATCTTTAATTTTCAAAACCACTTGCCAATTCACAATCAGCTATTGCATTTGTCTGGATAGATGTAAATAATGAGAGTGAAACTTTGTTAATGCAAAAACATGTAATTGCAAGCACAATCACATAAATCCTAAGCTAATCAGTTATAAATCAATAAACAATTATAAATCAAATGAAACCTTAAGAAATAGTAGCAACTGCTGAAGTTCAGCACCACTATGGTTTTGGATAGTTACTTGGGCTGAGTAATTCAACCTACAATGATCATATTTTATTTATTTATCTAGATGTAGTAGATATGATCGAGTATTACTAGATCTAGTAGATTACAAGTTAGATGCAATTGTGACAGGAACATAGTTCCAGGATCAACTTTGCATGTGTATTGCCAAAGAACACATATATTTTATTACTTCAGAACGTCCAAAATAAAGATCAAATATTTAAATTTAGTCAGTTTTGACTTACTGTAAAATGGATCTAGATATAACTATAACTCTAGATCTAGAACATAGTGCAGCATAAGCATGTGGGGCAGTTTCCTTTTTTTTCACACATTGAAAGCACTTCTTCAATTCAAATAAAACATAAACTAGATCTAGAGTTCGAAATTTAAAACTAGAAGCATTGTATTTTTGTTCGAAATCGAGCTCTTCCAAATGAACAGAGAGAAACCCCAAGCAGTGTTTGCAACTCAAATCTGCTTATATCTCTATATACTAAAAATAAATATTTTGACAAATATAATTTTGTTCAGCTTTCACTTGTGTTAAATTAACGGACAGCAGGTAGCTCTAGTAGACAAGAGAAATTAAATTTTGAAAATATTTTCACAAATCAAGATGCACAGGCATTGCTTTATTCAGGTTTAATGTATGTCTTATTTCAATATTTGTATCAAACTTAAATTTTTGAATTTTTGAAGTATTTTTTTTTACGCTTTAAGGATTAATAATTAAAGTTAGATGTAGATACACGGAATACTTGCTAGTTTATCTGTCATAAGGGATGGGCATCAATGGTATGACATTTTTGACCCCTGTTGCAACTGTAAAACAGTTGTCTTTTTCATTTTAGCTATTATGAATTATTGTGTCCAGAACTGCAGACTCAATTGACTATAGGCTTTGCAATGCAAACCAAAATCTAAAGGAAACTAAACAATAGGAGCAACTTTTGAAAGAAGCACCAGAATTTCAATGTAGGTCTAAGTCATAATTCATTTAAAAAGTCTATGTACTTAGATCCAGAAAGATCATCCAGTAAATCATTTTGATATATTGGATTTTTTGTGTATTTCAATAAATTTTTTATTGTAAGTGATGATATTTTGAACTTAAAAGATAATAACTTTTAATGGTGAAGCAGATCATATTATTAAAAAACATTACAGGGTTATCTTAAATTACATGTATCTATTAGGCTAAATTGTTACACAATCATGCTGGTGTTGGAATCTAAATGATTGATTTTTACATCATTTTCTTTAATATTGCACCAAAAAATTCAATTCCACCATTAATTATGAAATTTTTTAAAGTTTTGAACCTTTTCAGACTGGTTTGGTGTAAGATTTATCTTCACCATCATCATGACTAACTTTGATGACGAGTTAAAATAAAAGAGATCAATACATCTATTAATAATTTATTCATTTTTATTAGATGACTTGATGGAAGATAATGTTCAGGTAACAGGAATGATAAAAACTTTTTTGTTGTTTTTTTTTTCAAAGTAATTCTAACAACCTATTAAAAACTGTAATAAGACTTAAAAGAAAACATCAGTATATATCAAAAGGGTGAAATTATCTCACACACACAAAAAAAAAAAACAGACAACAACTGAAATAGAAAGGAAAATGTAGTAATTTTGAAAGAAAAGGTTTTATTTCATATCTTCTTTAATTCATCTGAAAATCACTGAGAAACATTTTTGAAAATTGTTTGCTATAATTCCACAGAACATTACATTTTATATAGTGTGATATGTAACGAGTATTAATTTGTTTAATGATCAGAAATACAAAGTTATCAGAAGTTATGACAGAATAGTTTAAAGAAATAACAGGTATTTGATAATAATAACTATATGATTATGTTCATGACATTAACATAAAAAACAACATATATGTCATTTATCAAGAGCATAGGCTTACTAGTTAAAAATGACAGTAACGAATAGGGTGTTGACTGGACAAAACATCATTTATATTCTTGTTTTCCTTCAAAAATAATAGTTCCATATTGATAATGATATAGTTACATATGTGTAGTCATAATTTTTTTTTGTAGACAATTCAACCTCCATGGAAACAAGTGAGGCAATGTATCTCCAAAATAAAAAAGGAAAGTATTTTTTGTGTGTTTCCTGAGCCTAAGCTAAAGGTTTATGCAATTTTATAAATGTGCATGAAAATATTTTAACTACAAATACACCTTCATTCCTATCATGTTCATATGGTGTATAATAAAATAATGGTTATGACAATTCAATAAAACATACCCATCAATATCAGTGGCGAACATTTATATCAAAATTCATTATTTGCATGATGGACATAACAGATTTTTCGCACCCGCTTACACATTGAGATCACTTATGTTATGAATCAAACAACAATAAGACACAATGACTCAAGTTTCACCATTTTATTGAAAAGTATAAAAACACCGGTACACACACTTGGAGTAGTACTTGTAATTTTATACTCAATTTCTTTTAATTTATCCCCTTCATAGTAATGACTTTGAAAATTTAGGGCGTGGGGGGGGGGGGGGGAGAGAGAGGTTGGGCTCAAATTGAAAATTTAAATACTTGATTAGAAGTAAACTTTTGTCCCTTAACTTTCATCCCTTAGGCGCTCACTGTCTTATTACAGCTGCATCCCACTGAGTGTATACATTTTACAAGCCATAAAATATACCTGTTTAAATATTTCTATTGTTTTGACAATCAAATGATGTCTTTTGTTTCCTGCGCTGCTTACATTATTGTCCTATCATTAGTATCAATGTTAAAGGTTTATAATTAGTGTCATTTTTTTAACGTAACACTTAAAAATATTTAGTGCCTCAATTTCTTTTCTGATACCTATATTCAATTATGTACAGCATATCTCTTTAAAGTAGATGTGAACAGTTCCATCTAAATTGCATACCCTTTTGTTCGGTATTATTTATTCAAACTAATGCTTTTTTTCCATTCCTTTTAATGTGCTACAAACAATGAAGACCCTTGTATGGGCTATTAAAAGATGCCTATCAAGCATATAGAACATATCTACCATATCAGTTATAGATACATTACAGGAACACTTAAATCTGTTTCACGTCATTTTTTTGTTTATTTATTAAAATATCCAACCCAATTAAATATATTCTGTTTGATATTGTCCATATAGTAGGGATTATTTATTGATATATCCACCATCAGTAAAGACACTAAAAGGATGTCATATAGGGTTGTTTAATTAGTGGAATCATTACATATAATTTCAAAAACATGATTTAACATCAATTTCCTCTAGGATTTTCTTTTTGTATGCACAATAAAAAATCATCAACTTCTATGTTTTTCATATTGCAGTTTGCAAAATTATGTTGGAATTTTTTTTCTTCTTAGCCGTTTTGTGTAATATCTACACTTAACTTTTCATCCCTCAGTTTGAGTTCTTTATAAATTGTTTTATATACTTCTGTATGATTAAATTGTCTCTGTCAATTTTTGCATTGTTTTATATCCTTCTGTATAATTAAATTGTCCCTGTCAATGTTTGAAATTACATTTATGTTATTATATCCAATACCTTAACTGGCTCTATGTCATGAGAAAGATTACAAGCAGCATTATATCTTGTTACTTCTGAATCGCTCAGGTGGACAAAATCAATTGAATGATCTATTGTGATCTAAACAGTAGTCTATTGTTACGAGCTATTTTTTTTACAAGATCACTACTCACTTTCAATACAGAAGTACAATGGTTATTTAATTCGCCATTGCCCAAGTATTTTCTAGGCTTTTTAGGCTTTGAGCCTTCACTTTTTTTACCTGGACAATTACATAATGACAAATAATATGGACAGCTTTGTTGCTTGCTGGTATTACAGTTCTTTTGCATACGTATTCTGCCAAACATAATTTTAAACTACAATTGTTCAGATTCAAGTTCCTCTTCATTCTTAAATGTTTTATGGCATATTGTTGTTGGTTTATAATAAGTTGAATTTTTTATAAATAATTAAAATAGAATATGAGAACAGGGAGCTATAACATTTTCTCATGTGGTGATTTACTTTGTACTCACACTTTTTTCTCTTAAAAGTATTAATGGATAACATAATAAAAGTAATAAACGATGACTGCCCCTCTAATTGAAGGTTCCGTCTGCATCCATACCAAGAAAGTTTAATATCCAATGTTCTCTCCAATTCTTTCTTTCATGCTTTGAAAATTATTGTTGTTGCAAAAGTCCCAGACAACACTGAAGAGTTTATTTGAAACTTGTCAGTATGGATCAGGTCCATGTGGCTGGTGAGGAGCCAGCCCTGTCTGAAAAAATCAGTCAATAGTTAAATATCATGAGAATATTATTTTCAATGCAGGAAGGAGATTTTTATTTTGTATTTTGTTTTTATTTTCAAATAATTTTGTCAGTTTCATGTGTTTGCGAGTTATGAGTCCATGTGATAGAAAATTTAACATTATGGGTAACTGTTTTGTATTTATACGTAACTATTGACCGGTGCAGAGTCCCAATGACACCCACAAATAGACACCTAAACCAACATCTATCATCTTATATTATGAGGAGATTAAAAGGATAACTAAATCATAATTATACTTTGCTTTCGAGTCTGATGTTGTAATTCTAGAAACAATAAAATGATATGCTCCCCTTTTCTTTAATTTTTTTTATCACTTTTTTAATACCTCCTTATACATGTATAGATTTATATCTCCATAAATGTATGTCACCTGTATACTCATACTGTGATACTAGAAAATCTATGTAATTATTGTATGTCCTGAGAGCATGCCATTTTTTATTTCCCTTTGTTGAATTAATAAAGTTATCTTATCTTATCTTAATTTCTTATATCATGTTTTAACTTCAATAACAAATATTTATGGGTACCTACCACTCCCTTTGTGGGAGTTTAAAAATATATATGCTAAATGTAGTGGTATTTAAACTGGTATACATAAAGTGAAATTCTTGAAGTTTTTGAAACTCACAACAATTAATGCTGTACACTTCAGTGTGCCTGACATATTTGATGTAACTTTTAATTCAAAACGGAAGCTTTTGCTATGGTCTGTAAGGTCTTCTTTTTTTTTCCTTTGGAAGTGGGAGAGTTGATTCTATCATTCTTAATGTTGCATGAAAATGATTATTACTTTGCAAGATAGTCATTTGTTTCCTCTTCAGGAAAGTTATTAAATTGAAACTTGATTGTAATGCCTGTCATAAAAGAAATATTGTCTAAATACTGAGAATATTTTTACCTTCACAACTGACCACCCTCTTTTTTTTTTCTTTTTAAAATTTGGAAAGCAAGCAGATTATTCCTAGTTATGTACAGAAAGATCATGCGTTTTTTGGTTTAGCTTAAGAATCAAATATGATTATGTAGAGAGATAAAAGTTTAAAACAAAAAAAGAAAATCAAAAAACTTAAATGAATACCCTTCTTTTGGGCTGGGTTAAGCACAGTTTAAAAAAAAAGTAGTGCCAAAAAAGCGTTATTAACATATTGAAAAAAAATAATGGGCCAATGTCATTTTCTTTACATCTTCTATCAGGGTATGATTTTTTGTGGGTTATGAAAAAAAAAGA
This sequence comes from Elysia crispata, assembly GCA_033675545.1. Classification (NCBI taxonomy): domain Eukaryota; kingdom Metazoa; phylum Mollusca; class Gastropoda; family Plakobranchidae; genus Elysia; species Elysia crispata. The sequence goes on along the minus strand of JAWDGP010007808.1, from coordinate 130,782 downwards.
GATTGAAATATGCAAAAATGTTAAAACTGGTTGAAAAAATAAAATAAAAAAATTCGGCAGCAGTATCTTTAAATTATAATTATTTAACATCTCCTATTCGTACTATTGAGAGAAGAGTGGGACACTTTTCATGAATAATTTCTAGAGCTAGCTGCTCTACTTTTTTTTAGTTTATTCAATATTATGAAGAAACAAAATAAAAAATCAGTCTCATCATTTATATCTATATCTTAAACTGTAAGTATGTTATCTGCTCTGCAGATTTGCCCACGTCAGGCCATATAAATTTCTTACTCTTTACAGTTTACTCGCTATGAACTTGAAGTTCAGACCTGACATAAGTTTCATTCGAAAAATATAAAGCGTAAAAATAAGGCATTTTGAACATTTGAAGTAAATTATTATACAAGATGAAGTTTTTTTTGTTTTTTTTTTTACAAAAATACAGGTCCAAATTATTTTTTTCATTGAAAAAAAAACAACAAAAACCATCAGCATAAATTGAATGTCAAAGTATGACTGAGTATCAATCACGCATTATTTGAAAATTGTTGAGAGACTAGTCAACATCCCATCCTTTGCAGAGTTTTAGATTATCTAAATTGAGAGTAACTGTTCGACAGCTTGGAGTAAATCATTTCCCGTAGTTTCTCAAAAATGCATTTATAAATGATAAAGAAATGGAACAAAGAATTTTAAGGCTATTCTAAGGACAAAAAAAATTTCAGGCCTGAAATTTGTTTACAATCAATTTCTGCTTCTTTTTCAGTTATTGTTATGTTTTTTAGTCAAACAAAGGCAAAAGGTGTGTATCTAGAGGGCTGAATTTCGAGATCTAGTCTGCAAAACTCTATTAGTCTAGTTCATAGCCAGAATCCAAACTCACCATTAATCTCACATTGTTTAGCATGATTATTGTTCTCCTTCATTTTTGATCAAGAAGAATAGAGCGCAGGTGCTGGATCCAGCTAAGTTTTTCTAGTCTTAATCTTATAAAGATCTCTTTCTAGGTCTGATGAATTATACTCTACTCAAATTTTTATTTAAGATCATTGTAAATTTTTATAATTTTACATAGATCTTGTTCTAGATCTAGTATCAAGCTCTGTTGAGTCATAATGTGCATCTTACGGGTAAAATAGATTGAATTTATTTAACGGCTTTCTTTAATGTTATGTAGAACTAGATTTAGATCTCCATCGACCAAATATTTAAACCATTGACCAAGAATAGATCTACAAGTCTACATCTATGTAGAACTGTATCAATCCATATCTCGGGGACAGGAATTGAGATCTATATCTGTGCATGGATTGATTGGATAATAAAAATCTCCTTTGTTTGCTGATTCCATGTGGACTTAACTATATATAAGGGTGGATAAATAGAATATAAAGACATAAGAACGGCCTGTTCTCTTTGCTATTAAAGCAAGGATTGAAATCGTCTGCTGATTGATGAGTTGTTTACATTCGCCGCTCTTGCACCGGAAGCAACGCATGGTCGAAAAAAAATAACGCTAAGAGGAGGTGACGTAGTTGCTATAAATAAAAATGTTTCAGGTGCCATTTAGCCACTCCCCAATTAAACACATTTGATTATTCACATCAGATTTTTTCCTAACGTTCATTAATTAGGCTTTTGCTCCAGTACACATATTTTTTCTTGTGCTCTTTAAATGCGGTATGAAGAGAAATAGAAACGGGATGCTAAGAAAACTTGAGGATTCAAACAAGGTCCCACGTTTTACTTCTGAAAAGGAATCACAAAAAATAAAGATTAATATGGGGGTGAAATCTGAGCCTAATAAAAACTAGGTATTTGTTAAATTTTAGATATATTGCATTTAAAATAAATCAGATATAATTCAAAGACAGTTTATGATAAGAATTACACAAAATTATTTGATTCAAGAGCAAATTTAATCACATCAAGAACTGACATAGATTTTCGTATATATCTAAATAGAACATACTTTACGGATTTAGATAAAAGTAAAGCTGGACATTGTAGTGATGCTTTGTGGTTAAGACTTATTCTTATTTACGTAAACAACCACAAAGTCACGAACACATATAATTCAAGGTAGAGCACGCTGGATTTGTTTGTTACATCGGGATCGCCATCTTTATTATCTAACTTAGGAACTGCCAGATTTTCTAGCCATGCCAGGATTAAATGCTAATTAAGGTAAACATTACATGCCAGAGAGGCCATACCGTTACAGGCATTTTTAGAAAATCTATCTAAAAATACAATAAATATAACTGAACAAACTTTTTTTTGGTTGTTGGTTGTTTTAAACCTACGGTTAAACCTCTTATTAATTAGGGATAATGGAGGAATCCTCTCTCCCGTTCAAGATTATCAATCATTTTTAAGGAGAAATTTTTGCATAAAGGAACAATATTTTTTTTCACTCATCCACAGACACATTCTAGTATGTGTTTTGTCGTATTACGACTCATCAGTGTTCCTGGACCATGTAGTTCTTGAATGACTCAATTTTTCAGTCCTCCAGGTCTTTTCTTTCTCTTATCTTGTCTCCTGAACATGGAGATCCTTAGCTTTACAGGCCTTGGCTCTCTTCCAGCTATTCTTCCTGGACCTAAACTTTTGAACTGGTCTTTGCGGCCTCTGCCTCTGTGATCTCGAAATATAATATCATGACAGGACTTATTACAACATGTTTTTTACACCCCTCTCCTTTTTTTAATTTTCAGTTGCTGATCCATGTAGTTCTTGTGCACATCAATGCTTTAGTGTTCCAGGTCTTTTCCTTACCTGTCCATGACTATCTCTAGCTTAAGGCTCGGAAGTATCTCTTCCTGTTTCTCTTCGTGGTCTTTAAGTTCAGGCCTTTGCATTTCCTTTTTTTTGTGATCTCTAATCATGATATCATGATCAGAATTATTATAAAAATGGAGAAAACAAATTGAAAAAGAAAATACAAAAAACATCTTCTTCAAATTGTGTGTATTATGGAGTATTGAAAAGAAATGGGATTATTTGTCAGAAAAAAAAAAGATTTTTATGCTGGAAAACAAAGCGTCTAGGCTAAAAGCAGGAAAAAAGTATCTTAACTTAATCAGTTTATAGAAGCCCTGGCTGGGAAGGAAGAATTCAGCAAGTTTTCATTAGTACTACATCAAAGTAAAAATGACAGGAGAAAAAAAATACCGTCTTTTTAAGTGATTGTAGATGGGAAGAAGTTGAAGGGTCCAAGATTCTTCTCAGAGGTGTAGCTGCCCTATCTGTAGTTGTTGTGGACTGTAGCTGACCTGGTCTTTTTTATTTTTTTTTTATGTTGACAGCATTAAAGTCTTTTTCCTGCAGATCCTGATCCAAGTAGTCCAGTACGCCTGATAGTTTCTGTCAAGCGATCTTTTTCTTATTGACATGTTGTCCTCTGGTCATGGGGATCTCTAGTGTAAGGGTCCGAAACTTTTAGTCTTTGCTACATACATATACATTTTTTACAGTTTGTATTTCTAATTTATATATGTGAATATCCTTGGGTGGTTTCTTGTTCTTGTTTTTGTGTTAGACGAAGGCGTAAAACAGAAAGCTCACGTGTTTTGTTTTGTTTTGTAAATTTGGGAGCTGCACTCTCCCTTTTTTTTTTTTTTACTGTGCTTCACAGCTATTCCCAAATCTGCACAGCGACATTCAATTTTAATTGACCTCACTACCACTACTACTAGTACTACTACTACTACCACTACTACTACTACTACTACTACTACTACTACTACTACTACTACTACTACTACTACTACTACTACTACTACTACTACTGCTGCTGCTGCTGCTGCTGCTGTTACTGCAACAAATACTAGTAATATAAGTACTTCTACTGCTACTTCTAACATCAATGCTGCTGGTTCTACTACTACTACTACTACTACTACTACTACTACTACTACTACTACTGCTCCTATTGCTACTACTACTAATACTACTACTACTACTACTACTACTACTACTACTACTACTACTACTACTACTACTACTACTACTACTACTACTGCTACTACTACTACTGCTGCTGCTACTGCAACAAATACTGCTAATAAAACTACTTCTACTGCTACTTCTAACATTAATGCTGCTTCTACTACTACTACTACTACTACTACTACTACTACTACTACTACTACTACTACTACTACTACTACTACTACTGCTGCTGCTGCTGCTGCTGCTGTTACTGCAACAAATACTACTAATATAAGTACTTCTACTGCTACTTTTAACATCAATGCTGCTACTACTACTACTACTACTACTACTACTACTACTACTACTACTACTACTACTACTACTACTACTACTACTACTACTACTACTCCTACTACTCCTACTACTACTACACCACTACTACTACTACTACTACTACTACTACTACTACTACTACTACTACTACTACTACTACTACTGCTGCTGCTGCTGCTGCTGCTGTTACTGCAACAAATACTACTAATATAAGTACTTCTACTGCTACTTTTAACATCAATGCTGCTATTACTACTACTACTACTACTACTACTACTACTACTACTACTACTACTACTACTACTACTACTACTACTACTACTACTACTACTACTACTACTACTACTACTCCTACTACTCCTACTACTACTACACCACTACTACTACTACTACTACTACTACTACTACTACTACTACTACTACTACTACTACTACTACTACTACTACTACTACTACTACTACTGTTGCTGTTGCTGCTGCTGCTGCTGCTGTTTCTAATTTAAACAATTTAAAACTCAAAACTAAGTAAACATATTTGTTCTGGTCGCCCCAGTCTTTAAAGTTATTTCATGTCTTCCTAAGTGTAAACTTTGAGCTTGACATGGAAACTATTGCAATACCGATATGTGGAATTGCAATATTAGTTTGTGGTTTTTAAACATATGTATGTGTGTATATATATATATATATATATATATATATATATATATATTACAAGCAAACTATTTATATATATATATGTATATATATATATATATATATATATACCTGCATATATACATATTCCATTATTGTTACCTCATTATACAATAAGTTGTTAGACTTCTTAGATTATATTGGTTTACTACAGGTCTTCAGAACTGATTAGGCTCGATACCTCCATAGATGCTAGCCAACATAACGACGTAAAAACCTGGGGCAGAGAGTTTTCTGTCATCAGCATGACCTTTATGGCATTTTTTTTCCTATCCCCTTTTTAAGTTCTATTTATAAATAGACATTTCTTTCTCAATCTAAAACTGCACTTTTACAAAATTTGTTGAAAAAGTATAAACAGAGTTGGAGCAGGGAGCGGGAAATGTGCGAGGTAAGGTGGAGTGTTGGGAGAGGTAGGTGGGATGCGTTATGTGCCCTACAAGATCTTCTCCTGTGATGCGCCAATGTGAGCTACGGTGTTCACCTCAAAGACTGAGATAGATTCAATATGGGCGCATCTGAAACTGAATTGAACTGCCAATAAACTGAAAAAATAATGGTAATAATAAATCAGGAGAAATGACAAAAAAAAAAACATCACCCGTGTTAAAATTCCACAAAGTACCTTCGAAATTGTATTTAATTGTATTTTAGATTATCAAATGTTTTAACATAGTGTTGCTTTTAAAGATTCTTTTATATTTTGTAACTTTTTTCAGGTGCTTGAAGAAAACTATTTGACTATCAAAGGAGCTGAATATGAACAGTAAATATTTTACCCTGCTGTGGTCAGGTCAAAGATGGTGTTAAGTAAGGACAAAATTTAATGGAAATTGACTTCCAGCTATTGGAACTCTCTAGTAAAAGAGAAAATTTTCTGAAACCGGATATTAACATATAACATCGCAATATGTTTCTTACTAAAATATGAAACTGTTTCTAGGCATGAAATGTTGTGATATCTATGATAAACATAATTCATAACATGGTTACAAGTTTTGGCCCAGTGATTCAGCAAGCAGTAATAGTTATATTTGTTCTAAAACTTTATAAAAATGTTTTCAATGGGCAGAAAATATAAATTACTTGACTTAATAAACTATTCATGAGCTATGATTATTTAGCCAATTTGAATGTCTTGATTTTTAGCCAAATGTTTATTCAGGCGAAAACCAGATCGAATAGGTCATAATTATATTGGCTGGGATGAATGGATACCTTCTTCTTAAGATGCCCAAGGAGCAATGAAAACAAAACGAGGGGCAGAACACCTATAACACTCCCAGTAACTCTAAATATCGATCTGAAAACGGTTCAAAATGAACATACAGTGTATTAGGTTTAATACAACAACAAGTCTGGTCAAGCTATATAACACCTCACATACAGTGTATTAGGCTTAATACAACAGCAACAAGTCTGGTCAAGCTATATAACACCTCACAGAACCGACAAAAGTAGACACCTTTCACCGCGGAGAAAAGGAGAACAGCTAAAATGAATAAAATAACACTACATCTGGGAGACTGTACTTGCAGTAGATACAGAGCTTAAAACTCACAACTAGTAGTACAGACAATTGGTGCAAATTTTCATAAGAATTGGGCTATTTTTGTAAAAGCTTGAAACTTGTTAGTATACTGTGTCCTTAAACCAAAGAATTATTGTTACAGAGTTGTTAAACCATAGGGTGTTATTACAGAGTCCTTAAGTCTAAGAATGTTGTGACAGATTCCTTTAACCATATGATGTTGTTAAAGAGTCCTTAAACCATATGATGTTGTTAAAGAGTCCTTAAACCATATAATGTTGTTAAAGAGTCCTTAAACCATATGATGTTGTTACAGAGTCTTTAAACCATATGATGTTGTTAAAGAGTCCAAAAACCATATGATGTTGTTAAAGAGTCTTTAAACCATATGATGTTGTTAAAGAGTCCTTAAAGCATATGATGTTGTTAAAGAGTCCTAAAACCATATAATGTTGTTACAGAGTCTTTAAACCATAGGATACTGTTACAGAGTCTTTAAACCATAGGATACGCTTACAGAGTCTTTAAACCATAGGATACTGTTACAGAGTCCTTAAACCATAGGATATTGTTACAGAGTCCTTAAATCATATGATGTTGTTACAGAGTCTTTAAACCATATGATGTTGTTACAGAATCTTTAAACCACAAAATGTTGTCCCCCTACATCCACCAGAAAAGCTTATTGTCCATAACAATAATATAAAGTTTCCTCAATAATGATCTTTTTTGTTACAAAATATGTATAAATGGAACATTTTATTGCAATGACATACTTGGGAAAAATTAAGCTATATGATTTTCTACCAATCATACCTGCATATTTTAAATTAATCAAAGTTGATATTAGTTGCCAAGCGTCACATATGAATTTAAAAACTTTGAAGTCGTTCGTTAAACTTAAATAACACATTACCCTAAAAATTATTCAGTTAAGGTTCTATTTGAGGTAAAATGCTATAAACGAGGTGCAACATTGAATGCTTCATCACTTCAAGCTTGTTGTATTAAATTTAAACATTGGAACAAAGTTGTCTCGAAATGGTCACGTATGAATCTCACGACAATAAAAGCCTAGCAATATAACTTTGCCTTTCTTTCTGATTAAATCTAAATTCATTATAAAATTATAATTTTTTTCTAGCTTCAAAGAACACTAGTAGTGTAATAATATACCTTAAAGAAAAAAAAATAGTTTTAATTCCTCCAATTTATACACTGAATGTTTGAAGCAATTATGTTCTATGTGGTTCTTTTCATGTAAATACTACTTATTGTTGATTTCGTAGAACATTTCTGTTTTTTGTATTTATTAAGGTTGACTTTCACTCTTGAAAACTCATTCTATACCTCTATGGCATTTCATACTTCAGATACTGCTCATTATCAAATGGAAGACATTATGTTAACATGTGGAGTCTTTTGATATAAGCAGAATTATATTATCTAAGGTTATCATTAAAAAAAAAACTTCAGGAGAGATGAAAGACTTTATGGAAAAAAAAATAATGCTTTATTACTATGAAAGAAACCAAACTTATAGACATTCTAAAATTAAAACTAAGTTTGGTATGGTCTTAAAACTTTGTAAAGGGATGCCTACCATTACGAAAAATTATCTGAATGATTTAAGAAGCGATAATAATGTGGTGTTTATTAATCCAAATTTTAATTCGAACTCTTGGGCAAAACCTTGTTTAAAATCATGATATTGTGTTTTTCTTGCTACACCACTCTCAAAAGATTTAATCTATACTAGAATACAAGATTTCTCAATAACATTGAAGAATTTTTGATATTCTGCAAATTTTTGTTTGTGTCTTTCTCACTGGCAAATTGAATTCTTCGCATTTCGTTTATTCTAATTGAAGCAATAAATATATCTTAGTCAATATATATATTAATACAAGTTTGAGAATCTAGTTTATATGAGCAAAATTAACATAGAAATTACGAGAGCAAACAAAAATCCTGATTTAATGAGCAGCATGAGGACTATAAAAGCGCTCAATAAAATAAATAAGGACATTCAAATTCTCAGGCAAAACTCGCGAGAGCAGAAAAAATGAAAGTTTTAGCGCTCATTGTGTTGGTCTTGGGTCCGCTGATTGTCACGGCACAATTCCCAGGTGAGCACATTTTAAATCTTCATCGTACGGCTACAGAACTCGGATTCTTCTAATTCTTATTTCTTTCTTTTTCCACATTTCTTTCCTAAACTTCCTTGGACACCACTTTAAACCACCTTCCCTCGCTCTCACTAATTATTATTTTCCCCCATATCTGAAACATACAATTTTCTAATTCCAATTCTGTCCGTATCTTCATGTTGATGTTTTTGCTCTTTTTATATTTTTTTCAACTTGTTCTTGTTCTTGTTTTTCATGTTGGTCTTCTTTTTCTTCTTCAGCTTTAGTTGTTGTTGATGTTGTTATTGTTGTTGTTGTTGTTGTTGTTGTTGTTATTGTTGTTGTTGTTGTTGTTGATGATGATGATGTTCTCCTTCTTCTTCTTCTTCTTCTTCTTCTTCTTCTTCTTCTTCTTTTTCTTCTTCTTCTTCTTCTTCTTCTTCTTCTTCTTCTTCTTCTTCTTCTTCTTTTTCTTCACCATTTTCTTTTTCCATTTCTCCTACTTTTTCTTCAAGAGAATTTTTTTTTCTCTTTATAGGAACTTTTCCTATCAAGGCAAAATTAGTTTTCTGAAACTAAAAACACCTCCCTATCGCTGTTAAATGCTTTCTCTTTTTTTTTAGAGCGATACTCCCTACATTTATACGCCAGAGCATAAGTTTTCTTAACTCTTTACCTACTTTACTATTTTATCGATTTGATATGAAATGATTTTCTTAATTGTAAAGAGCAATAAAATATATAGCCAGTATGAGTACGCCGATATAATCATTAAAAAGTCCATTTATATAGTTTTTTTTAGCCGATTTATCGGCTAAAAGGAGGTAATGAGTTAATAATGTAAGCCATCCAGTTCTCCCTCACGGGTTTTGCAGCCTGCATTCTACACGGAGTTAACGGAAAAAACTGCCAAGGAAAGAATCAATTCAAAGTCAGGCAAGGATTTTTCAAGAAGACTTACTGCTGTGAACGATCTGATCTCCTTCCTCTGGTTAGATACCTTGGATTCGGGGAAAGAAAACTGACCGTGTGCCAGTGTCGGAGCAGATGGACGGTAAGTGCTTTGCAGAATGTTACCATTTGCGTGGCATATTGATCACAATAGAAAAAAAAATTCATACTTATATACATCAATGAACGTTCAGTGAGAATACTTGCCTTGATGTTTGGAGGGATGTTTTTCGAGGACTCAAGGCACAACCTACCGATGGTTTAATTTAGAATGGTTTTTTTTCCTTCATCTCTGCCTCTGACCAGTGGAGATTTGCTAGATATGCAGAAAACTCTTGAGATGGCCTCTTTGCGGACGCGCCACTTCAAACAATAAATAAAAAAAAAAAATAAATCGCAGAGAGACACATTAATGAAATATTTCATGAAGATAAAATGACTGCACTATTTAAGTACACTTTCCTTGTCTTTGTTATAATAAACAGTGATAGCATTGGCCAGAAAGTGATTATTTGTGTCTATTTTACTGAAACATCATGACAAGACACACTGTCTTTGATAGTGTTATCAGCTACAACTTACTTTAAAAGTGTTTCTATTAATGATTTTACTCAACTTGTTGGTTTTGGAGATTAAAAGTAATCATCCTCCTTCTATCATAATGAAAAGAGCTATTCCTCTCTCTATCTCTCTCTCTCTCTCTCTCTCTCTCTCTCTCTCTCTCTCTCTCTCTATCTATCTATCTATCTATCTCTATCTTTGTCCCTCTCTCTCTCTTTCTTTCTCCATCCCTCTCTCTCTGTATAAATATATATCTATATATCTATATCTATATATATATATATATATATACATATAAAGATATATATATATATATATATATATCATCATCATCATCCTCGCAACCCAACCTCTTTTATTTATATTAATTTAATCATATATCATATGGCTGAAACACTGAGTTCTTGTGTTTGTTTGATTACAGGTCTGTAGACTGGAGCCTGACCGATGCAGACATTTCTAGACAGTTGAAGCACAAAAGCCTCTGGAAAATAGAATAATGGTATTGAATTTTTCAATCAATGTGTTTATAACAGCTTGATATAAAACGAATTTCTAATCATTAAAAACTGAGGCTTAGGTTAAAGATTCTTAGACCAAAAATTTCAATTCTATTCAAACGTGTAATGGGGGGAAGGGGTTAGAGGGAAAGGTGCTAAACGGGGTAGAGACAAAGCCGAAAGGATCCTTTTTATTTTCATCTAGTTATGTGAAATTGTGTTTTTGAGCGAACCTTGTTAAGTTAATGTGAAAAAGGAAATATGGACAAATCTTAAATTTTCAGAGATTCACTTCCAACGATTGAAATTCTCTATGAAGAGAATTGCACACCTCAAAAATATAAATTCTGAACAAAAAATGCTTTGGAGTTGGATATTAGCATGCCAAATTTTATTTTTATGATGACATTTGAGAGATTATAATGATTTTTCAATTGTTTTGAGAGATTGTGTACTTCATATCTTGATGAACTTCTTTTTTCAGATCCGTGACTGGAAAAGAAAAGAACAATAAACTGATGTTTTAGAAACCAAACTTCACATTGGCGTTCAGAAACTGACTTTTGTTTTCTTGTTTTCCTTGTATTTGTATAGTTTTTCCCCTTCAAATGTGAAAGTTGCATGTTCAAATGTGACAAAGAAAGCGCAATTGTAACATTGCAACTTCAAATGTGAAATGCAACATCAAATATGAACATAGCAAGTTCAAATGTGAACATTGTTGTTTCAAATATGAATAAAGCATATTCAAATGTGAGTAAATGCAAAACCAAATGTAACATTGGACCTTCAAATGTGACAATCGTGTTAATAGTTTAAATTGAAAACAATGACCCCAAAGGAAGACAAAACTTCAAACGTTTGGTCAATACAAAACTTCTTGAACCTTATGCACGAAATAAAAAATAGATTACAGTTACTCTATGAATTTATTCAAACATTTTACATGAAAATGTCTTCTCTGCCAAAGCATGCAGGGAGGTATCTTTGCATCCCCCTAAACGCTGCCTGCATTTTCTGCGCTGTAACAACATTGATGCCCTGCTCGGCCAGCTGCGCCAAAGTAGCCATGCGTTGTTGATGGGGCTGTGTGAGAACCTCTGCGAGTGTCGTTTTAATTTCAGTCTTCCATATAGCAAATGCATTCTCGCAAATATTCAGAAATGGAGAATATGGAGGCAGAAAACAGAGACCATAGTCGTCGGGAAGCTGAACGTTTGCCGCCGGTCTGTGGGCGGCGGCATTGTCCACAATGAAGACAGCGGCATTGGCACGGTGATTGGTGTACACAGTTTGCAAGAAATGAACAAACCGCTCACCTGACATGCCTCCCTCGCTCAATTCATGGTGCACTAGTCCTGAAATGTTACTAACGGCAAATGTCATTGTAAAATTTGTCCCACGCCTTCCTTGAACTACACGAACCGCTCTTGTACCCCTCACTGCTCGACCCCTGGTGCGTTTCATCCAAAGATTTATCCCAGCTTCGTCAATATAGATAAACTCTGTACCATGAACATGGTGCATTAGCCAAGTTGCAAACTGGTGGCGTTGTTTTTTCGTACGTTCAGAGTTACGCTCAGCAGGTGCATCTTCAAGTTTCTTAGTGGTAATCAACAAGCCATCGAGGATATTACTCAAGGCTGTCCTGCTCACTTCTGGTGCACGTGGAAGACGTACTCTCAGCTCAGCATTGATCCTCTGAATCGTGAAATCAGGATGAAGTTCAACGATGTCGAGAACTTATCTTCTCATTTCATCAGAGACTTTGTTTCTTCTCCTACCTCCACGGGGTTTAGCGACCTGCCCATCGATCTCGTTAGCTCTTTTATGCCCAAAAGAAGGGCTGTTTGGAGATAGTCATCTCCTCGAAGATATGAATCATAGATTCTCCTGTTATCAGCATCACTTATTTTAGAGTAGACAGCCGACATTTTTTATTTCTAGATCTATATGTATACGTCTACAAAGTTCAATAAAAATAATTGTATGCGTTGATAGATCTATAGTTTATGATTAGATCTAACGTAGCGGTAGAATGTAGATCTATTTCTTCTTAGTCACATTTGAGGTTGCTACGTCACACTTGAAAATGCATTGTGTTCTATTTGGTGCGGCATTTGATCACATTTGAAGTTTCATGACGCTTTTTTGAATGGAAAAAATAGTGTGCACATTTGAACTAGCAATGTCACATTTTTCTTGCTATGTTAGATTTGATCATACTATGTTACACTTAAACTTGCTATGTTCACATTTGAAGGGCAAAATTATAAGGCAAAATTAGAATAATGTAAATCATCGAGGTCACAGTCTAGCACGCAACTATCTCTATACATCTTTAGACGCTTGACACTATATCGAGGAGACTTTGATTATTTGTATTCTTTAGCCGAATTCTCACACAGTTTTAAAACCAGATTTTGTTTTGGCAACTAACTAAATTTCACATCTACTGTAAAAAACTTGAAGAGGATGAGTCCAAATTAAAAAAAAAATAATTTCGTGCATTCAAAGCCACCTTTGAAGATTAAAATATACATCATTTTTTTTCGTTTGTCCAAAATTAATGATCTTTTTGTTTTTTTTAACAAAACCAAAAGCTCTGTTCCTTTTTACTGTTGCTTTGGACATAATTATTGTCGTGGCCATTTAATAAATGGAAAAGAGTTTTAAGATCATGTTGTGGAAATACAAATGTAGTAAATCTACCTCCTTTGTCCAGGTTCTGCCATTGTCTGCGTCAATACTTTGGTGCATCGCAAAGTACCACAATGTGGGCGACACCTAGCGACACCTAGCGACACCCAGCTGTCACGCCATAACCGAAGCTGCTGCTGGTGGTATCTTATAATCACTACCCATTTACCACAGTGAATCTCCAGGTTGCGCTGTGAATGTGATATGGTAATCAGCTAATTGTTTATACATCATTCTATACACTCATTAAAATGTTATAAACTGCAGTACACAGTGCACAGAGGTGCATTGCCGCACAGGGGTTCTTGCTACTTGTCCTAACAATATAAGAAGAATTTAAAAGAACCTAAAATGCTCTGGGATTCTACACCATTCTACAGCTATCTATCCTTATTCATGATGCGTTTAAAATATAGCTTGGCTATTAAGGGCCTCAGAATAGCGCAACTCTAGCACTATTTCTTCGGATTTTTCTTGAAGGCTTTTCACTTTAATATCATTAAATCCTTTCTTACTAAGTCAAAGAAACAGAGCACAATAAGTGACAAGTTACCATCTTTTGTTTGTTATTTGATTTTTATTTGCCTGATATACCGTGTCCAAACACGATGACTAAGGGCCAGTTCACACAAACTCCGGACATATCAGAACTGAAAAGATGAGACCCGAGGTTTATCTACCGACAGCCTGGGGCTCTTGATCGAGTAATGATCATCCTAGGAGTTATTAGGGCTACCAGATGTCTTATAGTTTATGTTAAATAATTGATCATGTACCATTTTAAGAAAAAAATACAGTATAATCAACATCACGTATTACCCCTGTGAAGATATAATCTTTAAAAGCTGTTGATATTATCATGATTATCTCGTATACCTAAACGCAAACAAGAGTCCGAAACAACAACGGTACCATCTTAACGCACTACAGTACTTGAACATCTGTGTTAGTATACAGGCAGGGGCACGCTACTCCTATAGCAGTACCTCACTAACTCAGTTTAGGAACTAGTACTAAGTCGAAAGTAAGGAACGCGTAAACCTTCAAGGGATTTAACTGAAAATTTTCCTTCTTGTGTTACCGGATTGGGTTCAGGGTTGCCATGAATTAGAGAGAAAGAGAGAGAGAGAGAGAGAGAGAGAGAGAGAGAGAGAGAGAGAGAGAGAGAGAGAGAGAGAGAGAGACAGAGAGAGAGACAGAGAGACAGAGAGAGAGAAATCGGGACCCGTCAGTACAAAAGCTATCCTCAGGCCATGACTTATCTTGTGATACCCACTCAATCCATCATCACTACCTGTAAAACGTTCATCCATATCGCGCGGGGTTGGATTCGATAATAACTCTGATCAATATATCGATCCTGCTGACAACAATCAAAACCGTCCAGGTACAGCATAGACTGTTGAGATCCATCCATCGTCATCGATGCCGACAGCTTGGCAGTAAACCTGAAGTCTGGAGTATCTGCTAGGTCTCGCTGTACGAAGCTTAATGTTTCCATTCACCTCCCAAACAAAGCAAAGCTTGATCTTAACTAACAGATTGCATGAAAAGAGTCGTTACTGAAACAAAAGATCCGGACACTGATTGGGCCCCGAGAGGGAAAATATGCCAAGTTGGTGACCCCTGACCTTTCACCGATAGCCAACTTGCACTGACCAACAGTTTTTTTGGTTTAGAGAGTGTTGAACAAGCGTTGTTAAAAGGGATTACTTAGAAATCAGATTGGTATGTGGTGGCTCCGGTACAGAGAGGATGTTTGGTGCGTTATATATACCGTGACAGATGGCTGTAGGAACAGTAACTCTGGTTGAGGTTCTTCGTGGTAAACGCTTGCTTTGGATTTAACTTGAATTATTGAGGCTGGCTTGATGGTGGCTTAACTTAAAAACAAGTTTCATTGTCTTGAAAACAGAGCAATTTGATTATTAATTATTATAATTTATGTATTTATAGTTATAGATAGATAGGAAGAAATTCTGTCTCATCGACAGACTATTAGATAAATGAGTAAATAGATAGATAGATAGATAGATAGATAGCTGTATTGAGAGGAAAAAATCGATAAACTATGTAGATAAATGGAAATTTAGGGTGATATAGAGGCAAATAATAGGAGGAAAAAAAGTTTCTAGGTAGTAAAGAGATAGAAAGATAGGGAAGACCAGAAAAGTATATAGGTTATGGAGTTAGGATAGATAGATTCTAGCTATCTTGATCGATATTAATAAAGATAAACCGTTAGACAGATGTACAACGGTTGCATATATTAACCCAAAATAGTTTGAAATACAGGCAAATTAAAAAAAAAAAGAAATAAAACCAAAATAATAAAACGCTAAGATTGAATGAAAGATGACAATTGTAACTGGCTTAATTACTCAGATTCTTGCTCGTTATTATTCAGAGACGTTGATCGACAAAAGCTGAAGTCAACACTGAGGTCAGGAGATCCTGTCTACAGTCATTAATATCTTTGCGATAATGTGACTGCTTGAAGCTTTTCCCCTCATATTAATATCTAAATAGATTTTAGAAAATTTTTTTTAATTCCGGATCACTTTACTAAAAAAGAGAGAGACACGTAATGACAAAATTCGTAACAAACATGGTGAAGCCACGTGCAGCCATGCTCCTACTGTCATTGGTTTTGATGCGCAGTGGAGCGGAGCTGGCTGACTTCCTTCTTATAGAATCTCGTCAAACCTTCCCAGAGAGTGAGCAGCTGTGTCAAGCCCAAGGTTATGATGGCCTGGCTGTGCTCAGCACACCAGAGACGTACGGTTTAGCTCTACATCTGACAGAGTATCACAGGTAAGCTTTCTTCTTCTTCTTCTTCTTCTTCTTCTTCTTCTTCTTCTTCTTCTTCTTCTTCTTCTTCTTCTTCTTCTTCTTCTTCTTCTTCTTCTTCTCCTCCTCCTCCTCCTCCTCCTCCTCCTCCTCCTCCTCCTCCTCCTCCTCCTCCTCCTCCTCCTCCTCCTCCTCCTCCTCCTTCTTCTTCTTCTTCTTCTTCTCTTAGTCAGGATCAGAACTTCCTCCACAATTTCCTCATGAAAAATTTTTCTTCTGTTATCACGGTATTGCATATTATTTAATATATATTTATCTTTAGGGAGAATAACCTGATTCCTTCATTAATTATCTCACCTTATGTAGATAAAGAGTGAAGGGTTTTACGCGAATAGTATTGGTTCTTTTATTGCTAGAAAAATCCTTCTCAATTATTTTCAGCAACAGTGTATACCTGAAGATTTTCATTAAAGAAAATCACACTCAATAATTCTAATTCTTCATTATTAATTCTTACATTTTAAACCTTTTACTCACAATTATGAACGAGGCGAATTCGAAATGGAAACCCCAAATGGCTTGCTGTAAAAGTGGCTGCATTACACTTAAAGCAAGAATTTTTGTTTTGATTTTTTATTTCGTTTCTAAAAATTGTTGACAATAATAGAAAAATCTTTTGAAAATAAGCAAAATGTGTTTTACGATTGTTTAGCTCTGCATGAGACGCAACCCTTGTGCTTTGTGTCCTCTACACGGAAGTTCTGAATGCCCTTGAAATATGTTAACAAAAGCACTAGCTTACACCATACAAAATAAACGTTCGGGTATCCTTATATGAGATACCTCACCACCAAAACACCAACACAAGAAAATTATTAAAAGTGAATATGAATTGAATCTGATTTTTTTCAATGAAATTTCTGAAAACCATGAGCTCTGCTTTTGACATGGAGATTTGTTTTTATGTATTTCCCACAAGACAAATAATTCATATTGAAACTTGACCCTACGTGATGGTTTTCAAAGCTTTACAATTTTGAGGTATTGGAGAGAAAAACGAACTTACAAGTAAACATCTTTTTTTTTCTCTTCATTTCCGGCATTAAGAACTGTGCATCGCAAATCCACGTACGTGGGCCTGCGGTATCAAATCCCGCGAGATATCGGGGTATGGGACGATGGGACTGTGCCCACGGCAGACACGCCCTACAAACATGGCCACGCTAACAAGGCATCCACCGTAGACCCGTATGGCCTGATGAACCATAACGGTGAAATCAAATGGACTTCTGGCAACAGCAACAAAATGGCTCTCTGTGGAAACCGTAAGTTGTGTTGATTATCGCTGTGAGTCGACTCACAGCTGTCTTAGTCCGTTTGCCTGTAGCCGGAGACTTACGTTAATAGGAATGGTCAACTCATTTTGTAAAATCCAAATCTTTTTATAGACTTTTTCATTACATTCATTATCATGTAGGTTTAAATAACTGCGTGGCTAAGAATTCCATCAAGGCAGTGCACATTAATGCACTTAATGCAAAATTTCACAGTTTTCTAATAAGCGTTTATAAGGAATCAAAACGGATTGGGAAAGCCCAGAATTGGTCGATTTTCTTTATTACAGAATGAGAAGATGGAGAAACACTGGAGCTGAGACAAGCAGCTGCTTGCACCTTGTTAATCAGTTTCAACAGGAGGCTTGGATTAAAAATAATAAAATATTCCTCCTTCCGCCAAGACATTATTAAAACAATTATAATACCAAGTACTTGCAAGGCAAGAGCCATTTCTTGTTTTTGTTTTTTTGTATTTTTTATTTGTTTTCTATGTAAGTTTTTGAGAACCCTTAAAGTGTCTCTTGATACTTAGTACAGATTATTCCTGAGAAATCTTGATATCTGGTCTTTTATTTTTTTTTAGGGTGGGGGGGGGAGGGGAAATTAATTAGAGAAATATCTCAAGCATTTCAAGAAACACTCTACACTTCATTGACCTGTATCCTACTGGCAGGAAGATCCGAGCCAAGGGTGCAGAAGAGAGAGAGAGAGAGAGAGAGAGAGAGAGAGAGAGAGAGAGAGAGAGAGAGAGAGAGAGAGAGAGTGAGGGAGAGAGAGAGTACATTGCTTTGAAATGTACAAGCTATTGTTGTGCTTGATTGTTTAAAATCACTTAAAGCAGTCAGTCTGTTTTAAGAGATCAACTCATTTATCAGTAAAGGACTAGATATAAACTTAAGACCCTCTTTTAGCTCAATCTAAATAATATGAAAATCTTTTACCGGATGTGCCATCAGGAGGAGAATGGCACATGAATTATCACATTGCAACGACCACTAGTTATTTTCTGGAAAGTGATGTCGTAACCAGAATTGGCGTGTAGTGGGTCCCGTCTTTCTGGTCTTACTTCTTCAAGAAAACCGTGGAGCTGACTGGACTACACCAAAGCTTTTGTCCCCGTCAGACTGAACGAAACGAAATTGGAGAAATACACACACTCGCGAACAAATACCATTGACCATGATACATGACCGGGTCGTCTATATCGCACGGTTCGCGACCGATACCATCTGTGGACGAGTTGGGGGTCTCACCTTGCCTGCTTCGTCCTGCGAGTCAACAACTTGTTTGCTATGCAGATATAAAGTCTTGGTTAGATGAGATATCCTTGAACCTAATCTCACAATCAAATCTCGCCACTATCGCTCAGTAGGTCAGAATTATAGATTAAACCTACATAATTTATTGGCTGCGAATATGAGATTAAGCGAGATCAGTAAAGTACAATAAAGAGCGTATTGGCTGTGATATCAAAGGAGATCAGTAAAGTACATTAAGGATCGTATAGACTGTGAGATTAAGGGAGATAAATAAAGTACATTAAGGAGCACATTAGTTGTGAGATTAAGTGAGATCAACAAAGTACATTAAGGAGCGTATAGACTATGAGATTAAGGGAACTAAATAAAGTACATTAGCTGTGAGATTAAGTTAGATCAATAAAGTACATTAAGGGGCGCATTAATGATACACACCCCTTCTCTTTAGTTACAAGTTTTTTTTTAACCACTTTTTAATACCTACTTGTATAAATTTGCCACCTGTATACTGCGATACTAGATAATTTCCGTAATTTTTGTATTTACGTCCTGAGAGCCTGTCATCTTTAATTTCCCTGTGTGGGATTATTAAAGTTATCTTATCTTATCTTAATTCTAATTGACCGAAGAGGAGAAAAAAAAGAGATGTGTGAATTTCCTCAACCGACGAAATAAATCTGACCGTCACTTTTTAATATTCTATTCAAGAAGTTTCTTGCAAATAGACCTTTATTCTATTTTTAATACTTTTTTATAATACTGTTCCGACAATGCTTCGTGGAATGACTTGTTTTGAGCTCTTTGTCTTTAAATGAAAACCTTGAGATTTATCGTTGATTCCAATATAAGCTAGTTCTTTAGGCTCTATGGATGACTGGGATAAAATTATTGAAGGCATTAGCTAAATTTTCTTGAAGAAGTAACGAGCTCACTTTAAGATAAGTAGTGGCTGATGCGGAGAAAGTTTAAATCTGGAACGACTGTATGTGCTGGGCTGTGAGAATACAAATCACCACAATACACAACTGTTAAAATGGTTCAATTTTTGTCCAATGTGCTGTTCCACTTCCCCTGTGGTCGTGTGGTAGAGGACACATCATTTAATTTGATATTACATGGAGATTTCGATTCCTAATGCTATTTAAACTATCTCATTCCTAACATTTATGTATGATCCATAAGAAACAGTAAAAGCCATATCTTTTACTCTCCTGAGCTGCATACTGACACAATTGTCAGTTGTTAATATATCCCACACATAAAATGATATTAGAAAACAATGGACCTTTTTGATGTCCTGATATTGTTTTAGACTTAATGGAAATAGCTTCTAGATTAATAATATACATATGTAGATAGCGCTGTTCCGTCTTTAGATTTAATGCAGTTTGTACTGGTGCAGCTCTGCTTTCCACTTACTTCCTTTATCTTTGAATGCATATATTTACTGTCTAAATGTTGATTTTGCTCTATTTCTTGACATTGTTAATTCATCCATTTTTCTTTTGCCTCATTGCATTTCTTTTTCACCTCCTTGTTCAGCATTTTGTATTTTACCTGATCTGATTTAGATTTCCTTCTTTCTTCCATTAGTTCAAGAATTTCTTTGTTCATCCATTTTTTGTGTTCTTTTTTAGCTTTCTTCGGTATTCTTGTTTCCATTACCTCATTGATTGAGTCTTTGATATTAGCCCAAATTGTTTCAGCTTCAGTGAAACTATCAAGAAGAGGATAAAGAAGATGTTTTGAACAGATGGTCAGATTACATAGGGGAGCTTTTCAAAGACAAAAGAGGAGAGAGGCCTGCAATAAAGAAAAACACAGATGGCCCACCAATTTTAAAAGCAGAAGTAGAGGCAGCCATAAGAAAAATGAAACGTGGGAAAGCTACAGGTCCCGATGGGATACCAATAGAAATAATTCTAGCTCTAGAAGAAATGGGTATAGGGATGACAACTAAACTTCTCAATGCAATTTATGATAGTGGAGCAATCCCAGAAGACTTGGCAAAATCTGTATTTATAGCTTTGCCAAAAATCCCAGGTGCCACTGAGTGTGAGCTACATAGAACAATTAGTCTGATGAGTCACATTACCAAAGTTCTACTGAGAGTACTGATGCGTAGAATGCGCAAGAGCTTAAGACCAGAGATAGCTAAAACACAATTTGGTTTTGTCCCTGACAAAGGAACTAGGAATGCAATATTCACATTATCAATGTTAATGGAAAGATGTATTGAAGTTCAAAAGGATCTCTACATATGCTTTATTGACTATTCTAAGGCTTTTGACAAGGTAAAGCATGAAAAGTTGTTTGAGATGCTGAATCAGCTAGATATTGACGGAAAAGACTTGAGGGTGCTTAGAAGTCTCTATTGGGATCAAACTGCTGCGGTAAGGGTAGGTGGAGAACTCAGTGAGTACACAAATATTAAAAGGGTGGTAAGACAAGGTTGTGTGATGTCACCAGACCTGTTCAACTTGTACAGTGAAGTAATTTTAAGAAATTTGGATGGAAGTGAAGGACTCAAAGCGAATGGTGAAAATCTGAACAACCTAAGATATGCAGATGATACTTCTCTATTAGCAGGATCGGAAGAGGAATTACAAAGGCTTCTAAATATTGTTGTAGAAGAGAGTGAAAAGCTGGGATTGTCTCTAAAATGTAAAAAAGACTGAATGTATGGTAGTATCTAAGAAGAAAAACAATCCAGAATGCAAGCTTTTTAGCAAGGGAGAACAAATCAGGCAAGTACAGAAATTCAAATACCTAGGATATACATTGACATCTGACGGTAAATGCAAGACTGAAATTAAGAAGAGAATAGCCATTGCAAAGGCTTCTTTCCAAAAAATGAGCACCATTCTTAAAAATAGAAATATATCATTTTCAACCAAATTGAAGGTTTTGAAATCATATGTGTAGTATATACTTTTATATGGATGCGAAACTTGGACAATAACTGCAGAAACCAAGAAAAATTTAGAGGCAGCGGAAATGTGGTTCTACAGGAGAATGTTAAGAATATCATGGAAAGAAAAGAGGACAAACGAATCGATATTAGAAGAAACGAACCAAGAGAGATCCCTCATAAAAACAATAAGGAAAAGGCAACTGAAATTTTTAGGCCACATATGTCGCCATAAGGGACTGGAATTTTTATCTCTTACAGGCAAGATAGAAGGTGCAAGAAGCAGAGATAGAAAGGATTACATTTCTTGATAACTTGAGCTCTTTTGTGACAGGAAACAACAAAGACAACATAGCCTTACTGCGGATGACGGAAGATAGGGACAGGTGGAGAATCATGATCGCCGATGTCTGTTCCAGACAGGACATTTGAGATATAGATAGAGCGATATCGAAATTATATGGTATTGTCAACACAAAGACATAATCCTTGAGATCACCGCTACTGGTGGACTGAGCCTTTAAAACTTTTCCTCCGATATCTCGACATTCTATTCCAGATCAACGGCAGACAGCAGAAGCTCGCGGCAGTAACATGTACGGGCAGCAGCCAGCAAACGTCACATGGTCGCTGTCCCTGACCACTATGTCCACCTATCTAGAGTGTGCCCTCCTGTGTGGTCAGGACCACAGGTGTCGAGTAGCCGCATTCAACTCTGACCTTCTCACCTGTCAAACTCTTTCGGCAGGCTCGTACACTAACTTTACTCAAAACTCGGCTTTTCAGACGTTTGTAAGAGCTGGATTTAGTTAAATGTATAACCTAAACCTTTGGGGTTTTTTTATTAAAAAAGTCCCTCTTCTTTAAAATGACTTTTTCTGTGAATATTCTTTTTCAAGCAAGAGTTTCTTAAACATCTCTGTGAATAATTTTTTTCTCTGTATGTAACACATTGTTAAACATTGTTGATAATTCCTTTTAATAGCTTTCTTTAAATGTTTTGATTTAATTATAGAATAAATAATAATTTCTTACTTTGTCTGATTTATATCTCATACAAAATTAGAAGTATTTACGGTCAACTCTGAAAATCAAGACTGAGTGAAGAATTTGAGAGGACATTTCATATGAATGTCACCACTCAGCTGGTATAATTTTTATTGTGATCGCTTTTACATAATTTCGCTAAAAGTAAAATAGAATGAGAATAAGAGTGAAAGGCTCAAGAAGAGCAAGAAGAGAGAGAGAGAGAGAGAGAGAGAGAGAGAGAGAGAGAGAGAGTGAGACAGAAAAGAATGATGATGCACTTTGCTTAGTTACTTACCTTCCTGCATTATGTCAAACATGAATTGCTGTGTAGCCTATGTTGTATTTTGTGCTAGGCCTATTATTCTGTTTCATGAGCTGGAGCTGAGGCTGTTATTGTTGTTGTTGTTATTATTATTATTATTATTATTATTATTATTATTATTATTATTATTATTATTATTATTATTATTATTATTATTATTATTATTATGCTTATATTTTCATCATCTTCACCTTCATCGTCATTATTACAATTACTATTCTTATTGTTGTTGTTGTCACTGTTAATCTTGTTATTATCATCATCATTATTATGAATCGAGCATGTAACAAAACCCGTTATATTGCAAGCACATGAATTATTGTAAAAAAAAGCACCACAAACATAATAAAATGTTTACTTTCCACTTTTTTTTTAAATTTAAGCATGTTACAAGTGTGTTAAAAACAATCATTTGAATCTTTAGATCCTTAGGTCTAGCCCCGACTGTCCCAGGCTCTATCGCAGTCTGACTGCCTTCTTTATTACTATTTTGAATTTCTTTGAAATTAATGTGCATCTTTAATAACGTCCCATATAGGTTAATATTTTTTTTTATTATAAATATTTTATATAATCTACATTTAGATATCCTTATAGGGAGTGCAAAAGAAAAAAAAAATAGTGATTGTCCTTATAATATTTAATGTTGTAGTAGTAAATATACAGTAAGTTTTCACTTCATTCCATTTCCTGCATTAGCTTTTCCTTATCTCCTTGACACATTTTGCTCCGTCTTTAATGTTAATTTTCATGGAAGGTTTCAGCGACAAGGAAATTACCTTTGAAACCATAAAAAACAATAAAAAAATATTTAAAAAAAACAAAAAACAACGTTACAAATGAACAAAAAAATCACGGGCTGTACCTCTTAAATATTAATTTGGAACCTACCTATTTGAAATTATTTCCCTTAACTTTTGGTATAAACATGGAGTAAAAAGAAGTCGGTTAAAAAAAATCATAACCATCATCAACCTCATTCGTAAAATTTTCTTTCTTTCTTCTTCTTCTTCTTCTTCTTCTTCTTCTTCTTCTTTTTCATCATCATCTTTTCTTCCCTGAAGTGCCGAAAGCTGTTCGATCAAAGAATTCTTCACACATCCTCCTATCATACTGTGTGTGGGTGAGTTTGGGGCTTTATCTAATTTATTTGTAGAGAAGATGCCTGATGCCTACATTATTAATCTCATCTCCCGTTGATAAAGAAGGTGGGCTTTTATATGAACAGAACTGGTTCTTTAACTGTTACGCATTGTGCTGTAATTTGATCTATTGCTATTTCTTTCCTCACTCTGCGTAGGTGTGTAATATTGAGTAGCGGATCGACTAGATCTATGTACATTGTTTTATTTAGTTGCGTAATGTTTGTATTTCAAGCGTAAGAACTTAGTCTTGTTTATTGACCACAATCCGCACTTGTATGGCCAAGATTCTTCTGGAACCTCCGACCTAGTTCTAGCACAATAATGATCTCGTCACTCCTTGTTAACCTTTGTTCTGATTGGTTACTATTTTATAACGCATTACTTATCACATGTACCAGGAATTTTTTCCTAGGATTTTTGTATTTCATTTTCTGGATGATTCGACGAGATTTTATATAAATAAAAGAGTCTTCCTTTAGTGATTATGGAGTCTACCTTAGTGATTATTAAGTCTGCCTACAATGAGTTTACGAGTCAACCGTGTATGAGCAGTGAGTCATTGTACAGTGATTGTAGAGTCACGCTCTTGTGTTGTATGAAACAGTTTGCAAGTTTTACTAGCGGACTTCAGACTTATTTCCTACGGACGAGTCGTGTGATTTACTGTATATATTTTCATACCCCTAGACAAATAAAGCCAAACAGAACTCTCCGTCAAATCTATTACATTGTCATTGCGAAAATCTCTCTGGATTTTTTTCTTCAATGCAAGCACATCATTTTATGTCCTGAAGGTTTTCAATAAACAAAATAAAGCTCGATAGTTCTCAATCTTCATAGGTAATTCTGTGTATTTTAAAGTTTTTACTCAAAATTTTGTACGAGGTGAACACTACAATGAAATCCCGAACACTTGCCATAAAAGTAGACCCATTCCACCTAAAGCAAAAAAGAAAATCTCGTTTTGACATTTTTATGTTGTTTAATTAAAATAATTATATACAATGATTAAAAATGTATATTCTTATGTCACTTGGAAATAAGCAAAATTTGACTTACGATAGTTTTGCTCGACGGGCGACGCTATCCTTGTGCTTTGTGTGCTCTACACAATATATCTCAATGCTTCTCAAATTGGTCAACATTGACACCAATTTACACAATGACGATTAACGTCCGGTATTGTTATATGAAATGCATTATCCACCAATACCTGAAAATTATTATAAGTGAATATCAACTGAACCTGATTTTTTTTTCAAGGAAATTTCTTAAAACCAGTAGCTCTGCCTTTGACATTTGTACTTACATATTTCAGGCCAAGTAAATTACTTCATGTTGACACTTGACTCTACGTGGTAATTTTTATAGATTTACAGCTTTGCTGCATTAGCACAGCACACATTGCGATACAAAGTTTTACTATTTCTTTTTCTTTTCATTCCCGGCTTGAAGAACCGTGCACGGTAGATCCACGTACGTGGGCCTGCGGTATCAAATCTCGCGAGATATCGGGGTATGGGACGATGGGACTGTGCCCACGGCAGACACGCCCTACAAACATGGCCACGAAAACAAGGCATCCACCGTCGACCCGTATGGCCTGCTGAACCACGAAGGTGAAATCAAGTGGGCTTGTGGCAAGAACAGAAAAAAAAAATGGCTCTCTGTGGAAATTCCAAGTTGTGTTGAATATCGCTGTGAATTTGCCGGAGACTTACGTTAATAGGAATAGTCAACTCATTTTGCAAAGTCCAATTCTTTTTACAGATTTTTTTAAACATCTATTATCATGTAGGTTTATATATCTGTGCGGCTAGGAATTCTCGCAAAACAGTGCACTTTTTTGCACTTAATGGTAAAATTTGCTGCTTTCGAATAAACGTTTACATGATTTAAAAAAGAATCGCAAAGTACAGAATAAGTGGATTTCCTTTATTGCAGAATGAGAAGACGGAGAAAAACTGGAGCTGAAAGAAGAAACTGCGTATACCTTTGAAATCAGTTTGAGCAAAAGGCCTGGATTTTGAAAATGATTGGTTTTAATGCAATATTCTTCCTTCTACCAATACATTAATATGATGTAATACCACCTGCAAGGGCCGCCGTTTTTGTTTTCTTCGGTGCATAACTTGTTTATAAGCTTTTGAAAACGTTAGAAATGTGTCTTGTCTCTTTGAGGGTTTTTTCATGAGATAAAATTCTTGACATGGTGTCCTTCAATTTAAATGGGGGAGGGGGGGGGGGGGGTAGGGGACGTGATTAATAAGAGGAATATCTCAATCGTTTCAACATACACTCTACACTACATCGACTTGAATCCCACCGGTGGGAAGATGGGAGACGAGCGTGCAGAATAGAGAGAGAGGAGAGAGAGAGAGAGAGAGAGAGAGAGAGAGAGAGAGAGAGAGAGGGAGAGACAGAGACAGAGAGAGACAGAGACAGAGAGACAGAGAAAGAGAGAGAGAGAGACAGAGAGAGAGGGAGTGAGAGAGAGAAAGAGAATAGGTGACTTTAAAATGTGCATGCTGTATAATTTAGCTTTGCTTGATTGTTTAATATCACCTAAACCAATTTGTCTTATATAAGGAAATACACCGGCTCTTGAATAAATCAATCGATTTAATGAAATAAAACTAAACATAAACTTAAGACGGTCTCCTGGCTCAATCTAAGTAAGTTGAAAGTTATGTCTTTTACCGGAAGTGCTATTAGAATGAGAACAGCACATAAATTATAACATTGCAACAACCACAAGCTCTTTTTTTCTCGAAGGTGATGTGGCAGTGAGAGTCGGCGTGTGCTTGCCCCGCCTTCAGGTCTTACTTCTCTATACTTACTAAAATCCGTGAAACGGATTGGACTACACCAAAGCTTTTGTCTACGTCAGGCTGAACTAAATTTAATTCGTAAAAAAACACTCATACCGAGACATTTGTTTTAAAAAATACCACCTGTACCATAAAACATAATCGGATTGTCGTTATAGCATGATTCGAGACCGATATCATCGGTGGATATGTTGGGGTCTCACCTTGCCTGCTTCGTCCTGCGAGTCAACACCTTGCTTGCTATGCAGATATAAAGTCTTGGTTCGATCGGATATTCTTATTAATCTGGTCTCTATCATTCAGTAGGTCAGAATCATAGATTTATCCTATTTGTGTTTTTGAGCCTTTAGATTAAGGTAGATCAGCACAGTACTGTATGAAGCGGATTGCTGCTTTTTTTCCCAATTCTACTTGACTAAAAAGAAAGAGTTTCTTAAACACCTTTTTAATGTTTTAAAAACTTTTTAGTTGTTCGAATTGAAATATAAAATAAATTTTTTGTTTCATTTTTTTCTTTCGCCTTTTGTCTCATTGCCTGTATGTCACTAGGTCTTCATATTTTGTTTATAGTATTTGAGGTCGACTCCAAAAAACAGGATTGAGTGAAGGATTGGTGAGAATAGTTTATATGAAAGTTATCACTTAGACTGTATGTGTATATATATATATATATATATATATATATATATATATATATATATATATATATATATATATACATATATCCACTATATATATATATATACATAAGTTGTCCTACCTAGTAAAAGTAGATGCTTGGTCCACGACTTTAAAGTTTCGTGCCTAGTGTCACACGTCATGATTGTGATGTCGACCTTCTCTGCACGTCGGACTGGAAGTGTTTCTTTTTATGCACACAATGGGAGAAGACCTCCTTCCGGTTATTTAAACTTGGCTGTTGGCGCAAAATTTGGAACTTTTCTTCTGAACAAAGTACGCAATACTTTTTGTCTGGTGTGATTGCTCTCACTTTTTTATGATTTCTCATTCTAATCTGTGATTTATGTTGCTGTTTTTTAATTCTCAAATGTGCTTACTTAATCTTACACATAATAATGTTTTTTTCAAATGCATTTTTTGGCCTAAATCCAAATTTTTCTTTACTTTTTTGTACCGCATGTAACACTGACCTCAACAAATTAAGATTCAATAAACTTCATCACTGAACATTGAGGGGTTATAGAGAAAATAACGGTGGAAGAAATTAAAGTTGCCGTTAATAATATAAGACGAACTTGACCAAGTGACCAAGTTATGTAACTTAATTGCATTTTGTCTAAATCCTTTTGTCAAACACGAATTGTCGTTATTATGTTAAATTTACTTCAGATATCAAATTGTGCGCGTAGAAATGAAAAAAAAAAAAACAATAAAAAGAATGACAAAAAAAAAAACAACAACAAATTGACAACAACAAAAAATCATAAAAAAATGATGGGATGAATATAATCATTCTTATCATCTGGACAAAACTGACAGGGACTGTCCGATTGTCCAAGATGACTTGATCTACAGCATTTGAATATCGCCAAGAGATAAACACATGTCAGCTCTTTTTACCGTGACAGACTGTAAAAACAACAAAGCAGATTAATTAAGAAAAAAACAACAATAGTTGGTTGCTAAAACAAAATCTTATTTTCATCATTATAAGCTCCTCGATATAGTGACAAATTCTAGAGATGTGTAGAGATAGTTAAGTGCTAGAGTGTGACCTCGAAGATTTACATAATTCTAATTTTGTCTTAAGCAAAATACACTGATTCAGTAGTGAAAACAGAAAAACAAAGGTTTTATTTTTTTTGGCTTTTGTTTCATTTTTCTTTTGGGTCAAACTCTGAACATAAACGTAAAGTTTATTTCATCAGTTCTCAGTTTGCTCTTTTCTTCATATTCCAGTCACGGCTGTGAAAAAAATGTAAAGTTTATTAAGATATGAGGCATGCAATCTTTGAAAACAATTGAAGAATCATTAGAATTTTTAAAGTATCCTCTTAAAGATAGCGTATTTCATGATAAAATCCATTTCCAAAATATTTTCTGTTCAGCTTAAATATATATATATATATATACATACATATATATATATATATATATATATATATATATATATATATATATATATATGTGTGTGTGTGTGTGTGTGTTCTGAAATTCTCTCTATAGAGAGTTCCAATCTCTGGAAAAGAAATCAATTTTTAAAAAGATTAAGATTTGTCCATATTGTCTTTTTGCCATTAACAATAACAAGGTGAATTCAAAAACTCTATTGAACATATTCAGATAGAAAAAGGATCTCGTCGTCTTTGTTCCTTCACCCCTCCCCCTCCCCATCTTCGCCCCCTCCCCCAGCCCCACCCCCTACCCCTCGCACGTTGAGCACATTAAATTTTTTAGGCTAGGAATGATAGATATTATATCCTGAATCTAAATAACTAGATTTGGACGAATAAAAAAGCATTTAGTGCCAAACTATCAAAAACAATCAATTTTAATACCTTTTATCTCTTTTCCAGAATTATTTGTCGTTCAACTGCCCAGAATCACTTGCATCTGTTCGGCTCCGACCTGCAGACCTGGAATTAAACAAACACATTCAAGAATTAAGTCTTTCTATATACTATATCTATATACACGCACACATATATAATTATATAATAAATGATTATATTAATATAATAGAGACAGTATGGTTTGGGAGATAAGAGAGATAGAGACAGAGAGTGAGAGATAAATAGCTCTTTTGATTTCCAAAAAGAATAGAGGGTAAAGTGTTCAACTAACGCAAGTCTAAAATATTAAATAGTTTTACCTATAAATGCTAATGACGTGCATGTTGAGAGTTCTCCTTCAGAACTGTCTTTAGATTATACCTGTCAGGCATGAGAATTTCTAAAACAAATCTAAAATGTGTTTATATATATATATATATATATATATATATATATATATATATATATATATATATATATATATATATATATATATATTTGAATCACAGACCTAGATTCTACCATAGTTTTCAGATGTGTTTAAAGATGTAACGATTTCAGCGCTACATAATTTTAGCACGAGTCTGCAGGGTTTCTCCAGTCCGCCCAACTGTGGTGTGGGTATAAACTATAACGGAATGGAGCGATTAAATCTGGCCGTGGCGCGAACCCTCAGGTCACAGTCCGCCCAACTGTGGTGTGGGTATAAACTATAACGGAATGGAGCGATTAAATCTGGCCGTGGCGCGAACCCTCAGGTCACAGACCGGCCTGGTGGACTACCACAGCTCATGGCTTCACAACACTAGAGCTTTATTCTGGGGTGACTTGTAGTATCAAATATAAAGGATAACAAGGAACAAGTATACCGTACTGTACTTGAAAGAAAGTCAATATTGTTTAACAAAAGTATCAAGTTAATCAATTTCTCAAAGCTTCGCCTCGTTTTAATATCTCTACAATATGAAAAAAACAACAACTCTGAAGTGCGTGATTACATAAACAAAGATTAAAAATTGATCTGAGAAGGATTAAAATGATTTGAATATCAAAGAGTGTGTGTCTTGTAATGATGTCTACAGTAAATTTGATTAGCATTATGAATTTCAGGCCTATGTTATCTGTTGATTATGATAATGACAAGGAAAGTGTACTTAGATGGTGCAGATATTTCATCTTCATGAAATATTTCATTTTTGTGTCCCTCGACAACTTTTTTTGAAGTAGCACGTCCGCAAAAAGGCCATCTCAGGTATCTTCAGCATATCAAACAAATCTCTTTTGATCAGAAATAGAGATGGAGAAAACTAACATTCTAAATTAAATCGCCGGCAGTTGCTCCTCGAATAATAACCCTGTAAATATCAAGGCAAACATTCTTGCTCCACGTTAATCGGCATATTTATTTGTCTAATGTGACAATACACCATGCAAGTAGTAATATTTCGCAAAGCACTCACCGTCCATCTGCTCCGACACTGGCACACGGTCAGTTTTCTTTCCCCGAATCCAAGGTATCTAACCAGAGGAAGGAGATCAGATCGTTCACAGCAGTAAGTCTTCTTGAAAAATCCTTGCCTGACTTTTAATTGATTCTTTCCTTGGCAGTTTTTTCCGTTAACTCCATGTAGAATGCACCCTAGAGAAACCGTGCGAGAGAGAGAGAGAGAGAGAGAGAGAGAGAGAGAGAGAGAGAGAGAGAGAGAGAGAGAGAAAGAGAGAGAAAGAGAGAGATGAATGACTTACATCTTTATTAAGTTCACTTTCTGGTGTAAAAATGTAGGAAGTATCGCTTTTTTAAAAAAAGCAGAAAATAAAAACATTAAACAGCGAGACAAGATATTTTTAGTTTCAAAAATTTTTTTTTGTCTTTAAAGGAAAAGTTCTTACAAAACGAGGAAAAAAACTTCTGAAGGGAAAAAAAAGAATAAATAGAAAAAGATGGTCACGGAGAGAAGAAGAAGAAGAAGAAGAAGAAGAAGAAGAAGAAGAAGAAGAAGAAAAAGAAGAAGAAGAAGAAGAAGAAGAAGAAGAAGAAGAAGAAGAAGAAGAAGAAGAAGAAGAAGAAGAAGAAGAAGAAGAAGAAGAAGAAGAAGAAGAAGAAGAAGAAGAGGAAGAGGAAGAGGAAGAAAAAGAGGAAGAAGAAGAGAAGAAGAAGAAGAAGAAGAAGAAGAAGAAGAAGAAGAAGAAGAAGAAGAAGAAGAAGAAGAAGAAGAAGAAGAAGAAGAAGAAGAAGAAGAAGAAGAAGAAGAAGAAGAAGAAGAAGAAGAAGAAGAAGAAGAAGAAGAAGAAGAAGAAGAAGAAGAAGATGGTTACCTGTGATACTCCGTCAGACGTAGAGCTAAGCTGTACGTCTCTGGTGTGCTGAGCACAGCCAGGCCGTCATAACCTTGGGCTTGACACAGTTGCTCACTCTCTAGGAAGGTTTGACGAGATTCTATAAGAAGGAAGTCAGCCAGCTCCGCTCCACTGCGCATCCAAACCAATGACAGTAGGAGCATGGCTGCACGTGGCTTCACCATGTTTTTTTTACGAATTTCCGCATCGCTTGTCTCTCTTTTTTAGTCAAGTGATCCGTAAGTAACAATAATTTTTGACAAATATATTGAGATATTTATATGAGGTGAAAACTCTCGATTGGTCACATTATCACAGAGAGAAATAATCACTGTTGACCAGATCTCCTGAACTCAGTGTCGACTTCAGCTCTTGACGATCAACGTCTCCGACGAACGAGCAAGAATCTGAATAATTAAGCCAGTCACAATTGTTCATCTTTCATTCAATCTTAGTGTTTTATCATTTTTTTTCTTTATTATTTCTCTATTTAATCAAAATAATATGTCTGTCTTTCAAACCACCATACTATGTTTTAATACATGCAACCATTGTTCATATGTTTAACGTTTTATCTATATTAATATCTATTTATCCATTCTGGTCTTTTTTTTTCTATCTATCTATCATCTGTCTATCCACTATGTATTTATATTTTCCTACCTGTTTTATTTGCCTATCCATCAAACTATCTTTCCATTTATTTACATTGTCTATCGACCTATTTATCAATTTTTCTCTCTATACCGCTATCTATATGGCCATCTTTCTATCTACCTATTTACCCATTTATATATCTATCCATTTATCTATCGCTCTGTCTATGAGATAAATCTTTGTGCCTTTCTATCTATAAATATAAATATAGTTGCTCTATTGCTCTGTTTTTCAAGACAATTATGTTTGTCAGAAGTTGAGCCATCATCAAGCCAGCCTCAATAACTCAAGCTAAACACAAAGCAAGCGTTTACCGCGAAAAACCTCAACCAGAGTTACTGTTCCTACAGCCATCTGTCACGGTATATATAACGCACCAAACATCCTCTCTGTACCGGAGCCACCACATACCAATCTGAGTTCTAAGTAATCCCTTTTAACAACGCCAGTTATTTATTCTCTAAACCAGAAAGCTGTTGGTCAGTGCAAGTTGGCTATCGGTGAAAGGTCAGGGTCACCAACTTGGCAGATTATCCCTCACGGGGCCCAATCAGATTTCGGATCTTTTGTGTCGGTAACGACTCATTTCACGAAATCAATACTCTGAGAATCTGTTACTTAAGATCAAGTTTTTCTTTGTATTGGGAATCAATAGAAACATGATAAACTATATACTGTGATATGCTACTGCTACACTAGGCTTCAGGTTTACTGCAAGCTGTCGGCATCGCTGGACAATGGAGGGATCTCATCAGTCTAGCCCTGCTTTGCTGTACCTGGACGGTTTTGATTGTTGTCAGCAGGATCG